>WOVY01010633.1:0-344174 GCA_013436015.1 Rhipicephalus annulatus | reverse complement strand
GTAGATCATTCGATAAGATCACGCCCTGTGCGAACGTACAGATTGTTCTGGAACCTACGCCACCGCCAGCGATAACGCTAGAACATTCGACGGCAAGAGTATAAATGCCGACGCGCTTCGCCGCTTGTCAGTTGTTGATCGAAGGCCGACGCTCCGTTCGCCGCTATCAGTCCGAGACTGCTATCTGTGCGAGACTGCTGCTGTAATTGGACTTTCCGTTTACCGGGCACAGGTTCGCCCAAATAAACAGTTAAATCCCAACACGAAGTCTCCTGTCTTCGGCCACGTCACGACCCCGTGACATCTGGTGGAGGTGCTGCTTCGTTCATGTACCGGACGCCCCCGTCAAGCCGTGAACCCAGCCCACGTCGCGGAGAAGACACCGACGCCAACCAGGAGCAGCGAACAAGCCGCCGACAGCAAGGGCTACCACCGGAGTACGGGCTTCTACAAGACAAGGCGCGGAAGACCAAGGCCATGACCGCGACTGCAGCGACAATGACAACCGCAGCGTCCCAGCCCACGATGGTCATGCATCAACCCAGGGAACCACCAATTTTCCATGGGTCATCGTTCGAAGACCCGGAGTCCTGGCTAGAAACATACGACCGTGTGGCCGCCCTCAACCACTGGGACCATGACGAAAAGCTGCGTCGTGTGTTCTTCTATTTGGAAGACACCGCAAGGACCTGGCTTGAAAATCGGGAGTCCACGCTCCGAACGTGGGATGTTTTCTGCGGCGCATTCCTGCAAACGTTCGCGAGCGTCGCTCGCAAAGAGAGGGCCGCTGCTTTATTAGAGACCCGGGTTCAGCTACCAAATGAAAATGTCGCCATTTTCACAGAAGAAATGACCCGACTATTCCGTCACGCTGACCCAGACATGCCTGAGGAGAAAAAAGTTCGTTTCCTCATGCGAGGGGTCAAACAGGAGCTCTTCGCGGGACTGATGAGAAACCCACCGAAAACCGTCCAAGAATTTGTAGCCGAAGCGACCACTATCGAAAAGACCCTGGACATGCGCACCAGACAGTATAATCGTCGCCTGACTGCAGACTGCGCTGCTGCTCAAGCCAGTAACTCCGGAGACCTGCGTGAAACGATCCGAGCGATCGTGCGGGAAGAGCTGCGCAAGCTGTTGCCTTCGGCGCAGCCTCAAGTGGATTCAATCGCCGACATTGTGCGAGAAGAAGTTCGGCAATCGCTTCAAATTCCCCACGCACCGCTGCCCGAGCCGGAAGCTATGAGCTACGCCGCTGCACTGCGCCACAACGCTCCTCCCCGTCCACGCCAAAACGCCGCCCCATCGCACTTCCGTCGACAGACGCCACCGCCGCCACCACCCCCACCGACGTCATACCGTTCGCCAGCGGCCCAGCGCAGTGCACCGAGGAAGACTGACGTCTGGCGCACCCCTGACCATCGCCCGCTCTGCTACCACTGCGGCGAGGCCGGACACACATACCGCCGTTGCCAGTACCGACAGATGGGACTGCGTGGCTTCGCCGTCAATGCACCGCGTCCACAGCCAGGAGAACGACCACGTGACATCGCCGACTACCTGACAGGAACTCGGTGGACACCACGAAGCCCTTCGCGTTCGCCGTCGCCCAGCCGCCGCACGTCACCGCACCACCGGCAGTACTCTGGCCCAACGCGGGGCCGGTCTCCTAGCCCGTATCCGGGAAACTAAGGGCAGCAACCGGTGGAGGTGCGGTTGCTGTGCGACGAACTACCGAAGATCCTCCGACGACGACGACGCCGCGACGGAGCTTTCCGAACACAACGCCAACCAGGCAAAGCCCTGACGGCGAAAGCTCACTTACCGAAGGTGGCCTGACGACGCAACATGGAAGCAGCGGAACAAGCCGACGCAGCCGTGACCCGACGCCACGCCCTAACTGTAATGCGAGACGGCGAACTAGCGACCTCGACGTTCTTATCGACGGCCACAGTGTGACCGCTCTCGTCGATACTGGAGCCGACTATTCTGTCATCAGTGGGTCGTTCGCCGCGAAGTTAAAGAAAGTTAGGACAGCTTGGAAAGGCCCTGAAATCCGCACAGCCGGAGGTCATCTCGTAACGCCTGCAGGAATCTGCACAGCGAGAGTCACCATTAACGGCCGTATTTATCCTACAGACTTCGTAGTCCTACAGCGTTGCTCGAGAGATGTCATCCTTGGCATGGACTTCTTATGCCTCCATGGTGCTGTCATCAACCTAAAAACAAAGTCGATAACGTTATCCACAGAAGAAGCACTACCGCCGCGCACGCCGTCAGGACACCATGCCTTGAATGTGCTGGAAGAACAAGTCACCATTCCGCCTCGCTCAAGCGTCATTATTTCAGTCGGCGCTCCTAAATCACCTGACTTGGAAGGCGTCGTTGAAGGCAGTCAGCATCTGTTGGTCACCCGAAATATTTGCGTCGCAAGAGGAATTGCAGAGCTGCGGGGAGGCAAAGCAACGGTTATGCTCACGAATTTCAGCAATGAGTACAAACATGTGAACAAAGGAACAACGGTCGCATACATCGAAGAAATTGTCGAAGCCACCAGTGCTTTCGCCCTCGCCGATTCTGCGGAACCTGCTCAGAGGAACCAAGCCCCTCCCATAGCTTTCGACGTCAATCCCAGACTTCCGAACGATAAGCAAGAACAGCTCAAGGCCCTGCTCCTGCAATACGAAGATTGCTTTTCGTCGTCATCGAAAATTCGGCAGACCCCAATCACGAAACATCGCATCATAACCGAAGAAAATGCCAGACCACTCCGTCAGAGTCCGTACAGGGTTTCGACGCGAGAACGTGAGGCCATGAAGAGACAAGTTGATGAAATGCTGCGGGATGACATTATCCAGCCGTCCAAGAGTCCATGGGCATCCCCCGTGGTGTTAGTGAAGAAAAAGGATGGGACCCTACGTTTCTGCGTCGATTATCGCCGCCTGAACAAAATCACAAGAAAGGACGTGTATCCTCTCCCACGAATAGACGACGCACTTGATCGGCTCCATAACGCCAAGTACTTTTCGTCAATGGACCTCAAGACTGGCTATTGGCAAATCGAAGTCGACGAAAGAGACCGAGAGAAGACGGCGTTTATAACACCGGACGGCCTCTTCGAGTTTAAGGTGATGCCCTTCGGCCTTTGCTCAGCGCCTGCAACTTTTCAACGCGTTATGGATACAGTACTGGCAGGATTGAAGTGGCAGACTTGCCTTGTGTACTTGGACGACGTCGTCGTGTTTTCCTCGAGTTTCGACGAGCATCTTCGGCGCCTTGAAGCTGTACTTCAAGCCATCAAGACTTCCGGACTCACACTGAAGCCAGAAAAGTGCAGATTTGCGTATGAGGAGCTCTTGTTTCTGGGGCACGTTATCAGCAAGTCTGGAGTTCGTCCCGATCCACGGAAAACAGCCGCCATCGCCGACTTCCCGCCGCCCACTGACAAGAAAGCCGTGCGCCGATTTCTGGGCCTGTGCCTATTATAGGCGGTTCGTGAAAAACTTCGCCCGCATCGCCGATCCTCTCACTAACCTTACCAAGGCCGACGTGGAGTTCAAGTGGGAAACGCCACAGGAACACGCTTTCCAGGAGCTTAAACATCGCCTCCAGACGCCTCCGTTACTTGCCCATTTCGACGAATTCGCCGAGACAGAAATACATACTGACGCAAGCAGCGTAGGTCTTGGCGCCGTTCTTGTGCAGAGGGCTGACGGACTTGAAAGGGTTATTAGTTACGCCAGCCGATCGCTATCCAAAGCAGAAGCAAATTATTCCACAACAGAAAAGGAGTGCCTCGCCATCATCTGGGCTACGTCGAAATTTCGCCCCTACCTCTACGGCAGGCCCTTCAAAGTTGATGAGGTGAGCCACCACGCCTTGTGTTTGGCTAGCCACCTTGAAGGACCCTTCAGGTCGCCTCGCACTATGGAGCCTGAGACTTCAAGATATGACATTACTGTCATTTACAAGTCCGCAAAAAACACGCCGACGCCGACTGTCTTTCTCCGTGTGCGCTGTCGACCAACCGCTACCCGACGACCCGGATGACGACTACTTCTGGGAACGATAACTACCGACGACTTCGCTGAACGACAGCTGGCCGACCCGGAACTTAAGGCCCCTAATAGAATACCTCGAAGGCAGGACCACCGAAGTCCCGAAGGTATTCAAGCGCGCACTTGCGTCGTTTTTTCTACGAAACGGTCTTCTACAAAAGAAAAACTTTTCACCGCTTCGGGCTAAGTATCTCCTTGTGGTGCCTTCAGCTCTGCGACCAGAACTCCTGCAGGCCCTGCACGACGATCCGACGGCAGGGCACCTCGGTGTTTCTCGCACGCTCGCGAGGATACAAGAAAGGTACTACTGGCCGCGTCTTACCACCGACGTTCACTCATTATGTGAGGACATGCCGGGACTGTCAGCGACGCAAGACACCGCCGACAAGGCCAGCGGGACTTCTGCAGCCAATTGATCCACCTTGCCGACCTTTCCAGCAGATTGGTATGGACCTACTGGGGCAGTTCCCGACGTCGGCTTTCGGAAACAAGTGGATCGTGGTATCTACCGACTACCTCACCCGCTACGCCGAGACAAAAGCCCTGCCAAAAAGGCAGTGCATCCGAGGTAGCTAAGTTCTTCGTCGAAAATATTGTCCTACGTCACGGCGCCCCGGAGGTCCTTATCACCGACAGAGGAACGGCATTCACTGCCGACTTAACTCAAGCGATCTTGGCATACAGCCAAACAAACCACCGCCGGACGACAGCGTACCACCCCCAGACCAACGGCCTCACCGAGCGGCTTAACAAGACGATCGCCGACATGCTGTCAATGTACGTCGATGTCGAACACAAGACGTGGATGCCATTCTTCCGTCATGTGACCTTCGCATACAACACGGCGGTGCAGGAGACGACGCAGATATCTCCATACAAATTGGTCTACGGAAGGAGCCCGGCAACGACGCTCGATGCCATGTTACCCAACGTCACCGACGAAGAAAACCTCGATGTGAGCGAGTACCTTCATCGCGCCGAAGAAGCCCGACAACTTGCGCGGGCTCCGTATCAAGAATCAACAGACGACCGACAGCCACCGTTACAACCTTCGACGACGCTTCGTGGAATACCAGCCCGGTGAACGTGTTTGGGTGTGGACGCCGATACGCCGACGTGGACTAAGTGAAAAGCTTCTGCGACGGTACTTCGGACCATACAGGGTGGTTCGACGTCTCGGCCCCACTTGATTACGAGGTTGTCCCCGACGGCATCACGAACTCTCAACGACGCCGATCGCGACCTGAAGTCGTCCATGTCGCACGCCTCAAGCCGTTTCATGCGCGTTAACAAACTGAAGCAGTGTTTTTGTATTATTGTTGTATCGTAATTTATTTATTGTACTTTCTTACATTATTATTGTACCTTCATCTTTAGTTAAAGCATCGAGACGATGCCTTTTCCAGAGGGGGGCAATGCCACGTTCCATTTCCCAAGTTTTTGTTATCGTCCCAAAACACCACACGATTCTCAGCGCAAACCGCGCCTGCAATTTTCGAGATGGTTTCGGACTGTAGTAGATCATTTCGATAAGATCACGCCCACTGTGCGAATAGTACAGATTGTTCTGGAACGTACGCCGCCGCCAGCAATAGCGCTAGAACATTCGACGGCGGGAGTATAAATGCCGACGCGCTTCGCCGCTTGTCAGTTGTTGATCGAAGGCCGACGCTCCGTTCGCCGCTATCAGTCTGAGACTGCTATCTGTGCGAGACTGCTGCTGTAATTGGACTTTCTGTTTACCGGGCACAGGTTCGCCCAAATAAACAGTTAAATCCCAACAAGAAGTCTCCTGTCTTCGGCCACGTCCCGAACCCGTGACAATATTGGACACGAGTTTGTCACCTGACGAAGAAAAACTGCTATCTAAAGGACTAAGCTTCTGCCTGACTACAAAATTTTTCGATGAATTCCACTTGCTCCGGGACCTCGAACACTTCGCTAGAAGCCTAAGGTTGCGTGAATATTTATTGGACAGGCCTTCTAATCACGAAACAATTCACCATCGTAAAACAGATGATTGGAATCCGAACAGTAATACAGACAAGTGCTTTACCTTTATATCACTCCAGTACAGAAAGATATAGTACACGATTACCGCAGACAGAATGGAAAACGAGAAAACTTGACAAATTCTGAAAAATATGAGTATGAGGATTGTTACATCTAGGACAGACATAACAGTTGAACCCGCTGACGAAGGAGGAGCAATTGTTGTCCTTAATACAACCAACTACTTACAAGAAGCGTGCCACCAACTAGACGACTCAATATTTTACGAACGCCTCCCAGGTGATCCGAACGATGAATACAAACGTATCGTATCAACAAAGTTAAAGAAACAGTTGGATGCAGAAAAGATAACCAACACTGACGACAAACTGATGTGAGCAGCATACCCTCGTCCAGGTCCCCTTTACATCCTCCCGAAAATTCATAAACATGGCAACCCAGGTCGATCAATCATATGAGGCATCAATACAATAACTGAACCCATATCAGGGTACGCGGACAAACTAATATGCCACATTCCATGCACCCTCGCGTCGTACATTAAGGACACCACACGTTTTCTTTGAGAAATTGCAGGTCTGTGTGTGCCGAAAATTCGTACTTCTTTACTTTTGATATCTCTTCATGGTATATCAATATTCTTCCCGATGGTGGCATAGCTGCATTACAAAACATGTACACAGAGCACAGACAATCTAAAACCCCAGATTTCTCTGCCATTGCAACTTTGACGAGGATGGTTCTTGAATTAATTTCATTTGAATTTGACCAAGAGTATTTTCGACAAATCAGCGGGACCACTATTGGCACCAAAATGGCACCCAGGTATGCCAACATATTTATGGGAAAGCTCGAATCGCAGTTTCTTGCACAAAGTTCCTTGAAACCACTGTTATACAGAAGATACATAGACAGCATCTTTCTTATATGGACCCACAGCGAGGATGAGCTTCTCAGCTTTATCGACACTTACTATGCTGTACTTCCCAACATACACTTCACACACAGCTACTCGCAAGCAACCGTAAATTTTCTTGATGTTACCATAACGATAGAAGAAGACAATCTTTCTAAGACCCTATATCGCAAACCAACGTATCGACAACAATATCTCCATTACCAAAGCGATCACCCACGCCACTGTAAAAACGGTATTCCATACAGCCAGGCTCATCGGTTTAAGCCAATCTGCTCAAGATACACTGATTTTGCCACGAGCTCAAAGAGGCTAAAACTTACGCTCGATAAACAAAAATACCCCCCACATGTAATTGATGACGCCGTTCAAAAACCGAGAAAACTGAAGCGTGACGACTGAATTATGAAGCGCCCACGGAAAGAAGACCCACAACGAAGAAACCTCTGCTTAACTTAGAGCACTGATTTTTTCCAATGTAAACAAAATCTATAAACGACATTAGAACATTATGGAACAAAGCGAATGTCTGAAACGCGCATTCCCATCCGCTCCTGGCGTCGTTTACCGACAACCACGCAACCTCAAAGACACAGTTGTCCACTCTACAATCAATACCTGACCCCCTAATTATTCATGCCGACCTTATTTAAAGTCACGATGTCTTGTATGTAAAGCGTTGCGAGAAACACACAAAGCAACCAACACACAATCAAAGTTTTTGATCAATCAACGAGGAAACCTAACATGCGATTCCTCTAATGTGGTATACCTACTCGAATGCAACGTGTGCAGTATGCATTACATCGGACTAACAGAAACACCATTTAAAATTCGCTTCAATAATCACAAATGCCATACGAAATCAGCCCCAAATCTACCCTTATCAAAATATCTCAATATTCCCGTTCATGCATTCGACAAGCTATCAGTAATCACTTCGTCGCCGGACGACGACGAAGTGATTGCTTAGCAGATCGCAGTTTCAGTAGGTGCTCTCTTTTTTCACCTAATTTTAAGTGAACTTCGCGATTATCACATCCGTGTCCGTCGGTGATGGACGTGGACCCCCACGGACGTCCGCCAGTTACGGCGGCGTCGGCGGTGGCCGCATCCAGGAAGCGTACGGGACTCTACAGCGACTACGACAGCGAGGGCACTCTTGGTTACTCAATGAGCAGCGAAGAGCCTTCTGACGACGACGATTTTAAAGCTGGTGCTGAGCCGTAAAGCGAAGAGGCGGAACGTCAGAACATCTTCGTCATCGAGTACGTTGAATGAGAGAGTGCCAAGGAGACCCGTGACAAACACTATCCTTTTTGTCCCTGAGGTACCGGATGGTAACATGAAGCGCCTCAACAGGCAATCTGTTTCGGTGATGCTGGAAGGACTCGTGCCAAACGAGATCACAGACATCAGAGTGAACACGCGTAAGAACGTATTGGCCATCGACGTTTTGCATGCTGCGGCACTTAATGTACTGCGCAACGTCAACGAGTTGGGGGGAACGAAAGTTCGCTCCTACATTCCTGTGAGCTCTAACGTCGTCACTGGAGTCATCTACGATGTGGATACTGCCATTCCCAGCTCCGACTTCGATGTTCTGGTCAAAACCGGCAAATGAGGCCAGCGTCATCGCAAAAGTTGTCCGTTTGGGAAACTCACGCTGCTTGAAGATCATGTTCAAGGGCGACACTCTTCCTTCACACGTAAAGGTGGGCCTTTTTCGGCATTCAGTGCGACCTTTCATACCGAAGCCCTTACAGTGTTATAAGTGCATGAAGATGGGCCACGTGAGAAGCGTATGCGAAAATAGGACTGTGTGTCCTCGTTGCGCGGAAGCCCATTCTGTGGATGACTGCGAAGCAACTACCCTCAAATGCTCGAATTGTCATGGGTCACATGAAGCTTCGTCAAAACAATGCCCCAAAATCCGAAGAGAAATAGCGGTATTGAAACAAATGGTCAGAGACAATTCGTCGCATCGAGAGGCTGCCAGGACCGTCCGAAAGAGGCGTCACCGTCGCCGCAGTTCATCAAAGAATGCCGCAGACGCTGCATCGAAAGCACCACTCCACCACCCTTCTCTTCCACCGCCCTTGCCTCCCAGACCTAAGGCGGCCAGCGCGGTCAACAAACCAACGAGCAGCACTGTTGCAGATGAATCAGTTTGGCCTTCATTGCCGAAATCACAGCCACCTGCAAATCCCAAGCGCACATCGACAGTCACATCACTCCAGCCAGCCGCTGACAAGCTGCCTGAGGAGGACACAGAAGTCATCAGAATGTTCCGAACACTGCTGGATGCCATGCGAAAGCTGTGCAGCAGCCTGAAGTCTCCACTCGCTCAGAGTGCACTACAAGTACTGGATGCTCTAAGTCCAGTATTTGCAAGTCTCGAGTAGCAACCATGGCTCGACCAATTTTCTCCTTCCGCAACGAGGTCCGACAAGCGTCGATAATGCAGTGGAACGCGAGAGGCCTGAGATCCCGCATCTCTTCGTTCCGTCAGTATATATTCATGAATCGTATTCCTATGATAGTTATATGTGAACCAAATGTGCAACAACCTCCTAAACTATCAGGGTATGAATCTTTTGTTTCTTCAACGTGCGAGGAACGCAGCAAGGTGGTTGTTTACATTCGCACAGATTTCACGTATGTGCATCATGCAGTTCAACCGCATGATGACAATCAATATGTCTGCTTACGTGTTAACAAGGAAAAAGTGTCATTCACACTCATTGGTGTCTACATATCACCATCCGGACGATTTGAACAAGAGCGACTACGAGACATACTGACAACAACTACGGGCCCGTGGGTTATAACTGGAGACTTCAACGCACATCACTTAATCTGGGGTAGTTCGACGATCAACGCTAAAGGAAGAAACCTCGTGTCATTCGCTTCCAAGCATGACCTATGTTTCTTAAATGATGGCAGTCCTACATACCTGCGGGGCCTTACGTACAGCAGTTGCCTCGATTTGACTCTGGTATCCAGAAACTTCCGGTCGCAAGTGCACTGGTTTTCAGACATCGAAACGCATGGGAGTGACCACATTCCAACTTATATGCGAATAATGGGTCTTAATAACTCCTTTCCTAAGACCACAATACGAAGAATTGATTGGTCCAAGTTTCAGCGACTCATGGAAAATACATGCCGTGAAGACCCTGACCAGAACTTGGAGGATGTCATCAAAGAGGCAATGAGGGAAGCTTCCTGTCTCCTCCCGTTCACCGGCAAGCGCTCAGATTTCGACGTTGAACTGGAAAAACTGTGCGCGCTTCGCCGAAGGGCGGAAAGAAGATACAGGCGGACGAAAGCAATATGCGACTTGAGGCTGGCACGACGCATACAGAAAAAAGTCCAACGACGTTTAGACAAACTTGCACAGGAACGCTGGAAATCATTCTGCGAATCATTGGATCCCCGAAAGCCGTTGTCACGCATCTGGAGCACTATTCGTGGCCTGCGCTCGGCTCCCCAACAAAGACATCCTTTCATGGCTTTAGCCCTACATTCAGGCCACACCCAACTTGAAGTGGCAAATGAGTTTTGTACGCGAATCGCCGGTGTGTCCGCCTTGTCTGCTGGCACCATTAGGACTGTTATCCCTGAACCCCGCATCTACGAAATGGACAATCTTTTCACTATAGAAGAACTTGACGCATCTTTGGCGGCTTCCCGACGATCATCTTCACCAGGACCCGATGGCATCACCTACGCCGCTCTAGCCAACCTTCAACAGGAGGCAAGGGGACAGTTGTTAAGCTACTACAACCACTCATGGCTGGCGGGCAATGTTCCCCAGGATTGGAAGATAAGTCGACTTGTGCCACTACTCAAAGCAGGAAAGTCACCATTTGATTTGACATCATTTCGCCCTGTTGCCCTCGCAAGTTGCGTAGGAAAAGTCATGGAAAGGATGATACTTACACGCCTAGAATGGTACCTTGAGCGCTACAACGTATACCCAAACTGCATGACGGGTTTTCGGCGAGGTAGGTCATCTCTTGACAACGTGATTGATCTCACAACATTTATCCAGCAACAGAAGAGCCTCAAGCGCATACCACTGGCACTCTTCCTCGACGTCAAAGGGGCTTATGATAACGTAACACATAAAGCCATCCTAGACTCGTTGGAAGCTGTTGGAATCGGTGGTCGGATGTTCCAATGGATCCAGGATTATTTGACAAGAAGGTCCTTTTTTGTACAAACCTCAGATGGACCTACCACCAATTACTATATCTCCCGTGGCGTCCCTCAGGGCGCCGTATTAAGTCCCACTTTATTTAACCTCGTGATGGTAGGACTTCGTGAAATTTTGCCAAGTACCATCCTCATATCCATATATGCTGACGATATTTGTCTATGGACTTCGGCTGTAACTCGTCTACAAGTACGTGCAAGAGTCCAGCAGGCTGCCACCTTGACATGCTCATATCTCCGCAAGCAAGGTCTTTCCGTCTCAACGGAGAAATGTGCATTGGTTGCGTTTACCCGCAGAGCCATGACACAATACCCCGTTACCATCAATGGACAAAATATTCCATACCAGAAGAACCATCGCTTCCTGGGTGTGATTATTGACAGGGACCTTTCGTGGAGTGCCCACTGCAATTACCTGAAGAGAAGGCTGACTTCCATTGTCCATATAATGCGGTTCCTCTGCGGAAAATCTTGGGGCGCATCGATAAGGTCAATGATGCAGCTATACAGAGCACTGTTTCTGGGATTTTTGCGCTACAGCTTGCCGTTACTGGCAAGTACGTGCAAGACGACCATCCGCACTCTCGAAAGTCTGCAAGGACAAGCACTACGCGTGTGCTTAGGATTGCCGCGATGCACCTCAACCTACGGGGCAATTATGATCGCAAGAGAGCATCCAATTCGAACATACATCACCACTGACAATTTGAGAGCCCACATAAGACACCTCTGCCGAGTTCCTGGTCACCATGTTGCAGTGTTGCCACTTCAAAGACCACACGCGATCTTTTCAAAGATTATTTCTGCCCATAGAGAATGCCTCCCTTTTGGCTTCACTCCCGCAACAAGACCAGCGTCACCCCCGTGGTGCCTACAACAACCACAGGTGTGCCTCACTATTCCGGGAATAACGAACAAGAGCCATCATTCAACAGTGGTCCTACGACAGGTGACATTGTCGCTACTCAACGAAAAATACGGCCAGAGTACCCACATTTACACCGATGGATCGGTCTCGGCTGACAGCTCCACAGGTGCTGTTGTCATCCCGGCGTACCAGGTCACTATAAAGCTCAAACTGTCGCATAGGACAACATCCACAGCAGCGGAGCTTGCCGCCTTACGTGCTGCTATACTTTATATCGCGGAAGCCCGACCTCAAAAATGGGCTGTGTTCTGTGACTCCAAGGCATCCCTTCAGAGCTTACAATCAGCTTTACGACAGCGGGAGCATCAACAGCTAGTGAATGAAATAAGAGAAGTGATTCACGAAGTTTTATCGAAAGGACATGACTTGGTGTTCCAGTGGTTACCGGGACATTGTGGTATTGTCGGTAATGACCTTGCTGATAATGCTGCCCGATCCGCCCACGCGGACGCCCAGACAACCCCAATTCCATTGTCGAGAACCGACGCTGCAAGGGGCCTTCACTCGTTCGCTAACAACATGTCGGAAACTTGGCTGAGTGACCCCAGTGTCAGGAACCGCCGCCTACACAAATTGGACCCATCGAAAAAGCTTCAAGTTCCATCGGACCTCTCCCGCCAGGATGCAACTTTACTGTGCCGCCTGTGGTTAGGAGTAGCTTTTACAAAGGCGTACTCCTTTCGCATAGGAATGGCGGATAGCTCCCGATGTGATTCGTGCGACACTGACGAGACAATAGAACATCTACTGTGTTCATGTGAACGTTTTGCGAGCGAACGCAATTTGCTACGCGAAACGTTGGAGACACTAGACAGTAGACCTCTTTCCGAAGAGAAGATACTTGGCTCATGGCTCTACGCGTCGCTGGCCAGCAAAGCGACGCGGGCACTGCTAAGTTTTCTGAAGACGACCGGACTACGCGACCGCTTATAAGCGTGCAATGGACAAGGTCCCACCAACATACACGTTGCCCTTCACTTCTCTCTCTCTTCTCCTTTAATCCCCTCACCCCTTCCCTCAGTGCAGGGTAGCAAACCGGACGTGCGTCTGGTTGACCTCCCTGCCTTTCATTTCTTCCCTTCCTCCTCCTCCTCCCTCCTATCAGTAACGTTCTTCAAGACTGGATGGAAATCAAATCGAGAACGTGAACAACGAGAGTCATACCTTATCCACCGATTTAGCACCCTCGATAGATGAATAGATGAGAATCCGGGTACACTTGCATCAATTAAAGCATTAAAAACAATAATGGCAATAATGGAAAAAAAATAACTGAGTGCACGGCACTGAAGCTGCGAAGGGCACTGGACAACTCAAAATAATTCCAAGTGTAACTACTCTCCCTAAGTAAAACTGTCATCTGTTTCTGTTTTTACCTCACTATTCAATTCATTGTGCCAAACATGACATGCCCAACAGCAGCCCTCTGCACAGTCAATAGATTCTACTGCACGCGTAATCCAGAAGCGGGCAAAAATTGCTATTGCACCCGCTTGCCAGCCTCTGCGACAATACGCGGCGCCCCTCTTTCTACGACGAGATGTCGACAGGGCGCTGATTAGTTAAAGGCTTAAACTTCTTAAAAAAGCTCTTTTTCCCCCACACCAAACCGCAAGAGTCAGGAGGCGCCGTCTGGTCGGGAACGATGCTTTAGTGAAAGGAAGGATACACAGACCACAGACATCCTAAGGTCAAAATGAGATGAGGGAGAGAGATGGAGGGGAAGGTAAAGGAAAAGTGAAAGGGGACGCCCGGGGAAGTCCACCTTATATTTTCTCTTTTTCTTCCTTTTTATATGCGAAGCATTTCTTGGCAAACTTCGCCGACTTTGAGCGTATCTATCTATCTATCTATCTATCTATCTATCTATCTATCTATCTATCTATCTATCTATCTATCTATCTATCTATCTATCTATCTATCTATCTATCTATCTATCTATCTATCTATCTCTCTTATCTATCTATCTAGCAGCCTACGACTTTTAGCTCTCCTGGCCGTTTGGGTAGTGGTATCGATACCAAACTTCGTGTGGCATAACATGACTGTATTGCGAGCATATTTGACTAGTAATAAGATGAAAATCAATAATGTATGCATGAAAGTTATGATTTGCATTTCATGGTCCTTCAGCTCTTGCGGTGGTTCCGTTCACAAGGCAAACTGATATGATATGACATGACTGCATGACGAACACAAGCGACAGACACTAACATGAAAATCATGACATGCGTGTCATGTAACAACATGACTGCATGCCACGTTCATGATGCGGTCGCTGCTATTTCGCTAGTGACACATATACCGAATTTGGTATTACAGTACGTGAGTGGATGAGGAAGGTATTTGACTGGTGCAAACATGATAATCGTGAGAGGCGTGTCATGTAACACGACTACATGCCACGCTCATGCTGCACTGGTGGCCACTTCGCTAGCTTCACTGATACCAAATTTGGTATTACGGGAAGTGAATAGATTACGAAGGCATGATACTGGTACAAACATGATAAACATGAAATGCGTGTCATATTACAACATGACTATATGCTACGCTCATAATGTGCTTGCAGCCGTTACGCTAGCTGGACATATGCGAAAATTGGTATTGCGTGATGCCAATGAATGACGAAGGTATGTGACGGCTGGAAACATGATAATCATGAGATACGTGTCATGTGAGAAGATGACTACATAGCATACTCAAGGCCCCAATACATTTCGACGTGACGCGCTGCGCGTGCTCACCAGCGTTCATTTCGTCGCGTCACGCCGGTAGTGCCACGCCAGGCGCTGGTCCTGCCATATACTCGCAGGCGCGCACTGTGCTGCGTTGCTTTGACGCATGCGCGTTTCAATGCGTCCAGTGTCGCTCCATCACGAAAAGAGGGAGACGCAGTGTTGTCTCGGTTACGCATGGGCACGAAATGCCACAAGCTGCATTTCGCGCTGGTGGCCGTCGGGCCGCGCCGATGGACACTGGTCGTACCTGGCGTGAGGCTACAGAGAGCTGGCATTTTGCTAACTTAGCGTCACTGTGCCAAGCGTGTGCGCGCGTCAACGCTACATTGGAGTATATTGAGCCCTTGATGATGCACTCGCGGCCATTCCGCTAGTTCCACATATACCAAATTTGGTGTTACGTGACGTCAATTGATGACGGAATATATGACTGGTACAAACATGATAATCCTGACACGCGTGTCATGTAAGAACATAACAACATACCACGCTCACAGCATGCTCACGGCCATTTGGCTAGTTCCACATATACTAAATTCTGCATTTCCGATGAAGGCGGAAATGGTGTAGGCCCGCGTACACAGATTTGGGTGCACGTTAAAGAACCCCAGGTGGTCGAAATTTCCGGAGCCCTCCACTACGGCGTCTCTCATATTCATATGGTGGTTTTGGGACGTTAAGCCCCACAAATCAATCAATCAATCACATATACTAAATTTGGTATCACGTGGCGTGAATAGGTGACGAAGATATACGACACATCTGAACATGATAACCATGACACGGAAGTCACGTACGGATTCATTTACCTCCACCTCGTAATATTGTGCTGATTTTAAAGTGGCATATCAACATTTCTCATTCGTCCTTCTCAAAGATTCCTAATGAAAGTGGGATCTGCCATTTTTTTCTTTTTTCTCTAGTTTTTTCTCTTTCATTCTTCCCCCTCTGATTCAAGATTGTATAAAGCTGAGCACCGACAAACTGTACCTTCAATCCTGATGAAAGCCAGACTCTAGGCCGAAACGTCAAAATAAACCACGTTGTGACCGCTCACGGAAGATCTACCTGACTACTTGCAAATGCTACGGCCACTCAACCACCATGCATATATATATATATATATTATATATATATATATATATATATATATATATATATATCTGCCCACGGCAAGTTACCTTTTCACCCACTTTTCTTCATATATACATTACAATTTGGTCTAATATTTTCGCCAATACTTTCCTTGGCATTATTGTCTGTTAGATCTCATTATTATTGTGTAAAACACGGAAAAACGAGCCCTTCGATATACACTTCTTTCATTATATATATATATATATATATATATATATATATATATATATATATATATATATATATATATATATATATATATATATACACGTGGAAGAATGCGTTACCTTTCTGCGGAGCGAACATCACCTTTCCGGCCGTGGTGGTCTGCGCGTGCGCTTTACTCGAAAGCGAAAAATAATGGGCTGCGGGGCGCTTATGGTTGCTGCGCTCTCACGGCAACAATCAACGCGCGCCTTGTGCCCCCACAGGAGGCGGAAGGTTCTACGGGCTGCGCTCTTGACACGAAAAAGTGGTGCCGCGAGTGTATAAGGAGCAGCCGTGTTCTCTTACACCAGCGTCTTGTAGAGTTACGTGAGATCAGATATCGATAAGTAGAAATCTAGCCTCACTTCGCATAACATTGCAATTTGTCGCTATCACACTCATTGCCCCACCTTTTCAGTGAAACTGATTTTCAGGGGCGAAGCACCTCATAACGGCACCCGTTCGTCCCTCGTTGTAGTATGTAACAAGTATAACATTTTGACCTCCAAGGTGGTGCCGGTGCGAGATTTTTTTGTGCATTGTTGAACAATAAAAAATAGTGCTCAATGTACATGCCAGTGGCTGCTAATAGGGAATGAGAGACAGGAGGATTCGACTTTTGGTTAACGCGCACGCTGCGATCCCCGATAGCAGCCATTGGCATGTACATTGAGCACTATCAGACAAGAAAGGGTTCCTACGTTATACTTTGTGGGTGTAACCTCTTTAGTTTTAGAAATGTTTAGCGAGCGTTGAGCCGCAGTGCCATGAATACAATGAACTAGTATATACCATGAATGAACTCGAGGTGGTTAAAGGTGGAAAGTAGATACGAAGCGCAAGCCGTAAGAAAGTAAAAGCCGAACACTCCTGTCTCTCAATTTCCATTAGCAGCCGATGGCATGTACATTGAACGCTATCTGACAGGAAAAGGTGGCTACCTTACAGTCGTGGGGCGTAACCTCCTTCGTTTTGGAAAGGTTTTGCGAGCGTTGGGCCGCAGTGCCATGAATACAGTAAACTAGTATATACCATGAACTCGAGGTGGTTAAAGGTGGGAAGTAGATCCGAAGCGCAAGCCATAAGGAAGTGTGCGTGTGCCACCTCTCATTTAATCCTTGGAATGTTTTCTGGATGGCGGTGCTTCTATATGGGGAATATATGATGAAAAGTTGTGAGGTGGTGGAACTTGGAGTGTTGAATAGATAAACGAATGGACACACAGATGGATGGACGCATGAACGGACGCAGCGGCGGATGCATGGATGAAAGCAGGGACGGACGCACGAACAGACGCACGCACGGACGGTCAACACAGACGGACGCATGGACGGACAGAAGCAAGAATGAATGGACGGACGAGTGCTTCACTCCACTCTCCATCTTTCACTCCTTAGATATGCTACCAATTTTTTGTGCAATCTCCCCTGCCATAGTCACGAACTGCTCTTGAGAACGTGCGCACCAGTATGCATAGCCACCGAGAAAACGTCTTGAGACACAGCTAGCTGTCCAGCAGCTATGAACGTTTTGCAGCATTTCTCATGAATTCTTTCGCTTACCTGTACCTGTGATTACTTTTCGTGCGTCATTTGTGCGTGAGACCCGCACGCCGGGCGTGTTTCGATCTGCTTGTCATTCTTCGCGTTACTCTGCAATTGTTGCCACCGCCTCGCCTTTGCGACAAAGTTGTTAACTTTTGTTTCACAGTGAACGTTTTTATGAGATAAAACTTGGGTCACGCTCGGCACAGTAGTTGTTTGCCGCTGCCACTGACGGTGTCTATAACGACTATCGCGAAATGAAAAAAAAAAGACCTAGTATCAAGGACATAGTGGTGCTTGAACCCGGGTTCGCTGCGGGCTAGCCGAGTATTATACCACTCAGTAACGCCAGTGCTTCTGTTATAGGATAGAAAACAAACAACGCATGCAATCAAATGATGTGACATATAGCCATAAAATTAATCGTTTCAAAATTTTGCTCCCATGCACACATGCACAAGACACGATTTCATAGTGTCCAACGAACTTTCAAAGGTGTGGTAAACAAACAGCTATGTTCAGAAGTGCAATTGACTCCGCAAAAGGGTCAGAAGTCTTTACAACACTACACACAATCGCTGCCTCTTATCTGAACTTCGTCGGCCGAAGGTGGCTAAGCATGTCTGTCAATCATGCGGCATATCCTTATTAAAAAGGCCCAATAACTTAATTAAATCCTATGGCGAATTATTGTTAAAAGTTTCTTTAACGCTAGAAGCCTAACGCCATGAGCTATAACAGGTGTTGTAGCGTGACGTCACTTATCACTGCGCACCCAGTGCGCGCATTCCTGTGTGACCGATCACGTGGTTCTGCGCCTATATATGGTGCGTCTTCTAATAAACTTATCGGTTGCTTCTTGGTATGCTGTCTGCTGCTCACGTTATTACACTGGCAACGAGGATGGGATCCGCCCCCTTGTACTAGCTCAGTACGAAGCAGTATTGCGGGCGATCGGCGGTCGACAGCCATGGACCAGAAAACAACGGCAGCCATGGCCTGGGACGGTTGAACTCGGCGGCACTACCTTCGGCAAGAGGCAACGCAGTCGTCGGGGAAGGCAACCCGATAAGTATACTGCACTTTTACTGAACAATGGCGCGACTAGGCAAGCTAGACGAGTTCGACGAGAAGGATCAGAATTTTGAATCCTATCTGGAGCGTTTTGAGCACTTCGTCACCGCAAAATGACATCAGAGAGGAAAAGGAAGCGAAAAGAAATCGAAGCTTCGGAAGCTCAAGGAAGCCAAGCGAGTTTGCGAAAGATGTGGCAAAGCGCATGCGGCTAGTGTTTGCTGGTATAAGAACGTCCAGTGTCACAGCTGTTCTCAAATCGGTCATCTACAGAAGATGTGTCCAAGTAATCGCAGAGAACTCAAGACTGCAAACGTGGTGGACTGCTCTGATAGTGACTCTGAATTAGATGTGTACCATGTTATCAATACCGTGCGTTCTGGGTATGAAGTGCAGCTAAACGTAGAAGGGCAAGACCTCTGCATGCAGATTGATACGGGAGCAGCTGTAACACTAATTCCTGAGAGTGTGAGGCTGAACGCATTTCCTCATGTCAAGTGCGAGCCATCTCGAGTCACCCTAAAAATATACACTGGGGAACCTGTTCCAGTAAAAGGGCAATGCAACGTTTCCGTTACGGTGGGAAAACAGTCTTTGCGGCTACCCGCTATTATCGTCAAGGATAACGGCAAGCAGCTACCATTGCTGATGGGGCGAAGTTGGCTTGAAAGGCTCGGGCTTGACTGGAAAAGCGTGTTTGCTATAAATGTAAGCGACTCTCACAAGGTAGAGGCGGTTAAAAAGAAGTTCCCAGGGGTGTTTTCTAAGCAACCTGGAAAAGTAAAAACTATCAAGCAAGGATAGTTTTAAGCCAGAATTGTACGGCTATTTTTGGCAAGGCCAGAAACGTCCCATTTGCGCTTCGAGATAAAGAGGAAGGCGAGCTAGAAAGGCTAGAGAAAAGCGGTGTTATACGCCCCGTAAATCGGAGCGATTGGGCCACGCCAGTAGTCGTAATCCAAAAGAAAGATGGTTCACTGAGGCTGTGCGGGGACTACAAAGTCACCATTAATCCTGTTTTAAAGACCGACCACTACCCATTGCCTAGACCGGAAGATTTGTTCTCTGCCATAGCTGGCGGCAGAGTGTTTTGTGTGTTGGATCTTTCGGCCGCGTATCAGCAGATTCCGCTCACTGCCGAGTCCCGACCACTGCTAACTATTAATACGCACAGGGGGCTGTTCGAGTTCCAGCGCTTACCATTTGGGGTAGCCAGTGCGCCAGCCATTTTTCAGTCCTTCATGGATGAGGTGCTCAAAGGCATACCGCACGTGGGATGTTACATAGACGACGTCATTGTGTCGGGAAAAGACTTAGCCGACTGTCAAAAAACGTTGGAACTAGTCCTGCAGCGGCTGAGTGACTACAACGTGACACTGAAAGAGGAAAAGTGTCGGTTTTTTCAGAGCACTGTGACTTATCTCGGTCACACTGTGTGCGCTGAAGGTATATATCCTACAGAAGAAAAGATAAAGGCGATCACAGAAGCGCCAGAGCCCACTTGCCAAACAGAGCTAAAGGCTTATCTCGGCATGTTAACCTTTTATGCAAAGTTCTTAAGTAACCTTGCCTGCGTGGCAGAGCCATTGTACCGTCTGTTGCGCAAGGGCGAAAGGTGGTCGTGGACACGGGAGTGTAGCGAAGCATTTGCTTCTACGAAACTGTTACTTGTCAAGAGTAATGTGCTCACTTTTTACGATGTGGCGAAACCAATGGCTATGACATGTGACGCTTCGTCGTATGGATTGGGGGCTGTCATTTTTCATGAGACCGCAGAGGGACACGAAAGGCCAGTGGCATTTGCTTCTAGAACACTTACAGCCGCAGAGAAAAACTATGCTCAGTGCGAACGCGAAGCATTAGCACTGATGTTTGGGTTAAGAAAATTCCACCGCTACTTGTATGGACGAGAGTTCACTCTTTATACAGATCATCGGCCATTGCTCGGAATATTAGGCCACGACAAGCCGGTGCCTGCGCTTGCTGCAGCTCGAATGCAAAGATGGGCAATTACCCTGGCAGCGTACCAGTATAAACTAAAATACCGAAAGGGAAGAAATGTTGAAGTGGCTGACGCTCTGTCTCGGCTTCCACGGCCTATTGTAGCGGCCGATGAACCTTCCGAGTGTCTCTTGCTATTTGACAGCATGCCCCTCAAAGCGGATGACGTAGCGCGGGCCACACGACGTGATCCCACCTTGTCTCGCGTGACGCACTTCATCTTAAATGGATGGCCTTCAGAGTGCTCTGAAGCATTTAGACCATTTTATTCCCGGCGCGACGAGCTATCAGTAGAGCAAGAATGCATAACGTGGGGATCAAGGGCGATCATACCTGATAAGCTCCAGCTACAGGTCTTGCAGCTATTGCATGAGGACCACCCGGGATCTAGTCGCATGAAAGCGTTAGCAAGAAGCTTTGTGTGGTGGCCTGGCCTCGACCTTTCGGTTGAGAGCTACGTTCGACAATGTCAGGTTTGTCAGGCCGTCCAAAAAGCTGCTTCACCGGTTCCTTTGCAACCATGGAATTATCCCACAAGGCCCTGGCAACGCGTGCACGTCGATTATGCGGTAAAGGGCTCTCAGGCGTTCTTGGTTCTCGTCGACGCGTTCTCTGAATGGATCGAGGTCTCGCCTATGTCATCCACTACGGCTAACAAAACCATTGAGAAGCTACGTAGTATGTTTGCCGCGTATGGTCTGCCAGAGGTACTGGTGAGTGATAATGGACCGCAGTTCATTTCCGAAGAGTTCGCGGCCTTCTTGAGTGTAAACGGTGTAAGGCATGTCAAGACACCTCCTTATCACGCGGCCTCTAACGGAGCGGCCGAGCGTTTAGTGCAGACTACCAAACAAGCACTGTCAAAGCATGTCTTGCAGGACAAAGCTAGCCACCACAAACATTCATTTCGGGAACGCTTGGACAGCTATCTAATGAGTTACAGGACTACTCCACACAGTACCACTCGCCAGACCCCGGCAGAATTATTCTTGAAAAGACAGCCACGGGTAAAGCTGTCATTACTAAAACCAGATTTCGAGCTCTCCATGCGGGAGCAGCAGCAACGTACCAAAGTGCAAAAGGACATGTCTAGGGGGGTTCCGCGATGTTTTGCTGTGGGGGACGCTGTGTGGGTGAAGACTGTGCGAGGTGAAACAGTGTCGTGGGAAGATGGTATCGTGACACAGGTTATCAGTCCCGTAACCTATCTGGTGAAAGTGTCGCAGACGGTGCGATTTACGCATTCGGACCACATCAGAGCCCGCCACGGAAGCCAGGATCCTTCAAGTTATCCGCAGGCACAACCTGCTCCAACGGCATCCGTAGACACGACTCCACCGACGGTTCCGATGGCGTGTGGGCCAGTCGCCGGGTCGCCTCTCGTAAATCCACACGCAACCGACTCTGCGACGTCTCTCCTTCCGGCAACTGCATCGCCCACGGCCGGAGCAGCTGCCTCCGGCTCGCCGGACCAGCCCAGTGCCGACGACGCGCCACCTGCAGTCGAACTTCCAACTCTGCGTCGTAGTGCACGTGTACGACATGCCCCGAACAGATACCAGTCCAGTGACTTTCGGAAGTAATCTGAAGGGGAAGGAGTGTTGTAGCGTGACGTCACTTATCACTGCGCACCCAGTGCACGCATTCCTGTGTGACCGATCACGTGGTTCTGCGCCTATATATGGTGCGTCTTCTAATAAACTTATCAGTTGCTTCTTGGTATGCTGTCTGCTGCTCACGTTATTACAACAGGAATTGATTGATATGTGGGCTTTAACTTCCCAAAACCATATGATTATTTGAGACGTCGTAGTGTAGGGCTCCGAAAATTTTGATTACCTGGGTTTTTTAACGTTTGCCCAAATCTGAGCAGCTGTAACAGGAAACTATTTTCTGGTGGTTCCCTTAAGAATGTCTCAAAAATGACAAGCATCCCCGCATATAATAAAACCATGCTCGATTCTTTCAGGCTCGTTTCACAGTTTGCAATCTAGACACCAGGGCCTGTATGTACTTTTTCATGAAGCCAAGTGTCTATATGTAATGTGGAGGTGTGCAGCCCAAAGAAAGATGTTTTCGGTGTTGGCGATAAAAATATTTATGCAAGTGGTAGAACACATCTATAACAGTTTCATATAAATATTGCTATCGGTAAATAGGTGCAGGGAAAGGGGTGCTGACTTGTGCAGCTGTGAGTGTCGATCTGTCTACACTTTATAGATATCCTAAACTGAATCTGACTTTCGAACAATGTATGACCCCAACAATCTCTTTTAAGAAACCCTACAATCGCGAGTTTGCAGCGACTGTACTCGCGATAAAAAGAAAACCGAAGTAGTATGCAAGTCGATTCCAGATAACAGCCAAAGGAAACGGGTGACACGCATTCTTAAGGTAAAAATAACGCATCAACAGTTTTGCCCCGCCACGGTGGTCTAGTGGCTAAGGTACTCGAATGCTGACCCGCAGGTCACGGGTTCGAATCCCGGCTGCGGCGGCTGCATTTCAGATGGAGGCGGAAATGTTCTAGGCCCATGTACTCAGATTTGGGTGCATGTTAAAGAACCCCAGGTGGTCAAAATTTCCGTTCCGAAGACCTCCACTACGGCGTCTCTCATAATCAAATAGTGGTTTTGGGACGTTGAACCCCACGAATCAATCAATCAATCAATCGCATCAACAGTTGTACAGACAAATGCACAAGACCAAGCCCACCTTTGTCAAGTGAAAGAAAAAGGTTTCGTCGCCTGGCTTCTCATGAAGAATTCCTAATGAAGCAGGCAAATATCCTGCGAAATGTCTGGATATGTACGCGAGAGCAATGCATTGTAGACAAGCTGTGATACAAGAAATACGTTGCATGCTTTAGCTCTCGAAAGATTCTGTGCTCGCCAAGTGAACACCTTTCGAATGATGGTGGTTATGGCTGACGTCCCATGAGGGCCACTTTTACGGTGGTTATCATAGGCACACCGAGATAACGTACTGGATTTCCGTTCCAGTGCATATTTTCGAAAACCGGGGAGTTGGTACGCATGCGCCCAGCCAGAGTCCGTTAGTTTATCAAAATTCATATTAGCTCCGAAAATTTCACAGAAACGCATTGCGGTGTTCACTGCTTTTTGAACACTCGGTTTATTCATGCAGAAGAAGGCAATGTCATCTACGTAAGCTGGAAATTTGATTTCCTCGGCTCCAATCTACATCGTGTAGTACAAGAATTAAGCAGTACACCTGAACAGAGCTGTTCCAAGTATACTGGAAAAAGTAAAGGCTCAAGTGGGCAGCGCTGCCGCACTGGAGAATTTATATCTGTATTAAGCACGAAGGCATGGGATTCACAAATAATCTTGCTGTGCACTTATTTTACCATAGTCATATACCATTGTACGTGGGAGATGATATAGACTCCAACCAAAAGACTCCAACCTAACCCGCTTCTGATATAGACTCCAATTGAACCCACTTCCCTTCTCTGGGAATCCAGTTTGTTACCCTCGATAAATGCAAATATTTCATTGAACGAAAGTAGACGTAAGGTAAACCAAAACCAGGTCAAGAAAAACTCGCGCACTTATGTTCTTGACCTGGTTTTGGTGAACCTTACCACTACTTTCGTTCAATGAGATGTTTGCATTTTTCTTCAGAAAAAAGGGTGTTTCAATTGGCTAAAGCTCGCACCTATACTCAGTGATTTACTATTGGCAAAAATGGGCACCAAACTGCAGAAAAAGATAAAGGGCTCGCATGTCGTTAAATTATTCAGATACGTGGATGATTTTTTTGGTTATTCTAAATTGTAATCATCCAGTAGTCAGTCTCATTCTCCTTAATGTGCTTTGTTCATGCTGTGACACAATCAAAGTGCTTCTTGCTGGCTCCTGTCAGTGACTGCAAAGTATGACGTTGTGACGAGTGATTAGAGCGGGCTTGTGCACGATCAAAAAAAAAAGAAACTGCGCGCAGACTAGAATTAACATGATTAAACAAGCGCTAAAATATTACACTCAATCAGAGAGGACACAGTCGAGTGCTTACTATCAACGTAAAGTTTTATTCCGAAGCGAACACTAATAAATAAATAACACGCGCGTACGTCACTCTCAACTTCCCGCTGTCATAATCAACAACGTGATATAGCAAAATAAATGGCACTCAACCGGAAACAAACATGTGTCAAGAACTAAAAAAAGGAAACGTAAAAAGACAAAGAAAATGCACTGCGTTATGTAGCTTCCAAAAAAGCGAATTTGGCATCTGTTAGAACAACAGCGCTTGACTTACGCAACTGTCCCCTCTTTTCCTAATTCTATACGCTTCCGTTCTTTCCCTCGTCGTTCACGTTTTGTGCCTGTAAACTATTTGTGTGCCTAAAAATTTAGGTTGGCAGTTCCACTCCTTTCAGTGCAACACTAAGTGTGAGTAAGGGGCCCCATTTAGTGAACTCTCATGTTCACAAAGACGCACATACAGGCACCGACCCGTCTCACCGACGTATTCCTTTCCACATGTAAAATGAGTTCCGTATACAACATATTTTTTGCACTCAACGTACCTCCTGCCTTGTTTTATGCTACTTCTCTACAATTCTGCCGCTCATTTCTTGTTGGCTAGCCTTTCTACTGCTCGGCAAATGTTCGGTAATTTGTTTTTATTTGAAAAGTGAATTCGATCTTTTTTTAATCGATGTTAAATATTGTGCAGATACGGGGTGACCACTGTCCGCTCTTTTTCTTGCTCAGCTTGTATCCCCTCGTAGCGTGTGCTGATCATTGTATTTTCACTCCCTGACAACTCTTATAATAATCCAATAGCATACCATAATCTCGGTTTAACTTTTAGCACTCGTTTCATCATGAACCTTTACCGGCACGCCAAACTGGCAGTCATCCTAAAAGGTATGAACACTTGACTAGCAGCACTAAGATGATGGCTTTTTAATGTGTCCATTTCATGGTAAGAAACGCCACTAAAATAGCCCTGGGTATTCCACCAATGGCCTCTACTACACTTCTCCTAAAGATGGGCGTCCACAACACGTGGAAAGAGCTCATCGAAGCGCATAGGAACAGTCAGCTGGAGAGGCTCAAGCTAACGCCCACGGGGAGGTCAGTGCTCTGGTACCTCAACTACAGCAACACGTTTATCGCCGAAGCAGACCGGAAAAAGCGCATCCCGCTGTACGTTAGAGAGTCGCTGTCCATCGCACCTATTTCACGCAACATGCGTCCTACTTTTTACAAAAGTAGATGCAAGGCTAGAGCTAACGCTATTCAATGAAAGTTCAAGCAACACCCGGACGTCCGCTACACTGACGCGGCCAAGTATCCGCATAAAAACATGTACGCTGTCAGCGTCGTAGATTCTCAAGGCCGAGAATTAGCGTCAGCCATGGTCAACGCACTCACTTCAGGCGCCGAAGAAGAATCGGCAATCGCTCTAGCAACCACAACATGTACAGACGTCACGGTGATTTTCACCGACCCGCAAGCCGCCTGTAAGAACTTTGATAAGGGCCGTATCTCAGCCAATGCCATCAATATTTTGAAACAGCGAAGCACTCCACTCCCATACACTTGTATATTATGGGCGCCAAGACACGAGGGTCTGCAGGGAAATGAAGCGGCCCACGCCCCTGCCTGCGAGCACGTCAGTCGGGCTGCCCCCTGCCCACAGGACAATCAACCCGTCGTCTAAGAGACGGAAATTGTGCAAAACACCTACTCGGCTTTACTCCAGCATTACAGACTGGAGCGACGAATATACCCTCCACCACACCCAAAACTGACAAAAGAGGAAAGAGTGATGCAGAGACGCCTGCAAAGCAGCACATACGCACATGGGGCCTTAATGCACTGTCTCTACCCAACGACATATAGCTCTATGTGCCTGCTTTGTAACGTACCGGACAACCTGGCACACTTGTTTTTTGCATTTCAGTGTATCACCAGACGTAATCTACAACAACACATGACTGATAACGCAGCCGGACGCACGATCGAAGACCTAACCGAAACATAGAGTTGAAGCTCGCCCTCGAGGACCTGGAAGACCAACAACTCGTCGCCAGGACCAAGAGGGCAGTAGGAGCCAGAGGGTTCCTTGACTAAGCAGCCCTTTCACCTCAGGCTGACACCCGGCATTGCTCAGGGCACTGTTTTGAAATAATCGTTTACTTCTCTCTCTCTCTCTTTCCATTTTGACAATCGTGATGCCAGGTAATTCTGGTGTGGTACGTGGAACTTCCTGAAAAGTGAGAGTTCTACTGGTGAGGCGTCCCAAAGCAGCACGTTCAGGCTCATTTATGCCGCGTTCGAGAGAAAGTGGCTTGAACTGGTGAAGCGTGAAATGTTACTGAAAGTGCGTTGATTACGCTCTCCAGCTGCTTTGTATACGTGCATACACACAACTATTTGAAAGAACTGGAATGCACTATACTCTGTTTTAGAAGTTCCCTTCAGCACTGTGGAGGCTACAGGGCCCCTCAACCAATAGGAAAGGTGATTAGCCCTTCCACATCCACGTCATGTTGTCTGCTCACCGTCTTCACGGTATCTGCTCACCGAATCATCTATACACGCTCATTGCAGATAAGGCTGGTTTATTAACTTAAATTCTAGTAAAACATTGAAACCAACAGTCACGCCAGGAACTTGAAGCGTGGATTTGTTACTCTCCTGAAGATCGGTAGACACTTATAGGCACCACTCAGACAAGTTTTCAAGTCTGACTGCAGCACCAGAATACATAGCCAAGCGGATAAATGAAGCAACCTTGAGACGGCATCACTGAAAGTGCAAACGCGACCTACGTGTCTCGCGCTCTGCATCTGTCGGTGGATTTTGGCGCAGCTTCAAATTCGACGTCCAAGCGGCCATCCTTGGTTGGGCAGATAGAGTTGCGGAGAATTACTGATTGTAGCAATCTCGCCTCATCTCTGTACATGTGCCCTTTTCCTTTACAAAGAAAAAATAAAGTTTTGGGGGCGATGCTTTCTATAGCGACACCCGTTCATCCCTCGTAGTCGTAGTGTTACACTTTGTCGTAGTCGTAGTGTTACATTGTTACATTTTGACCTTCAAGGTGGTGCCGGTGGGAGATTTCTTCTGTGTGTTGTTGAACAATGAAAATAGTGCTCAATGTACATGCCAGTGGCTGCTAATGAGGAATGAGAGACAGGAGCTTTCAGCTTTTAGTTAACGCGCATGCTGCGATCCCCAACAGCAGCCAGTGGCATGTACATTGAGCACTATCTGACAGGAAAAGGTTGCTACGTTATGCTCGCTGGGCGTAACGTCTTCGGTTTTAGAAAGGTTTAGTGAGCGTTAGGCCGCAGTGCCATGATTACAGTGAACTAGTATATACCATGATGTCGAGGTGGTTAAAGGTGGGAAGTAGACCCGAAGCGCAAGCCGTAAGAAAGTGTGCGTGTGCCACCTCTCGTTTAGTCCATGGAATGTCCGCTGGATGGCGGTGCTTCTATATGGGGAACATATGATGAAAAGATGCGAGATGGTGGTACTTGGAGTGTTGAATAGATGGACTAACGGACACACAGAGAGATGCATGGATGGACGCATGAACGCACGCAGGGGAGGATGCATGGACGAACGCAGGGACGGACGCACGAACAGACACACGCATGAACGGGCGGATGGACGCATGGATGGTCACTTAGACGGACGCATGCACGGACGGAAGCAAGAACGAATGGATGGACGAATGCTTCGACCCACTCTTCATCATTCACTCCATGGATATGCTGTCATTTTTTTTTGCATAGAAGGAGAATCCAACACGTGCGAGACGTTGTGCCATTATGCATGTCCGTATAGGAGAAGTGGCGTTCTTGGTCTGATGACAAAGCGGAAACACTGCCTCGGCGCGTTAGTCTCAGCAGGTTCGGCTAAGCAAGCAGTATATCTCGCTAATAACGACGAGACGTACCTGGATTTTTATCCTCAGAATAAGACAAAACAAATTGATGGCGGATTTATACACTCATTTGTTTCTGTCAGCGAAGTGGGTGTATAGGACGGAGTAGTTCGGGTCAAAGCAGGTGATCGCTTCTACATAGGTGCTGCCATGTAGTTTTGTAAATACAGTCACCGTCGGTGACAAAAATAAGTTCGTGCGTATGAACGAAATACGAAGAATAAACGTATGTATTATCGAAATGGCGTAACACACTCTAAACAAACGCGAATTTTAGTGAAACCGGTAATCTTTATGTTCTTGTTATGTCTGGTACTATGTTACACTGCGTAAATGTGTGGCTTTCTTACACCCCGTAGCTTTGGTAGTGCTGAACGTAACGAGTGAAACAGAGTATAGACGCACATTAGACGCGCTGCTGGCGTTTTAAAGAAAACGTACAAATAAACTCGCTTCGCAGATCTGCGTAAACGTACTTCGACGGATCTGCACGAAATAATTCGTGTAGAATGTTCACGGTGTGCTTCATTTCGGATAGCATGAGGTAAGTTAATGAGAGCGAAACCGCTTTCTGTTTTTTTTTTCGGCAACCCAGTATTGTTGAAAGACTTGGATGTCGCATTGAATGAGCACGGCGAAACAGTATTGGCCGATATGGCGCCAACTGAAATGTTTTTACTCTCCAGTTTATGTCCTGCCTACAATTTAGTCTTTCATCACGGCGAGAATCCGGCTAAAGTGATATGCGCATGCGTACTCGTTTGAACCTTTTGCACCTTTTGCATACTAATAAACAACATTACCCGACATTTAAAAGATAACGTCCAAAGAATGCACTATATACATATACGAATGGCGAAGAAACTGAGGGGTAAGTGAGAAAGTCAGAAAGACGGCATCGAGAACCTTGAGTGACGCTACCTTAGAAATTTATTTCATATAGGAATCTTAAAATAGATATGATGAAAGTTCTCTGAGCAAGGGCAGCTGTTCGGTCTAACAAGCACAACGTCCAACGTTGTCACCCATGCATAGCAGGCCTGTGTTTGTAAGGCCGCGCATGCTTTTGTGCACGCGATGTCACAACACGCAACGGCTGCCAAGTGTCGTGCTGCAGAGCAAGGCCGGCTGCTCGCTCGCTATAAACAGACGTGGCCGCGGCTGTACATGCCAGTGCCGATGTAATGCTGCTTTTGTTAGGTCACCGAGTCACAGTTAGTTTCTTATTGAGCAGATCATTCTATAAACATAATTATGAATAATGAGTTAACATACACACAAACGTGAGAAAAAAATAGGCAACCGAACGTACCTCGTCAGGAGTCCATTGCCGATCCAGCTCTTCATCATTGCGTACAAGAAGGACTTGTTTACGTTTTCTGAGCCGGACAGCACCTTCTGCATAAAAAAATAAAAATAACAAATTCGTGAATATATATGGGGGTGATAATAATGAATTTTTCTATTGGCAGTAGTGTGGGTATCTATCTATCTATCTATCTATCTATCTATCTATCTATCTATCTATCTATCTATCTATCTATCTTTCTATCTATGTATCTATCTATCTATCTATCTATCTATCTATCTAGTCGCCCACCAAATCTAGCTTTCCTGGCTGTTTCAATATTATTATCGATACCGTATTGCGTAACATGAGTGAATGGCGAGCATAAGTGACTAGTCAACATGAAAATCGTTACATGTATGTCATGAATCTCAAAATGTACATTTCATGGTCCTGCTTTTTTTCGGCGGTTTCATTAACACGAATTATTGCAAAACACGTATGGTATGACATGACTGCATGGCGAACATGATTGACAGATCCTCGTGGAAGTCATGACAAGCATGTAATTTAGGTCATGACTACACGCCATGCTCATTGTGCGCTCGTGGTGGTTTCGCTAGCTTAACATTTACTAAACATGATTTTACGAGACGTGAGTAGATGGCAAAGGTATGTGACTGCTACAAACATAATAACCATAAGATACCCCAGATGAGAATCCCACCAGGATGCGTCTGGTGTGTTCTGCATATTCTCTGGAGGATAAATCAGAACACACTGGTGTGTTGTGTTGTACACACGAGCCTGGTGTGCGGGGTCTGGTGGGAAGACTGACCCGCTTTAGTGGGTCTTGGTGGGATGTGTACTGGTGTGAAAGTTGACACAGCGTGGTGTGTCTTCGCGGGAATGCCGACCCAGACAAGTGTGTTCTGGTGAAACATGCTCTAGTAGGATGTGTTCTGGTGGGAAGACCAAAGCGGTGTGGTGTGTTCTGGTCGGATGTGTTGTCGTGGACTCAAGAAATATATTTTTTTCTTGGGGCTTGCAGAAACACTTTACATCAACTGAGTACACTCGAACTCACATGCCTTAATAATTTCCTCGACCAGACTCACTTGTACTAAAACGCATCAAAATATTATTCAGCCGGTCGCTTGCCAAGTCATGACTCAATCAATTTCATTGAGTTGACTCATGAGTACGTTAACTTATAATTAGCTTTTCTAACCATGGTAATAATACCCGTTTGTTTCTTTGGCATTTATTGTTAGCACTCACAAAAAATGATGAAACCAGGCAACACTTATAACAAAATTTGGTTTCATTTCAAAGTTTTTGTTACCCTACTAGTACGCTAGGCCCTTGACAAACAAGTGCCAAAGTCATCTTGGCCCATGGAGCTCATTGAAGCACCGCCGCATTATGAAAGCATATTGTCGTGCTTCTTGCACTATTATTTCATAGTATTGTGGGATACCGGCATTGTTTTCTAAGCTTTGATAAATTGCCCACATTCATAAGACAACCCCCGTAATGGAGCTTATCACATCGAGATAGAACAGCTCATTTTATTTGCAAACTATGTGTCTGTGTGCAACCAAAATTGCTTTTAGAGCACCTGCATACTTATTCACCCTTCACTGTTTACATGCAACGCGTACAATTAACCTCCAGCGATCTACTCAGTGCTTGTTACAATCCCTTTGTGACCTAGGCATTTGCCACGCTGTTCACGTATAGCTAAAATACAACGACCTTGATATCGAGACCAAACAATTCTTTCAAGTAGTGGCATTGAAAATTTATTCACTGCACTCCAAACACGTAGAAATTTTTCGCACCTCAATTTTTTAGAAGCAACAATTCTAAAACAGCTGAAGTTTGTATTACTCCGTCAATGCTAATATTTACCATAATCGGTGCCCTTCTTAGTCAATTTTGACCTTTTATCTTTTAATATGAGTTATGAGTAGCAATTTAGTGAAAACAATCTTATTGAAAAGGAACTCACATGCAATATTTTTATCGAAATAGCATCCTCTGAAACATATTGTCGGCTAAGGGCAAAGACCCACTACTGTGGCTTACGCCTCTCATAATCAAGTATTCAGATGCAGTATAAACTGTCATGTACTGAAGCATGTGTTGTAAAGCATGAACATAGGCTGACATAAGACTGATACTAATGAAGTTGAGTAGATAGTACCATAAGTCGACAGAAAAGTGGAGCTCATACAAACTCACTAAAGAAATAAATTTTGTGCTTATGGCTGACTTGAACTCATCCCGCAAATATTTCTGAAATGGACCCTACGGTTAAAACTTCCCAAATTGTTACTAACCCACACTTACTCCGACTCAGACTTGCTGCTTGATCTTAATATGAGTTAGTGGATTCATGAGTAAGTTTATTGACTTATGTGTATCCCTCTCTGGTATGACACATTCTTTTGCAAAAACTACATCTTCATGTGGCGCAACACAGCTAGCCTGGGCCAGGTGATTCCGAGATCATCAAAGTACACAAGACAGTCTTACTATTTACAGGGAACACGAAGTCTGTATACATTGTGGAACTGATGACCAACAAAAGGCACAGAAACCGAAGCCATGCAGCAGTGTGTATCCTTTACTTCAGAATACATAGTTTTTACACTACACAAAACTTTCTATGGCAGTTGATATGTACGAGAGACTACATTATGTCGTATTATACTTGCCTAACACATACTAACAGTGATAAAGTAATTCAAAAATTCAACAAACACTGTGCGAATTCGGTAATTCAATATAGGAGCCCCTATATTCTGCATTGTAATATTTCGTAGCCTTCACATAGCAATAAATAGAAAACTATATGTTCCAAGCTCGTGTGTATGTCTGGTGCAAAGCACACACATATCTGTATATATGCGTGAGGGACATTTCACATGGCATCTTAGGCCCAATGACAGTTTTTGTATAATGTTCACGAGTGCAGCACAGTCCACAATGCGAAGAGCCATACAATTACTCTAAAATGTATTAGTTCAATTCTGTACGTGAACACTTGACTTCCACGAGCTCGAGCTTCTGCTGACTGCATTGTTGACAGGTCATGCAGATTACAAATAGTTTCATAAATTTTATTCACTTGTACAGGGCTTCAAAGCTTGCCAAAGCTTTAAAGGTAGCACAAAATATGGCTTAGACTTTGGCATAGGTTTTGAGAAATAGTATTCAATGGTAATAATGCAAAAATTACCAGTTGCTTTGTTTAGCTTCAAATGCAAGGCAAAGCCTTCAAGAGCCCTAGATAGTGCACTAGCAAGTATCAGTACACCTTGAAAAGCTAAGTACACATTAGTATCAGTTCCTACTGTACCCTGACACCACGACGTGATACAAGCTTTTTATCACATCCTCACCCAAGCTCAAGATAATTACATATTTTTATGATTGGCTCTGTTGGTGACGTACAGGCAGCCATTTTGTTTGTTTTATTCCTGACATCATTAACATTGGCCATACTGGTGCACTGGGCCACTAGAACCACACTATTGGGTCAACATCACAACGTGAACCTATATATGTTAATATTCACCATCTTTCTCTTGTTTCACTCTAGCTCATAGTCATGTCCATATAAAGGATGTTTCTCTGGCTGAGTTAAGTCAGCTCTTAAAATTGGTGTTTGTACCCTTTTCAATAGATGCAAATTTTTTTCAAAATATTGCATGATGCAGCTTCGGTAAGCCATCCACCTGTGTCCATTGCAGTCTAGTTGTTAAATCAAAATCAACAACTAGCACAAAGCTTCCAATCTGCTTACAGAGAGGCCAGAAGGCGCTACTGCTGAATTTCTTAATGTAAAATCCAAGATCAACATCCTCATCGTTGACTTGAGCATTTTCAAGACCCTTTTGACTACTTTCCGAACCGTGAACTTTGCTGACTGTTAAAAAGTAAAATCATCCAATAGAGTTGGTTCATCTTTGAGCCCAACAATATCCTCAGCAAGCCCATTTAAACGTGCCTGCACAGAAAAAAGAGAAACAATAGATCAGTGAGAAAATATTAATGATTTATTCATTCAAATGGTAGATCATGACGTGTAAGCACATAAGAGAATTTGTAGACAAAGCAACAAACCGCATGGCAGCGACATGACAAAGTTAGCCGTCACCTATAGAAGCTCAAATCCACGACAACAGCAGCTGTCGGATGTCGTCGGTATGAAGGTAGCAGTACACACTGAAGCTAGTATGACACGTTCTCTAACAAGTTAACCATGTTTGTTTGTTTTTCACTCCTTGTTTTTTCACTCCTGTTTCACTCCAGTATACCTTGTTAATAAAACGTACATACTATTCAAACTTCATGCTGCTGACTGGTCTCTTGTAACAATTTTGGGCAACAAACAATATATTCCTAATTTTTGCACCTAAGCACTCTTGCAAGGGGAACGAGCTAGGGATCAGGTCATGTAATTATCCATTTCGTTGCAAGCCACTTTTGCGTTCAAAAAAGCTTTCATAATGGGCTTCAATTGCACTCACAGCCTGACAGCTAGCAGATAAGAAACTAAAAATGAGGACAGAAATTTGATGTGATCATAACGATATTACAGAAGCTGTAATACCGGACAAGTCATGACAACATACCATTCATGGTTCTGGTAAAAAAGAGTATTAGTCTTATTCACACAATATACTCTGTCACTGTCTTTACAGATGCTGAGCATTTTGAATAACTAGCAACACCGAATAAAAAGTCATCATAGTCCAGCTCATTTATATATTTTTAAATGATTTCTTGAAAGGTTAGATTTTTTTTGCAAAGTACACAGTAGCTTAAACAGAAACATTACACACGAAAAGTTCTTCCTATCTCAGCATTCACTGAGCACTAATTACTTCATTCATATAATTAAAATAAATTTCATTAAAAGCTCCGTATATAGGCTGCAGAATTTCCATTATTAGGCTAGAATTCTTAATATTACAATACTACAGCCCCCCCTCCTGATCCTCGCACTGGGCGCCCAGCTGATGCATAGATGAGAAACAGCTTACTGCATCGTCCCGCAAAGCAAAGCTGCCAGCTTCGGCAAAAAAAGCGGTGTCCTCACATAAGCGCAAACGTAACGGCCCCATGTGAGAATCGACATCGCCAGATGACAATAGTTACTTCAAAATAAAACTTACCTAAGCGGCATCTAGGGTATCAGACGATCCTTTTTCTGGTTCCACACATTTTGCAGAGGAATTTGGATGAGTCGCTACGCGCCGACGATTCTGATGGGCCAACACTGCCAGTACCACCATAGGCCCATCATTTCAACAGGTGCGCGGTACTGACGCAACAAGAAATAATACATGCGCACGCACGTATAAACACACATGCGTGTACACACATGCAACATGCTATATCCGTGAAATAGCAGTATTTCGTCGTACAATAACTACATGTGCTGTTATTACACATCCCTCCTCGCTTTGCTTTGATCGCTCAGTTTGTTAGTGCGACGCCTCCAAGTACGCAACTCCGCATGTCGCAAGTTCAATTCCCAGATGCTAGTACATTTTTTTCAAGTTTTTTAATGTCGAATTGAAGGAGAGTTAACCTGACTGCTTTAAACAATACGCTGTTTTTTTAGAAGAAAATCAGGCGGAAGGCTGAAGTTTTATTTAAAAGGCCCGACACGTACGTCATTATTGCTTTGGCTGTTGGTGCGTCATTCGAATGACGCACCAGCATGATTTAGCCAGCGTAATCTATTCCCAGAAGAAATAGTCTTGAGCCCAGAAAAAAAGAAATGGTGTAAATCTTTAGCGAACTAATGAAAATGTCTCTAGCTTTGGTGTCGTTTGAAACCAAAACTGAATATACAAAAAATATGATAATTTAATAAAATATTGACAGTGTTTTTACGCTTAATTGTTACTGCTATTATTACGGTTTGAAGTTCTGTTTCTTTTGATTGAAACAGCAAAGTTGATAGAATGAAAGGATTTAGTGCTAGTATACCTTTTCTGAGCAGTGAAACCATCACTTTTACGGCTTTGTTGGCAACACTGACGTCTTTTCTTTGTCATGGCTTCCACGAAAAATTTTGTGTTCGTGAACAATCGCTCGCATGTCAACTGTTACTGAGACGCACGTTTTTTACATAATATACTAGTTGGACAAGATCAATAAAGCTGTAAGAGCGAAGAATGTGTTGTTGTAGTAGCCACTTCATTGCGGCGATGATTGAGCCACAAGAACGTTGACGACTTCACCCCAGGGGACGCCAACAGTGCCTAAAAAAGTACTGATGAGAAGACCAAAGGCTGCTATTATGACACCGTACTTTTGCATAAAACAAGTAAAGTAAAATTCGTAATTCCTCATTACATGGTCCGCGTTTTGTGTGCGTATGTTTATTGTCTTTTCTCGCTAGCCTCGTCCAAGAAGAGAAAAACCTCGTACTTGCGATGTACTCAACTACGCCGTGTTTAACCAAATAGGTCATGTTCAAGAGCGCTTGCCGGCCGCTCGCTACGTGTGACCTGCGTATAGAATACCGTGCGCAAAGCTTGCAGGTGTAGGTCTGCAAGTGTCATGTAAAGGGAGCCCGCAAGAGGTAGGCTCAGAACGCATGCGCATCACAAACGGGAAGCTTTCCGTGTGCTATTCGAGAGCTGCATATACAACAGTATGTGCTCATGCCAAGCTGCCGTCGACGCAAGAGAGGCATGCCAGCAGATGCTATGCTAAGCGCAGTGTGAAAACCTATGCAACCATGGTTTGCAAATATTTTTTTAATCGGAGCTACCCTACAAAAGTATTCAGGTGACTTCTCGAATGTCGAATACCGCAGTTCTTGGTCACCACAAGAAATGCGGCGTGTGCGGCGTGACAAAAAAAAAACTCCAAAATGAACGTCTCACGTCAGTTCAGGTTTTTTAGAACGCGAAATAACAGATGCGCACGTGGTATTTTGTGGCGCGACAACACACATACCCAAAACCCAGAGCGTTTCGCATTTGTTCGCTTTAAAACACGTTCTCGCACGTGCCCGTGTGGGCGAACAGCTTGCGACGGAACTGCCGTAGCTTTGCAAGCGTTTCTGCCTGGGTTCATTGCACTCGTGCAGCTGATGGCATCACTGCAGATGCACGCATGCGCGGGCCCAGAGGTGTCTGCTGGTTTTTTTCACCATGGCCGACATTGCCGGCAGCCAAGCGCCACCGAGATATTGAGTAAACACAATTGTGACACCATTCTTGTTAAATGAAAGATGCCCTAAAAAGAAAGCTGCATTATTAGCGTGTTTTCATGCATGCAGGTCTAATTGATAATGATGAATGCCTCCTTTTATGTCTATGAGGTTAGAAGGTATACATTTGGTTTAACTGCGTCGGCGAATATGATTCTCGAACTCTTTCGATTGCCTAATTCATTACAAACTAATGCGATTATATATCTCTGTGTAGCAGTCACATAACCTTATTAGATGAAAGTGTCATTCCATTCGAATGACATTGAAATGTGTTGTGTGCCAGTATTACACAAAATGTTTGGAAATGACCGGATGTCGTAAGCCGCACACGATAAATGACCTCAAGTGCACGGAACGCGCATGAACATACAGTCACAGGTTTTACCTAAGAGGTGAAACAGGTTTCAGCTTTTAGCTAAAACACAAGATCCACCTAAGAGAAGAGTGTGCAGAATCTGCCTCATTATTTTACTTTCTAGAAGAAAGGAAGTTGCGATGAACCTATATAATCACCTTCCTGATAGAGAACTACTGGTACACCAAGATATCTAGAATATTTATTTCATTCTTCCTCAATACTACAGTCTTAGAGGATTATAATAATTTGGGGTATGTGCAATTTACAAGAAACACAGGCTTGAGTAAACAAACAGGTTATGGTATCAGGAAGAATACCAGTGTTGCATATACAAAAATATAAAAACATATATAAAAATTTCAGCACAAATATGTAACATATAAGCATGAGTACCAACGTTGCTTCATTTGCATATGCAATATAACTGTCATACTACACCTCCTCACACCCCTTGACATTCACCTATACTCAGATTAGAACCTATCGTAAAAGGCCAAGCAAGCACCCCCCCCCCCAAGCAACTTCCCCCCTCCCTTTGCGGTGTCGTACAAACTAAGAGTGGGCTCCGTGCTGGTGCGTGAACGATTACATCGTCAAGGACGGGTGGACAGCCCGTTGTGCGCAGCTTGTGGCTCCTGAGAAACACTTGAGCATCCCGTAGTGCACTGTCCCACATGTGCTACGCAGCTGTCTTTGCTGTTTAAGGAATAAAATTGCTTAGGACTTTAGTGCACGACCCTAGACGACTACTTTTTTTTCCGAGTGGTAGTGCTTCCCGACGTGACCAGGCCTACCAAGCTCTCCTTACATTCATGAACCAAATGAACCTGGCCACTCGTTTAGAGAAGGTCTTTACTCTATTAATTTTTATTTAGGTGTATTTTACCTATACTCATTCAAGTTTTCATCTATTTTTGTTCCTGATCTTCTTTCCTCTTTCTCCCCTTTATATTTTTTCCTTCTGTTTCTTCCCTCTTCCCGAAAGAAAGAGCAGGCGTTGTGTTCCTTCAGGTGGCAGTTGCCAGCTTGCTCTCTCCCCTTTTCCTCTGTGTGCTTGTGTATCTGGTATGCAAATCAAATAATAATAATAATTTGAAATTGACAAAATGAATAATAATGTGTGAGAGTAACTTCGATAGGTCTGTTAGCTAAAAAAGTAACTAGAATTTTCTTTTTGACGTTGGCGAGTGCAGATCGTCGCAATCAATGGTGACGCGTGCATGAGGTGTGCTCTATCTTCACATGATATGTTGCAGCTTTTATTGGTCTACTGTTACTGTACAAATAGCATGTGTGACCTCAAATAAACAATAGTTGCAAGTTAGCGCTCTGTGTGTGCGTCTCTTTTTTTGTGTCCTTGTCGTGGTGCGCTATACCCTTATAAATGATGAACCCTCAACCTACTAGCCTGGCAGTCTTTTTAGCAAACATTAGCATGTAGGCTTTGCTAACTGCAAAACATCACACTCAAATATCAGTTTTCCCTAAGAATTATTAGGCATGTTACGTAGTTAATTTACGTACAGACCTACTGAAAGGCCGACGAACGCCAGTAGAGCGAGGAACGTCAACAGGCCGAAAACACAAACAAGCGCAAGCTCAGGTCACGCGTGTGCACCAATGCTGTGGCTTGCCGTTTCTCGCTGCTTCGTCGTCGTTCGCATAGTTTCCTATATTGACCCCCGGGGAATAGCGTAGCAAACCTGGTGACTTAAGGCGTAGTCACTATAGCGGGGTCATAATACGGCTTCAGGCGACTCACATGCACAATTTCTTGGCCATGACGGCGTAAGTATTCACACTTTGTCAGAAGCTCAATCTCATAATTGACTGGTGACTAACGGGCGAGAATGCGGTAGGGCTTGTGGTATAGTGCCAGTTTTTTCGACGAAAAGCCAAAAGTACTCAGTGGATTCCAGAGCCAAACGAGAGCACCAGTTGTTAAAGTAGAGAGATGTCGGTCGGGCCATGCCGTATAGCTTCTGTTGGACCTTGGTCCTCGGTTAGTCAGCGAACAGGCCAATTGTCTGCAATCTTCTGCGTACTTGGTAACATTAGAAATTGCAGTGTACTCAGAGGAGTCGGGCGTGTACGGGAAGATAGTGTCCAGCGTGCACGATTGTTCGCGTCCGTACAACAGAAAGAAAGGGGAAAACCCTGTTGTCGCGTGGGTAGCGGTGCTATACGCATACGTGACAAATGGAAGGACAGTGTCCCAATTGGTCTGGTCAGAAGCTGAGTAAATCGTCAAGATATCACCGAGAAGTGCGATTAAATTGTTCTGTGAGGCCATCCGTCTGTGGGTGATATGCTGCCGTCATGCGATGAACCATGTTGCACTGAGCGAGCAAGGCTTGAATGGCGTCCGACATGAAAACATGCGCCCGGTCGCTCAAAAGTTCGTTATGTGCACCATGGTGAATAACAAAGTTGCGCAAGACGAAAAACGCAACTTCCCTCGTGGTTGCTGCGGGTAGTGCTGGCGTCTCCACGTAACGCGTGAGGTAGTCCACGCCGACAGTTATCCACCTTTTTCCAGAAGACGACGGGAGAAGTGGTCCGTATAAGCCAATACTGACGTGGTCAAATGGGCACGCTGGGCAAGGCAGGGGGTTAAGTGTGCCGGGAGGGCGTTGAGGTGGAGCTTTACGTCGCTGGCATGCAGTACAAGCACGTACGTACTTGCGAACAAATGTGTACATAATGCGCCAGTGGTACCGCAGACGTAGACGGTTGTACGCTTTGAGAGTGTCGGCGCGAGCGCTTTGCGGGCCGTTGTGAATAGCAGTACAGATTTCCGAGCGCATGTGGTTGGGTAGCACTAACAGCCACCTCCGACCTTCCGACATTCCGCCGATAGAGGAGGTCGTCTCGAATAGCGAATGTGTGGCTTGACGGCGGTTAGTTTTTGAGACCGAATTAGCTAACGTATCAGTTAGAAAGGCGGGGAGATGGGAAATCTACACATCTTTGCATTGTTCTGATGTCATGTCTGCGAAGTCGATTGGTGTTCAGGCAGCTGAAGAAGATGACAAGGAGGTTGGGTCAGCCGGTAGCAGCGGGCGGGATAGCGCATCAGCGTCGGAGTGCTTGCGGCCGGATTGGTATACAACACGAATGTCGTATTCCTGTGGGCGAAGTGCCCAACAACCAAGACGCCCCGACAGGTTTTTAAGCGGTGATAGCCAGCATAGAGCGTGGTGGTCCGTGACGACATCGAAAGGGCTGCCATAAATGTATTTGCAGAACTTCGTCAAAGCCCAGAAAATTGCGAGGCACTATTTCTCAGTCCCGGAATAATTACACTCGGCATTCTTGAGGGTTCGACTCGCGTAAGCGACCACGTATTCTCGGTGTACTGGTTTTCGTTAAGCCAATACAGCACCAAAAATGACACCACTGGCGTCGGTGTGGACCTGCGTAGGCACGTCGGGGTCGAAATGGCGTAGTATTGGATGTTATAATAATAACTACCGAAGCACGGTGAAGCATTCGTCGCACTGTTTTGACCAAGCAGAAATGCCTTTATAAGTTGTCAACAGGTTGGTAACAGGCACGATGATGGAAGAGAAGTTGCGCACAAATCGACGAAAGTATGAGCCCAAGATGATAAAACTTCGAAGCGTCATGATGGATGGGCTTCAGATAGTCGGCCACGGCGCGAAGTTTCACCGGATACGGGAGAACACCCTTTTTGCAGACGACGTGACCCAGCATGAGCTGACGTGCGGCAAAATGGCACTTCTTGATGTTAAGTTGAAGGCCTGCAGAGGTGAGACACGTGAGAATAGCATGAAGACGAACAAGGGGAGTCGAAAATTTGCGAGAAAAACGACGATGTCGTCTACGTAGCAGAGCCACGTGTTCCACTTGTAGCCGCGAAGGATGGTGTCCATCATTCGTTAGAAGGCAGCTCGGGCGTTGCAGAGTCTAAACGGCATGACGTTAAACTCATACAGTCCATCACGTGTTACGAATTCAGTCTTCGATAGGTCAGGATCAGCCATTGGAACTTGCCAATAGCCTGAGCGTAAATCTAAAGAGGAGAAATATTCTGCACCTTACAAGCGAATCGAGAGCCATGTCGATGCGTGCCAACGGGTACACGCTCTTCCGAGTTATCTCATTGAGCTGGCGGTAGTCGACACAGAATCGGATAGACCCATTCTTTTTGCGCACAAGTACAACAGGGGACGACCAAGGGCTCTGCGATGGCTGGATGACTCCACGCTTGAGCATATCGTCGACTTGTTCGTTGTTATTACGGCGCTCTTCCGCTGAAACTCGATATGGTAAGGGGGAATGAGTAAGGGGGAATGAGTACCGGTGTCAATGTGTTGCGTGATGTTCGCTGTGCGACTAAAAGATGGTTGAGCACAATCGAAGGCAGAACAAAACTTTCGAAGGGACAAGAGTTCACGTCTATGTGTCGGTGATAGCTCAGCGGCAACAGAGGGCAGAGTAAGTGTTGCGCGGGCTGTGTGGCCACAGGTGGCGTCATAGCAATGAGCTGGAGGAGAGGTTAGTGTTCGGCAAACTCCAGAGGGCGCAAGAGGTCAACGTCTTGTATGTTACCCAAACATTCTCCGCGAAGTAAGGTAACTGCGACGATAGCAAGTTCGCAACGAGCATGGCGGTAGCATCGGATTCCACGGTGAGTATGGCAAACGGCAGGTGTAGGCTACGGCGGCGGGTAAATATGTCTGGCGGAGTGAACAAAACAGTTCCGGCAAAAGCGGCCTGTACAGGTTAGGGCTACAAGGTTGAATGTTCTCGGTGCCATTTCCGTGTCTGCAAAAACAAGTTTGTAAGCTTCAGAAAGAGAATCTACCAAACAAGAGGTTCGCCGCGGTGTAAGGGCAACTTCTGCACGTGAGCAATCTATGATGGCCCGATGACGCGAAAGAAAGTCCCATCCAAGAGTGTACTTCGTGTGAGCATGATGCCAGCACAAAAAATTCAATGGCATAAAGGTCACCTTATATTAGACACATGCAGTGCACACAGCTGTAGGTTCTATGCACTGCGAGTTGGCCGTGCGGAGCATCAGGCTCGAGAGGGGCGTCGTCACCTTTTTCAACTTGCGGCATAAGGTCTCACAGATTATGGAAACGGCGGCCCTTGTTCGATAAGCGCTTGCGCGGCGGTCTTCTCAACATTGACGTCGATAACATTTTGCAGCGGGAAATTGGAGGCCTTAAGCAGTTCGAATTGTATCCAGCTATTGATTCCGGAGCTGCAGCGATCAGTTTTACTCTTCCGTAGCGGTCGGCGACGCATAGCTGACAGGGAGCGTCGTCAGAGCGATGGTGACCGATGGTTTGCGTAGGCACAATGACCGTCAGTGGTGTACCTTGATGGCGTCCTAGACGACGATGCAATTACCCTGCCCATGGTGTCAACTGGAGGGGGATCTCGGCGACAGTAGCGAGCGACGTGTCCAGCGATACCACAGGAGAAACAGATAGGCCTATTATCCGGTGTCCTCCAAGCGTCTGAGCGACGGTAAAACGGAGCTGAAGATCTTGCAAAGGGATACGGTGCAGCAATTGGAGTTGTAGGCGCGACATAGGACGGCGTGGCAGGTTGAGCATACGGCATACGCTGTTGCGTAGGCCGAGCAGCGATGGCGGCGTATGTGGGAGGGGTAGGGACAGGTGTTTTATAATGCATTGGTAGAAGGGCCTCAGCGACTTGGGTCCGAATAGCGTGTTGGAGGTCTGGTGCCAAAGCTTTCGCGGGCCTCATGTGTAAGAGGCAGCAGTGACACCACTGGCGCGCTACCTCTTCGCGGACGAAAGTCCTTGATTTTCGAAAGCAGCGGCTGCTGATCAGTACGATGGGCAGCTAGGTGCAAGCTTGCGAGCGTGTCGGGCGTTTTGAGGGCTTGACGAGCAAGTGCGCGCTGTCTACGCAACTAATCGAAGCTCTGACAGAGGAAAACGAGAACAGAAATTGTGGCGGATTTCTCGCGAGCAACATCTGAAAGGCGCCGTCAGTCAATGCCTTTCAAAATTTGCCTGATTTTTTCTTCCTCAGGCATGGTAGAGTTGACGCGGTTGCATAGATGCAACACATCTTCGATGTAGCCCGTGTAGGTCTTGCCTGGTTGCTGCGCGCGGTAACGTTAACGCTGCTCGGCTTGAAGCTTGCGGGCCGCACGTCGTCCAAAGACGTCCTGTAATAGAAGTCTTAAATGCAGACCACGTTGGCAATGTCAGCTGCGTGGTTAAAAAACCACAGTTGCGCGGTGTCCGCAAGATAGAACGTGACGTAGCCCAGCTTACTTGGGTCGTCCTATTTGTTACTTGCACCGACTTTGTCGTACCTCGCCAATTAATCTTCGACGTCCGACTCAGTGGAGCCCGTAAAGATAGGAGGATCTCATTGAGGATACACGGCAGCGTAGGTGACATGGACGGTCGAAGGTCCCACCTGGAGAGGCGTCTCGGTGCAAATGTTCGCGTCACGTAGAGGGGGAAGCTTACGGGAACGAAGTTCCAGGTTTGTAAGGGAATCCACACACCTCCACCAGATGCAACGTAGTTTATTTACTTACAGACCTACTGGAAGGTCGAGGAACGCCAGTAGAGCGAGGAACGTCAGCAGGACGAAAATACAAACAAGCGCAAGCTCGGGTCGCGCGTGTGCACCAACGCTGTGGCTTGCCGTTTCTTGCTGCTTCGTCGTCGTTTGCATAGTTCCCTACAGGCAGTATTTTCTCTAATAATACATGTTTGTTATGAGACCGTACTCAGTCGCCTAACGTTACTTGGACGCACAAAAATTCTGCCTAAAGGAACTCACGAAATATATTTCAGAGCTAGTATGAGCCTAACAAGTGCGAGTGTTCATAATATAGTGACACTGCACGTGCCTGGCCTGCATAATTAGCAGTTTTATTTCTTTTGAGACACTGGGCTTATAACATACGTTTTTAACATAACGTATGTGCATATGCACCATGTCGTACTTTTGAAAGCTTCAAAAAACAAGCACATGCAGCAGGACTTCTTCTTGGGCTAGCTGGTGCTTGCTAATACCATAGTGTACTGTGAAAAGACACAATAAGCACACAGAACCAGACACCACAAATGTTTGTGGCGTGTGGTTCTGTGCCCATTGTCTGTTTTCACACTACAATTTATTTGCAAACACAAAAGCAGTTTTTTTTTGCAAGAGCTTCACTTTCTCCATTTGGTTGAAGAACAAGGATTTAAGAGCGCACGTTCATTTGTTTACACAATCTAGTAACAAAGGAAGTGCTAATTTACTCAAATCTGTCAAAGAGAAAGCCCTGTGCTCTAAATTGCGGTGACATATCATCATGGTACACAGCTGAATAATTTCCTCAATTTTTTCACGTGTTGTGGCACGTGTCTCTGGTGATCAATAATAAATACATATTGTCATACAGAAGTTCACTATTTATGTATAACTGCTTAGTTATCTGTGTTCATGCAAGTTATCAAGTAGCCACTTCGAAGATATATACATATGAAGCAATCTCCCTTTTCATCTTTTACTTTCCTATAGACTTAGAAGCTTGATGAATGCAATTAATACCCATTGAAGCTTTAAAGTTTAAAATATGGGGACAGAAAAGAAAATAAAGGTGAATGTAAGACAGGCAGATTAACCGCATTTAGCTGACTAGTGGAGGTGGTCAGAAAAGGAATTACACACCAGTGCACAGCTGATCTTTATGGACAACGAAAAGTAATAATTATTGATGGCACCAAGAAGTAGTCATACTTTCTCCTACTTATGTATGCTCACTCGCATTCATACTCGTACCAAGTGACTCTTATATGCGCTCACCCACTTTAATACTCGGGTTTACTCATGCCCCTTATTATACTTGCGTCTTTGGATTGAGTATGTTTACTCCTGACTTATGAGTGAGTGTACGCCAAGCCGTAACTGTCGCATGTTCTGCATGTGATAGAGCTATGTACACAAGAATGGTTGCAAATGTTGCAGTTGAATGAAACAAGTTTTTTATTGAAGAAAATGTTTGTGTTTGTTCATGAACATATCCTACAGAAACTAAATTATTTACATAGAGTTAGGCATAGTCCTAATTGCTGATGTGGCTCTTGTAGCAGCCTGTTGGCACTGAAAAAAGACGCATTCTGTTTGCCATGAAATGAACACTGGCAACATTGTTTACTTTTGTTTTAAGTATGTGTTATTCAACTTCTGGTATTTTCTGTACTTCTAAACCAAAACAAAAACAACAAAGGCTTCAACCGAAAAGCCCCCTGGCCTCTGGGCTCAGAAAATTGAGAAGATTCGCATTAAAGAAACACTTTTTTTAAAGAAGTATTAGGCATCTACTTTTACCATTATACGTGCATCATGAAAGCTCTCAGTCACCTTTATAGGTCACTGGCATGCAATATAAACTTCTGCTTAAAGGACCAGATGAAATCCTCACAAATAAAAATTTGAAGTAGAGTGTGTACATATTTGCATATTTGATTAACTAGTAGTGGTATCATGATGTGCTATGCATGTGCAGATTGCCTTGTGTATCAAAACTCGGAGACAAACATATTCACTTTTGGGTGAAGAGCTTCATTTTGTCTTATTTAGTTGAGTAAAAATTGTCAAAGTGCACACATATGTGTACAAGTTAGACCATAGAGGCAATATTCGTGTACTGACATTTGTTCGAGCAAAAGCTATCGCCAAGAGAGACCATGTTGCCCTTGTGATCCTACTGCTGTTATGCCTATACCACCCCAATATATGGCTGAACGAGTGCCTCACTTATTTACGTCTACTTGCATGTGTAAACTCATTGAGTTTCGTGTGTAAACTCAATGAGTTTACACACGACATAGCTTCTGCACTCAATAGTCACGATCAACTAGACACCATTTTCATTGAATATTCGAAAGCTTTTGACATGGTCTGCCACGAAAAGCTTCTATGTAAATGGCGAGCAATATTAAAAAGGTCCAAATATAATGGACTGGATCACTGACTATATACACGTATGATCTCAGTTAATTACTTTTAATTGCACGCATTCTTCATCGGTAAAAGTCACATCTGGAGTGCCTCAGGGTTCAGTGCTCGGGCCTCTGTTGTTTGTCATTTCTAATAATGATGCAGTAAGTGTTATTGATAACACCAACGTCAAGTTGCGCCTATATGCAGATGACTGTGTCCTCTACCGCACTGTTACTAATGCTAGTGATCAACAAGAACTAAACAAGGTATTTTCAATATTCTGCGAGTGGAGTGATAGGTGGAAAATGAAAATAAATTTTACCAAAACAGTTGCCATGACTTTCGGTAACAAAATGAAGCCGCTGAAATACTCTTATAATGTAATGGTAGTAGCTTGTCCCAAGTTAGTGATTTCAAATATCTGGGTGTCATTTTTTCACATAACCTAAATTGACATGCCTATATCAACCATATCTCTGCAAAAGCGCTTCGATAACTTGGTTACATAAAGCGAACTTTAAAAAGTGCCACGTTGAAATGTAAGCTGACTGCATACAAATCACTAGTTCACCCGATACTAGGTTACGCTTCAACTGTATGGTCTCCTCACCTCACGTACGACATAATGCAACTAGAATCAATCCAGAAAAAAGCTATCAGACTCATCTTCGATCGTTATGATCGCAGCTTCTCACCTTCATGACATGATCACATCCTATCATTGCAGACTTTGGAGTATAGGCGCAAACGCGAACGCGTAATTCTGCAACACAAGATCGTCCACACCCCATCCGCTTTTCAGGCACCCTTCTTTTTTGTACCCGCTAATACACATGTCACTAGAAAAAACCCCAGACTGGACATTATTCCTTTGAGGACACATCTTGACTGTTGTAAATTTTTCGTTTTTTTTTCGATCACTATTGAAACCTGGAACAACTTGGATCGTTCGCTTCGCGCATTGTCTCATGATGAGATCATTGAGAAGTTACTAATACCCATCTTGTTTTAATCTGTCTGCATTTTCTTAGCGGTTGTCTTTTTTGTGTATTTTCATCAACATCTGTACTCGCACCTGATGAAAGATTTTGTTGTTCAGCAATGTAACCACACCATATCTTCATCTGTTTGTATAATTTTAGGGTTTATTTCTCTTGTTGTTTGTACTATAATATGTACCCACTCCTGGTATGTCTCGAAATTGAGACAGCAGTATGTGTAAATGAATAAATAAACTTGCTGGGCTTTGCTCAAACAACGGGTGACGAATAACACATGTGCATCACCACACAGAAGCTCCCCATTAAAAATCACAAAACACGTGTCGAGCTGCTTAGTTATAAGCTTTCATACAAGTTATCAAGTAATCAAATTGAAAATATAGATGTATGGAGCAAAGTTGCCTCTTTGCTCTACTTTACGATAGGCAGTTAGTCTTCATGCGTCTGATTATTGCCTCTGTGAAGTACACAGGATAACAAAATGGAAAAGAAAAAAAGAGAGGAAAAGTACAAAATAAAGGCAGGGGGTGAACCAAGTTGAACTGATTTAATGCCGTACATCATAGGAGTTAGAAAGAGTGGTCAGAAAAAGAATCAGTAAGCATAAGAGCACACCTGATGTGTGCGGACACATAATGGTGCTTATCATTGGTGCACAGATGGTCGTGTTGTTTTGAGGTTTTCAAAAGCACTGTTTCAGCCCATAGTGCAGATTATTCTTCAACTGTAGTGCTTTATATCACACAACGTAATGCCTGTTTTAATGATTGAGAAGATTAGAGGTGAAACAGACGCTTTAATCCGATAAATCAGTTTAAATATACATGAACCAACTCGCCCAAGCAACAGTTTGAGAGATGCTTTAAACTGTGCGTCATGGCTGCGTGGACACACACATGCAATGTGTAGCACAATAAAGTGAGGACGCTTGAGTTTTTCTAGACGCTTTAGTTCTCAGTGGATGATTCAACTGTGCTGCAAGAAAATTTAACGTCTATGCGTTGGTTAAATTAGCCATTTTAAATTGTCTATTTATAATGCCTACTGCGAGTGAAGCTGCATAGTGCGCCATAACTCTTTCTTTCACGAAGCGTTATTTTTTTAAGCAAAGAACATTGTTAATTTTCCGTCTCTTGACTTCGTGCCCCCAGTTCTTCGTTCGGCTCGATCAAAATTGTGCAGTATTATTTTGCAAAAAAAAATTTCAAAAGAATTGATCTTAGAACCGCTTCATGCTGACATTTCCCTTTCTCTACTGCAAGCTGGTGCGGCTGCGAAGGGCTTAGTTTTTTCTCAAATAAGATTTTGGTTGTACTTTTCTCACTTATCAGGTCCCATTACAATCAAGTACACCAAATTTTCACCTTAGTCAATATTTTTGCTATATTGTGAAGAGAATAAAATTAATAATTAAAAAAAACTGTTGTCGAGAAACACAGTCCCACATGCATACTTGAACGTCATATTGCTTTTTTGTTTTAGTACCTAACAAAGAGGAAATAGCAATACATAAAAAAGTAAAAAAACTAAAGAAAAATGTAGATCTTACTGGATCCGAACTCAGGACAACGATCTGCGCACGCGTGCATGAAATGGTGGCGTTCGCCGGCTAAACTAAACAGACACTTTCTTTTATTGCCTGTGTACATACAACATTCACAAACAATTGTAAACCAAACAAAGCACAAACATGGACAAAGGAAAAGATGCAAAAAGCGTCACAGTTAACAGCTTTTTAAAATTCCTTCATCTGTAGAACGCTTTCTACTTGATGAAACCATTCGGGCACCTCTTGTTGAAGATTTCGTGATTCTATGAATGACCAAATAGATTGAAAAAAGTATTGCCGAACCGGACGTGCATTAACACCAGCATGGCGCACCGCCATTCTGGATTGCCATACACCATGCAGGCCCAGTAACATAACTAGGTCGAAAGGCATTTTTTCTTCATTTGATACTGGCAGAAATCTGATGCCGTAGGCATTAAGAGGCAGATCATTTTTCAAAGTTCTTTGGAGAAAATTTCATAAACATACTGCATGCCCGCAGTCCAGGAAAACATGTTCGAATGTTTCCTGCTTTTTGCAGAGGAGGCACTTAATACTACAAGGGATGCGTAAGCCTTTTTCTTGCATTCACGTTTTCATGGGCAAGGTCCCAGTGTGCAATTTGAAGGAAAAGGATTTGACGCCAGGTGATACCTCAATTTTTTTGCGTGGCTTAAGACATTCTGGTCTGGGCCTACACAGTATATTGTTCTATATTGAAAACAGGAACAACTGTTTCTACAAGATTTCTGTACACCTTTTTGTGCGAAACTGTACTGAGTTATTCCAATAAAAACGTGTTTTTAGAAAGAGACATGAAGGAACAACTTCTTTTAGGTAACCTCTAATGCTTCCTTTCATGTGACCAGGTGCTACCACAAATTCTGGAAACCATCTTCTAAGCATAAGCTGTGTAACAGTACGTATGAATGGGTCTCGATTATTTCGGAAAAAATATGAACCAATTAACTGACTGACGAAGGTATGAGCGACACAGACCAAGCCCACCAGAGCGAACCCGTCTGAATAAGTTAGTTCTACTTGTTCGCGCCCAAGAAAAACCCCACAAGAAAACAGCAAATATTCGATGAAGCTTCTGTACATTCACACGTGAACAATAGAATACTTGAAGGACGTACCAGAGCTTACAGACTAAAAATTTGTTACAAAAGGTTGCTCTGGCAAAAATTGATAGCAGGAAACCTTTGAGTTGTTGAGTTTTTTTTCGTAGCTCCATGGCGTGACGCCGCCTGTGCGATTCACTGTCACAATGATATTTTAATCGAACATCTAGGTATCATACCGAAATAGTAGTCGACGAAATACCAGCCACAAATTGTGAAGTCACAGGCTATTCGCCGAGCCACTAACCGGCGCACTTGCTCCAATTTACCAAACTACCACTTGTGTAACAATAAAGTTTGACAATGTTTATGGTTTCAGCGATACTATCAAAATGTTTACAAAACACAGCTATATCATCCGCACATGCCAGTACCCGTACCTCAGCTTGGTTTAGTTTGTACCCTTCTATGTTACTGCTTTTCATGACTTTTCTGCAAAATGACTCTATATGAATTTAAAATAGCAGGGAAGACGAAGGACCGCCTTGTTGTACAGAACGTCTGACATTAATTCGTTTCCTAAGAACTTTGTTGATGATTAGCCAAGTTGTACATTCAGTATATGCCATTCCAGCTGTATCTCAAATTACTTTACCAACATTGACATAGGCAAACAAACGAAAAAGAATCTTGTGAGGTACTTGATCAAATGTTTTTTTTCTAAATCTATCTGGACCATCGCGATGTGATCGTTTGTGGCATGGCAGCACTCTAATACACTTTGTGCTTTGTGATTGTATTTGAGTATAGTGCGCCATTTATTTCCACATAACTGGTGACCGCCTACAATGTTATTAACAACTGTCAGGAATCTCCTCTCTAACTATTTCATCAAAATATTGTAGTCGATATTTGATAGACAGATTGGTCTGTACGACTTCAGTTCACGTAATTTAACTTCGTCTTCAGTTTTTCGAAATAATATAGTATGTGATAGTAGAAAAGAGGAAGGCAGGAACTTTATGTCTAAAGCTTCGTTAAAAACCAGTGCTAGCATCGGTGCTAGTTCACGTTTTAATTCCTTATAGAATGCGGCCGTTAACCCATCAAGCCCTGAGGATTTTCCCCAAATGGAAGGCAATGATTGCTTGTGCCACTTCTTGTTCAGAAATAGAGCATTCTAAGCTGTCTTTTCTGCAGTCTTCAACCTGTGACAAATTTTAAGAATTCATTCTTGAATCGATCTATATTTACTTCACATTTATCAAATAATGTGGTGTAGTACTCATTGAAAGCATCTTTTATAGATCTCTGCTCACTTGTAACATTACCTATGTATTCAATCTGATGTATAGCATTCCGCTGAGCGTTTTGTTTTTCGAGACCGAGCATTCATTTGATTAGTTTCTCTCCTGTGGTCATTTTTTCTGCCCTTGTCCTTATCTCCGCACCACGATGCTTCTCATCGTGAATTTGTTTCAATTTGGACTTTACTGACCTTCTATCATTTATGAAAAAGCCTGCCGTTTCGCTTTCCTCTGCTAGCAGTTATTTTTATAACATATAGCAGACCAGAATTTGGTCCTTCCAGGAACAGCGCTCATCATTCACTCAAAAAAGAAATACAATACCAAAATATTAATACAGTGAGTACACAGAATGCGCACATTTTCACACTAAACTTAGTAAAGGAACTAAGACAGCATATGATAAAAATGCAGTACTGTAATTACAACAGAAGTAAGTAAAATAAAGTAAAACATAAGAAATGGAAACACAACACCTCATGCGTGTATTGTGGTAACTAAAAAGGGTCATTCATTATATGCCCAGAATTCCACTCCGACATACAAAATCATACAAAATCATAACGCAACATACAAAAAACATACAAAAGGAAAACAAAACACCTAACGCGGGTATTGTGGTAACTTAAAAAAAGGTAATTATTTCATGCCTGGAATTCCACTCTGACACTGTCCTGGGAAGAAATTTGTATTTGTAAATATCTGTCCTAGCGAAACGAAACGTTAAAGCATGTGTGTGATCGTGACGTGTACGCCTTGTGGACAGAGGTGCTACATATAATGCGGGGTCGATGAATAATTCACGTTTAATAAGTGATTGTAGGAAACTGAGGCGTAGAATCTGCCTACGTGTTTCGAGGAGGGGGACGTCATTTTTCGTCATCATCTGTGTGGGGAAACCAGTGTGCTTGAACTTAAAGTAAATAAAGCGAACAAATTTTCTCTGGACTTTCTCTATTATTTTAATGTTGTGTTTAGTGTAGGGATCCCATGTTGTGTGTTGTGTCGGCGGGCGGCGTCCGAACGACGGCAAGGGGCCCGACGACTGGATGGGGAACTCGGCGCGCGCCGGCAATCGGCACACCGACAGGAGTGACTCAAACGAACTCCACGAAAGCTCAACAATGACGCGGTTGACCAGCAGCTGTTTATTAAAAATTACCAGGAAGTGACGCATACACACGTAATTGGCTACTGGCAATCACGTGTGCCGGTCTGGAATGACATCTATATATAAAGCACTCAACAACACAACAAACAGTGCGCATCCTTGTCAAGGATGGCGCCACAACACCACGAAACCCCCCCCCCCCCCCCCTGTTGATGAAAACAGTCATCACAGTTCCTTGAGTGTCCACACATCCAACTAAATTCACACCAACCGCGAGATGAATGATCTGTCCGCACATCCATGGGTTGCACCACAACACACAAGATCATTCCACGATCATGCAAGACAACACACACTACAATGCCACAGTCAATCTCCATGATGTCCGCACTTAGGTCACAAAGCTTTTAAACCACTCTGGGCGCTTTGTCTCACGGCGCGGATGTGAAGAAGCCGCAGAAGAACTTGGTGGATTACGACCATTTCTGGTCGACTTCAAAAACCCCGTCGCCCCTTCATGTTCCCCCTCGCCGGGATTGATATGATTTCGAACAGTTATTCAGGGTTGCCCAACAGGGTTCTCTTGACATTCCAACATTCCCTGAGAAACCACTGATTCAGACTTTTCATTAACCGAGAGCTCTGACAATTGAAAGTCTGTCTGAGAATTTGGGAGGGGGGAGGAGCCAATTAGAGCAGGTGAACTGGGGGCTGGCTATCACAACTGTCTATGTTAGAATAAGAGTAAATCCTTCAAGTGGCGTAGGACGAGCTGCATTCTCAAAGGAACCCTCAGGAATTACTCTCAGTTTGGAAGAGTTTCACTACTTGCCATCACTTAGCAGAAAAGTGGAAGGTGCAACCCGAGCGTTCACCCTATGAGGCTTGCTATAGCTTTAATTTTATTCACTATAGAACCTTATTTTAACCAAGTCTCTTACCTTTATGCGGTGTCTCTGCACACCTTTACTTCTATGAAAATATTTTTTACTTTTTCGCTGTTTTGCCTAGACTCTAATAAGCACCTGAGGCAAATCAGCTTGTAACCCTGATACCCGAGGACGGATCCTAAATTCGCTAAAATCTATTTTAGAGCGAGGTTGATGACCATGCAACAAAACAAAGCTGGCGAAAGACATGTCACTGCCTGTGGAGTGACTCTGTATGAACTCACAAATTCTGTGATGCTTTTTACTGGATCTTTCTCTTCCAGTCTAGCTACCTGTGAATGCTCCTTCAGAACACTATTCAGGTGTTTTATTTGACCGTTGGACTGGGGAAAATAATTTAACGAGAACACGTGGCGAATGCCTTTTTCCTTAAGATAAATCTCAAACTACTGTGACACAAACCGTGGACCATTATCGGTAACTAATACCTCTGGTAGAATTTGACTGGTAAATGACCAGTCCAACAGCTTAAGGACGTCCTCTGCTGATATTCTATTCGTTACAAGAGCCTCGGGTCACTTAAAATAGTAATCCGCCAATGTTACGAGATACCTTGGGAAAGACACATCTAATGGACCGACAATATCCATACCCAATTTTTTCGATGGCCCGTCTGACCATTCGACTAGCTGCAATGATGCCGCACGAGGTTTGGCATCTTTATATGCCAGCTGACAGACATGACAATGTTTTACATATTCCTCAACAGAATGATCCATTTGCGGCCACCAATATTTCCCACGGAGGAGCTGTTTTTCGTGTACTATTCCTTGATGATTTTCATGTAGGTATAAGGATATTCGGAATGACTACACGGTCACCAAGCACAAGTAACCCGTCTACAAAGGAGAGATCATTTTTAACATGAAAATGTGTCATTAGGTCATCATTTGGTTTCTTTGGTGGCCAATTCTTGGATACATGCTCACACAATTTCTGTAATGTCTCATCCGTATTCGTTGCAAGCTGCGCAGTTTCTTTATCGAATACTGATGTCATTAACGAAACTATTTCTTCCTCCTGACTAAGTTCTCGACTGTTCTGTAATAGAAATCTAGACAAGGCATTAGCCATCACATTTTCCGTGCTCTTATAAAAATCTACATCAAAATTGTAGTACAACAGTCCAGCTGACTACCTTGAAATTCTTAACGGTCGACGACCAGCATTGCCTGCTGCTAACAAAGCAACTACAGCTTGATGGTCAGTCCTAAGAGTCAAACGCCTACCCCAAAGGTAAATGGGCCAATTTTCACATGCGAACAGGCATGCAAGCGCTTCGCATTCACCCACACAGCATTTCATCTTAGTTTCTGACAGGGTTCTCTACGCGAATGCTACGGTTTCAAGATTAGGACCATACCGTTGCTGTAACACTGTTTAGATACCAACGTCAGATGCATCGGTTTTAACTACCACAGGTATATCCGGATTAAACGCCTTAATCACAGACGAGCAAGTAAGACGTGTTCTCGCCTGCATGAAACTGCGTTGAGCACTCTCCGACCAACTAAATTTTTGGCCCTGTCTGAGGATGAGACGAAGTGGTTTGACTAGATCTGCATAGCGATCTACAAACTTTGCATAATAGCTTGTCAGCCCCAAAAATGAGTGCAATGACTTAATGTCTGTAAGAGTCAGAACGTTTACGATAGCATTCACTTTACTCTCTAATCGTGAAAGGTTCTCAACTGAAATATTGTGTCCCAAGAAACTGAGCTCCTTGACAGAAAAAAGACATTTATCGTTCAACCTCATGCCACTGTTTGCTATACAAGTCAAAACTGCAATGATGCTCGCGTCACGCTCAGACTGAGTCTTCCGCCATACAAGAATATTGTCAAGATAGCAAACTACATTTTTGCAATTTATAAGACCCGTGGCATCACTTTTGAAAAACTGCAGGCGCGGACGCCAGGCCAAAGCACACACACTTAAACCTGAGCAAACTATCATGAGTTATGAACGTCGTTAAATCTTTACGGCTCTCTTCCAACAACAACTGATGATACGCATACGATAAGTCTAACTTGGAAAATTAAGTATCTCTATGAAACAGTTGTAATAACTGTTCAACGTGCGGTAAAGGACACCCATCTATGACAATTGCTTTATTGGGTTCTCGGAGATAGCCGGATGCTCCCATTCTTCTAGCGGACGACAACGAGCGGCGAAATTCACTCCTAGGCGTCAACACTTTCGATTACATCACAGTCCTCGAGTCGTCGTAGCTTCGTAGACACCTGGTCCCGAAGAGCAACCGTCGCAACTTGCATGCAACCAGAGTTGCATCTGGCCGCCATTGAAATCGATGAATGAAGCCTTGGACGAGACCCAACTGATTGCCGAAGAGATGCTCGAACCGGGAAGGCACGTTGGAGGGACGCTGCACTGCACATGATGCTCGATGACACGTTGACGTCGCGCCGTCGATCTGGATGCTCAGTCGCTAGATGGCATCAAGCCCCAAGAGCTTTGAGCAATTCTACGGTGCCGTAGAAAACGATGATGCCGGACCGGTGTAACACCGTCACTGAAACTTGAAAAGAGCTGATGACTTCGATGCTCTGTTTCGAGAAATTCTGCTGGTCTATGGCAGTCTTGGACAGGACATGTTTGCTGAAGTGGCGCGGGAAGTCTTCGACAGTGATCAAAGATACAGACGCGCCAGTATCCACTAACAGTTGCAGATTGACACACACGACCACGGCGTGGACGACTAAGTCCCTTCTGGGTGCAACGCCAACAGTAAGCACGTACATCCCATCATGATACGAAGATACCACTGCCGAACTTGACGCTTGTTTTCGAGCTTGACGTTCCGGTACGACGCCGACAACTTCCCCGGAAGATTCGTTCTGTACCTGGTCCGTCTTGCGACACATCTTCTTGAAATGTTTCTGAGTGTTGCACCTGCGACAACGCCGATTCTTTCCTGAACTTTTTCGGAAAAACGAACGACGATATCTGCTTCCGCCACGGCCACACGCTTGATGCAGTAAGTCACCTCGAAACTTTTCATTCTGAACCGCAGACCGTGATTTCAACGATCACTGTGGGGGAAAGTATTCATTTGCTCTTTCCGAAACTTTGTGACGTCACGACTTTCCGGATACTTTCCGGTAACTTTGCGTCTTGCACAGTTGCTTCGGCTGTTATTGCCATTTTGTTTTTCGTGCCCCCATCTTGCACGCCATGTCCGATCACTTGAACACTTTCAGGTTGACCCGAAACAAATGCTCGATTAGCCATGGACAACGCTTCTGAGGTCCGCTCGATTTCTTCGGCCTTCTCTAATGACAACTCTTCCGCATGCGCAAGCAATTTTTTTCTCACCCGCGGGTTAGAGGTACCGTGAATGATTTGGGTGTGGACGCATTCCGCGTACGTTACGCCAAATTTACATCTCATGGCCCTTTCTTTTAGCACCGCCACACATTCCAAGAAATTTTTCCCGGGCAGTTGCCGCCGACTTGTGAATTCGTGACGTTCTACCAATGGATTGAGAGACGCACCAAAAAGCTGATCTAGTTGTTCCACGAGCATTTTGAATTTCAATCAGGCCGTAAACGATGAATCACTTTCAGACGCCGACGCGGACGCCTCGTAACTTGGCGTAATCGACGCCGCATTTACTTATTTACTTGAGTGTTTTGGGCTTCTTGTTCTGCTGCCGCAAATTATCTTCTCTGTCCCTCCCTACCTTGTAGGCTAACCGGGTACCGACGCGTGTCGCGCGTCGTGCAAGCAGCTGCCACCGGCCACCCCAATGGCCACCAAAATGCCTGAAACATTTTTTTCCAATTAGGCCAGGAAATCGGGGGTGGTCCCGGCAGTTCAAGGAATATAGGAAGGTGTTCGAAAAGAGCCATGCTGATAGGAGAGGCAAGGGAGTCACAGAACAGAACGAGGGCAAAGGCCCTAATCAAAAGGTCTGCACACCAAGAGTGCACAAGGCTTAGTGCTCCTCGCGTACGCTAGAGGCGTCAGTCCAAGCAGAACGCAAAACGGGCAGTACGAAAACTGACTCACGGTTCTTGATAGTTGCGGGAAACAAATCCCACATCTTAGTTGCCATGTTGTTGTGTCGGTGGGCAACGTCCGAACGACAGCAAGGGCACCGACGACGGGACGCGGAACTCGGCGCGCGCCGGCAATCAGCCCACCGACAGGAGTGAGTCAAACGAACTTCACGGAAGACCAACAACGACTTGGCTGACCAGCAGCCGTTTATTAAATCCACACCACAAAACGACGCGTACACACATAATTGGCTGCTGATTATCACGTGTGCTGGTCTGCAATGACATCTACATATAAAGAACACAACAATACGACAGAGTGCGCATCCTTCTCAAGGATGGTGCCACAACACCACATTATGCAAGCATGCTCAAACTTCAGTCAAATGAAAGTTACTCAGTAGTTTAAAGTGAGCGGGTGAATTTTTAAGCTTGCGTTTCATGAAACAAAGTTTCTGGAAAGCTGAGGAACATATATTACTGATATGTAAATTCCACAAAAGGTTGCTTGAGAATGTTACCCCCAGATATGTATAGTTTTCAACTTCTTTCAGCGGTGAGGCGGCTAGTGTGTAGGTGTTTTTAATGGGCTTTTTTTCCTTGTGATACGAAGACAAACAGTTTGTTTTTGTTTAAAGATGTGCCTGATCTGTCACACTACACCTGTATGCTGTGCAAAGTAATCTCGAGGTCGGTTTGTTTATGCACTATAGATATTTCCTGATATAAAACGCAATCGTCTGCAAACAATGTGATTTGCGTGCCAGGTGCAACAACGTTGACAATGTCATTTTTTGATTGATTGATTGATTGATTGAACGTTTATTATCATTTGTCACATGAGGTTTACAAACACTGATTAGACCCATAGCCTGAGGCTAGTGTAGGGTCCAATGAGAAAAGTAATGGACAGAAGCGGGAAATATCAATTACACATAATACATATGTAGCTATACAGACGCTGTAAATATACACATATACAGAGTAGAGAAGTCTTTCTCTTCTTAAACAATCTGGTCACACCAAACAAAACTGCATGTGCGCATACAAAAAGTTATCACAGACAACTTCGTGGACACACTCAAAAAACATCAGTTAAAATACATAAAGAACAATAAACTATCACAAGTTTTAGTTAGAAGGAAAAAAAATGCTAGGTTTACAAGATTCATTAGCGTATATTTATACAAATGTAAGTGCTTACCACCAAAGAGAAAAAGAAGTATTTACAGCTTGCTCAAGAATTGATTTTTTTAGTTTTACCGCAGCATTGTGTGATGTCTTCAATTAAGTGGGCAAACTATTCCAGATCTTCATCCCTGTGAATTGCATTAATCTCTCATTATGTTGACAAAAAACAACAATGGCCCCAAAACGCTACCGTGGTGTACTCCGGATGTCAACGGAAGACAGCTCGAGTCGTTGCCCTCAACAGTGACAAACTGCACGTGGGCCGAATGAAAAGCTCCTATCTCGGATACTATAATGCTAGGAAGATTGTAATCTGTGAGTTTTTGTATAATTTAACAGTGAACTACTCTGTCGAACGCTTTGCTAAAGTCTAAAAAGAGAGCGTCAATTTGACTATAATTATCCAATGTTCTTGCAAAACTATGAATTACAGTTATGAGTTCTGTTGTAGTGAAGTAGCCTTTTCTGAAGCGATGCTGGCAGTTCGTTAGCACTGAATTTGTGCCTAAAAATTTCGTCATGTGGTTGGCAATGATATGCTCAATTAGTTTACAGCAGGATGAAGTTAAAGATATTGGTCGATAATTTCCTACAGATAAACGATTGCCCTTTTTAAAAATTGGCACTCTCCGAGCTGTCCTCCAGTCTTTGGGCACCTGAGCAGACAACAAAGAAGCTCTGAACAGCATAAAAAGAAATCTACCATTACATTGCACTTAGAGCTTAAGAAATATATTTGCGATGCCATCTGGGCCACGTGGTTTCGTTGTCTTCAAGTTCAAAAGCATTGACACTATACCACAATACCATTGTGGGAAATAAAGTCCACTTCGTGTGCATCAAAAACAGTAAAAAGAAACAAGTTACCTTTACCTATCTGAAAAAAAAAACCGCTGTGTGAAGCAATTGTTAAAATGTTCGGCGATTTTATTCACGTCTTTCTTAGTGCTTTCTTCGACCACTATCTCACAGACAGGTCTCTTAGCTTCACCTAAATATCCCCAAAACTTTCGAGTGCACTTTTTTTTAAACCAAGGTTGCCGCATGTTAAATAGTAATCTTTTGAACTACAAACCGCTGATGACAATTTGCTTTTATAACACTGATAAGTTAGGATGGGAAGCCCTTTTTTATTCTTTTTAGTTGGCGCTTCAGTTGCAATATGTTACGCATCACCCACGGCGTTTGTTTATTGACCGTCTTTGTTTTGTTAGGCACAAATGTATTTATGCAGTGACGACACATTCTGAGGAACATTGCCTAGAGCGTGAACACGTTGTTCTCAGCATCAGCGAAGTCACTGAGGCACGTTTCCATGTAATCTATTATGCCTGCATCATCGGCTTTAGCAAAGTTTCTGAAGCAACATTTCTTAGTACGTTTAGAGACAACAGGCGTAAGTATGGTCAAGAAAACATTTGCAAGCTTGTAATCGGACAGGACTTTTATCAACCAAAACGACGCATTCCGAAAACTCATGATCCACAAATAGCAGGGCAATTATATTGCTAGAAAAACCGTGTACACGGGTAGGTTCATTAACTGTTTGAATTAAATCGTGTTCTAGCATAAGATCGATGGTAATGTTCGCATTTCTGTCCTTCTTTAAGTCGGCCTGAAGACGTTCCCAGTTATTACTAGGCAGTTTAAAATCGCCTACCAGAAAAAACTTATATCCCGAAAAGGAGACATGTATTCTTTTAGTTTTGTGAGGTAATAAGGTGTAGCGTCTGGTGGTCTGTAACATGCGAACAATACAAAAGAATGCCCCCAGCATGACGATTGAATGCATAGGCACTCAATGTAAGGATTTTCATCAATAAGTGTTGCATCAATTGCTTCTTTAGTAAGGACAGCCACATCTCCACCCCTATGTGCTCTGTCCCTACGAAAAACTTTACAACACGGTAGGAATACAGGATCATCTGTCACCTGACTATGCAACCATGTCTCCGTAATGATAGTGACATGAGGGTCGTGTATGAGCAACTGAATTTCTATCGAATCTGCCCTATTGATAACACCACGGGCATTTAAATTAGTGATACGCAACTGCTTTGTTTGTGGTGAACACGTGTGAGCAATAATGCCGTTATCTGTGAAAGGGGAAATTCTCGCTCTGCTTGAAGCCTTGCTACCTTCTCTAACTAAGACAACACTTGCGTGTGACTTCTTGTCATTGGGCGAATTCGGCTTCCGGCCTCGTTTTTTTAACCGGTACGTTTATCATTTTTTTCTTCATCCCAGACATGCGCCACCCCGCCAATGTACACTTGTCAAATGACAGCGTAACCTTCTCGTGCTTTTCCTGGTTTGGCTTCGCACTTGCCCACAGTTTTCGTCTGATGCTCTGAATGTTCTGAGAAGTATCTTCACCGATTGATACATTCGAGTTCTCCAATTCATATCCCTGTTTTAGAGTATTGGACGTGTCTCTCGAGTTCAAAAGCCTTATGATAACTGCGTTGTTTTTGTTACTTGGCGGCTTGCCTAATCTATGTATTCGTTCTATAAGTACATTTTCTAGTTCAAGAAGACTGAAAAATGTCTTTGTCAACGGTCATTTACAAAGTTTCAGAATTTTCAACTTTTCTTTCAGTTAGTTTATAATAGATTAGGTTATATCGGCGGCTGTAGTTTTCTAGTTCGTCTACTTTCTTTTCGAGTGACCGAACTACACTGCGAATGCTGCGCAGTTCTTCCTGGTAAGTGTTTAACTTGTCGTCCAGGTTAGAAAGCGTGCCTAATTGCTTTTCGATTTCAACCTGCCGCTTCTCTTTAATATCCTTAATGTCACACGATATTTCTTTCAGCTGCTTTGAAATCTGAGTAAGATCAGGGCCAGGGTTCGATTCAATGTCCCCCCCCCCCAGAAGTAGCAACCTTCTCAGTGAGAAACCAACAGCATGCCGCAAACAACTCGGCCGTGGGCACGGCAGCACCAATAAAAAAGGATCTCTTGAACGAACACACATGCCATAGTGTTTTCTCACCTGCACGGAAGGAAGAAAGGGGTTGTGAGCGATCCACATTGTTGCGGTGCCACCGTGCCCTGTGACCGAGTCGTCGAACGGGTGTCTCTTTTTATGCTCCCTGAAAGATGTCGCTCCGCGCTGCTCATGCGCGTAGTCCTGTGCGCCCGATGACGTAGATTGACGTGGCAGTCTGCTGATTTGCGGTGCCGCGATTGCAGATGTCAGAGGTAAACAGCAGTGTCGCAAACGTAGAAGCGTTCAGCGTGACAAGGTTTAAGCAGCCCTCAGCACGCAGGACACCAAGTAACTACACGTCAAGAAAATGTTTGTCAACGATCCACATTGTTACGGTGCCACCATGCCCTCTTTCTGATTTAAGCGTAGCATTTTTTCTTCGTCACTCTTTGCGTGTTTCATTACATTTGAGCGCTCTATACCTTTCAATTTATAGCTTGTTTAAGTTGTTCCCATTTCACTCTATATTTTTGGTTTCAACTGTCTATGTTTACCAACGCCTCTCGAACACTGTCAATAAATACTTCATCTCCCAAAACATTAGAATGAGGCTTCCACGTGTCCAGTTAAATACTCGTCTACGTCTGTTTCTTTTACCTATTACGAATGATAGTAAGCAAAGATCACTTAATGAAATAGGGAGAACATTGTACTCACTGATAATGAAAACTAATTCCAGTGAAACGTGGGCTCTATCTGGGCGCCATGACTGGAGCCTTGAAATTGCGTATGCAGTGTTGGTCCTTTACCAACACTGCAAAATCTTCAAGGTCTAAGTCAAACATTATATTCATTAACGCAACTGTGCTTGACTCGTTGAAATTCGATGTACTTCTTATATCTTCGGCACTGATCACACAATTAAACTTTCTCATTACGATAACTATGCGATCGCATTCACAATACGCCCGAATTTCTTCGAATGTTTCACACCGTTCATCAACTTTAAAAGGTGCATGTAAACAAATCACTCGCCAAATAAGAGAAAAGTCCGAATCACAAACAACAAACCTCCGGATGAATCATACTTGACACTTTGAACAGTGGCACTTAAACTATCCTGCACAAAAATCACACACCCTGCCGACATACCAATCGCATCACTGACGTGGCGCTGTAGCGTCCGGAGAAATGTTGCAGTAGACTCTTGGTGGTGTCCACGCTCTCAAGTTTGCTTTCCTGAACTGCATACTGTTCAGGTCTTGGTTCATGATTAGTCAGTATAGCTGAGTGTGTTTCTTTCTGGAAGCCAGTCCTCGTACGTTGAGCGACACTGCTTTCACGAACCCACTCAGCGACGAGATCGGTGAGCGAGTCCAGGCAGAAAGCCCTGCTTTTTCACTTGTTCGGCTCTCGTCCTATAGGATGAATCCATGTAGTACACCTTTAGTGTGCGTGGCCATCGTCGCATTTGAACGACGGCGACCAATGTCGGGCAGCGTTTTGTTTCTTGCCTCCAGTGACCACCTTTCACTGCACTTCCGACTTCACTTGTGTTTTGTCTACTTGAGCGCCGTCATCCGAGTCGCGACAACGTTTTGTAGACGCCGATTGTAATTCCATCCTTGGGCTATCCAGGTCATTAAGCGAACCTTCATTTTCGTGTGTTCCGTTAGCTAAAGAATACTGTGAAGCCGAGTTTAGAGAAGTCGATGTGGCGTTGGCCTGGGACACCGGCATTTTAGAGCACGTTGTTTGCAGCTGCGACGCGGCGTGCTTTGCAGGCACAGGACGGGTCTGTTCGCTCGTTGCACAGAACACCTACCAGTTTAGAGAACAGAAACTGTACCTTTGGACTGTTGTATCAAAATAGCATGCAAATACGTAGCGGCGGCGTACTAAACAGCCATACCGCGAGGCGAGATGGAGCTGATATAACTATCATCATCAATAAACAGACGCATTTTTTGCTGCAGGTGGTCGGAGGGCGGCTGGTTCGCGCTAATCGCTTCCTCTGTTTTTTTTTCGTTGCTAAATTACGCTTCACGTCTGTAATTATCGCCAGGTGACCTAGCTGGCTTCGACTGGCAAAAACAACGTCAATCAAGTAAGGTTTGCGTCGTTTATTGCGAGTGCCCAAGCCAGTAAAATCAATGTATACGGTCGAGTTCGAACAAAAGAAGTCGCTCAGACATATTTAAAGCTTTCAACCAATGTGTGCAGACTCTTGAAAGCTAACAAGCGTATGCATATAACTGAACATCGAGATCGCTGAATGAACGTCACTCCAATTGTGTTGCGGCACATGAGTTAAATAGCGTGGCTTCAGGACAAGGGTCCGATTCCACCTTCAGATCCGGCGCTTGCACTGTAGTGTTGATTTTGAAGTGGAGTGAATGCATGATGTGGAATCGGGAAGGAAATTTGCACATTGCCGATAGATAGCTCGCGCAGCGAGAGCAATGTAGTTTTGTTTAATTTGTTAAATTAGCAATTGCAGATGCGTGCACTTCTGAATTTTTTCGCTCTGCAATGTTACATTGAGTACTTCACAATTGTGCAATGTCACGTCAGGTCAACAGGGTAGGCACTTGTTTTAATTCTCAGCCGTGAGCCCATATCAAAGGTAATATGTATTTAGGTAATGGGCCTAAAGATATGTCAGGCTTGCTGCATTTATTGTTGGAGTTAAGTTACACAGTTACTATATTTAGATTTACCGTCGCAGGTAATGACAGGTCTGCTGCGTATGCAGCGAACATTCATGCTATAGGAACAGAGTTATGAGGTGTGTTATTACAGATCGAAAATGCCCAATTCTAAGAAAATAAGCTTCAGGCATGCATTGTACATTTTGTTGTTTGTACATTTTTATTGGTGCTCTTACTGTACACTATCTGCTCAGCTCTGAGCACAAACTCTTTTGCACAGGCAGATCGACAGAACTTGAGCACTTTTTTGCAAGCAATCACTCCTTAAATCAAATGGTGGTACATGATGTGAATCTATCGGGATACTGGATTCATATAGGTCCCATTTATTACACACTTGTTATTGTGTTTGTTTTTTCAGTATACTTGTGCTTGAAAGCTGAAGTTGTTTTCTCCCTGCTACTTTTAGAAGTTAGGACTTGAAATACGTACTATCTTGCAGTGTGGCTGTGAATTAGTCGAGATCATTTATATTTCAACTACCTGTGCGATTTCTTGGATCATTTCATGACCGTAATGCACAGAATTGCACTCCGTAGTGGTAGACACTATAGTTATGAAAACTTAGTTTAAACAAAAGCAGATGTGCTCAAAGAAATCTGGGACGTTTCTCTGCTATACGAAAAAGAAAGTACCCCATGCATTGAACACAATCTTGCTCTTCACGACAGCATTTACGTTTTTGAGGAAGCTGTGCTGTACGCTGATCACCTTTATGATTTAATTTTTTAGGAGCCCATTGAACATATGTGCAAAGCGAAAGCAATTGAGTGCAGCCTTACGAGCTTTGGCGCTTCTTTTTGTAACATTGTATGAGCAAAACACAGTTAATTAGGACAAAATAGTTCTGGGTGTTGTTCATCAGCTGTCACAAGGCACAACTAAAATGTCGGAAAGCCTGCTAATGCTCCTCACTGCAGGGTTGTTCATTTTGCAATATTAATTTCGGACGATTCACATGCCAACGATGAAGCGATCGTGATTCGTACAGTTGTGGGCAAATTTATATCCATTCTGGCTCCCAGGGGTTCAAACAAATGACATTGTAGCCTCACAGGAGACAAGACTACTTGTCGAAACATTTGGTCTGACACCTTGTGTTAACAGATTTTTTCATATTTCAAGCTTCCATCTTTTAAGCGTCAGTTTAGTTCACCTGCATTAATGAGACATGGTTGACAGTTGTGCACGAGAAGTTCATCACTTGTGCAGCATGAGTTTAGCAGTGTGGCATCACAAGTGAATGACAAGGTACCGACAAGGTGGAATCCTTAGGTTTGCTCGCCTAATTGAATGAGGTGCAAATATCTTGGCAAAACGCGCCGCATTTGTAGAGGTCGGTACGGTACCTACGTCGAATGTGATGTTCTTTATTAAGCTGTGCGTGCGACTGCACCAAACCAGTACCGTCAGAGCAGAAGGTACATAAAAATCATGAACTAGTTTTGGTGATGTACCTCTCGTGTGCTTTTGAAATGAATGACATGATTTAGAAGATGCCATTGCCATCGAAATGTGGCCACTTGGGCTGGGATCAAACAGTGTGCTGTTGAGCTCAGCAGTGCCACACAATCTAATAGTGCTACAGTTTCAACATTATTGAAGTGTACATTTCATGCCTCGGTAGACAGCCAATGCTTGTGGCAAATCTAAAGCACCCCTTCACTATATGCGCGGTGAAATATTCACATATACAGCATTACATGTGTCAGGTTTGAAATGACCTGTTCTAGTAGACATTCAGATGTGTCAACGTGCTTGCAGAGTGGACATTCGGGGGTAGTCATCCTGTCGTTGCATGGCAGTCTGGAAAAACAAGTAACATCACCAGATATCATTGCATAAAATCGATGCATGAAATTTTCCAAAGTACACAAATAGACTCAGTTAACTAGTAAACAGTATTTTATACATATATGTAATGGTACCTATAGCACTGCAAGATAGTACGTATTTCAAGTCCTAACTTCTAAAAGTAGCAGGGAGAAAACAACTTCAGCTTTCAAGCACAAGTATACTGAAAAAACAAACACAATAACAAGTGTGTAATAAATGGGACCTATATGAATCCAGTATCCCGATAGATTCACATCATGTACCACCATTTGATTTAAGGAGTGATACCTCATAACACGTGTATCACTCAGGGCTGCTTCTTTACAAGGCATGTCATGTAGCAGGTGCCTTGCCCATTGTACACAGTTGCTTCTATGTCAGACGAGCCAGGAGGCTGTGGCAGTAAATGAAGTATTTCTAATTTATGTGACAATTTCTTGGTCCCACAATAGCAAAACCAGACCCAGAATTATGTGATGTTTCTTAAACGCTACTGCAGTAAACTATTAACTAGAAGGTTTTTTTGCAACAATATATCGGCTAGCTACGAAGACACAGGCGAGGCGACAGCGATTTAATTTGTTTGGCTTCTTTGATCACAATGGCCTGGTTGGTGTTACCTGGTAATAGAATGATTTTGAGAATTAACTATCGAGTCAGCGACTCGTTCCCACGTGAAGCCACGCCGCAAGTAACGCACGTTTTCCAGGTTACAGATTAAGACGTTAAACAGTTTTAAAATTAATATTGCGATGCGCTGCCACCGTGTGACACCTACGCAGTCATTGGAAAAAAAACTACGTATGTTGAAATGAACCCAACTAGCATTACAAGCAAACGTCTTTTAAAAAACTGAAGTTGTTTCTACTCACCGGCCCGGGCTTGGAACGGGTGTGCATCCGATGAAAGCTTCAATGGTCGCTTCGTTATCCGGAAGTCACTTGAATTTCCTTCGTGAAAGCTTTAGAACGAGTCAAAATAAAACTGAACGTGAAAGAGTGTGTCGGTCGACAGAGGCTCGAAATATTTACAGCGAAACGAAACAGTCCGAGAAACATCCGAACGTACCGCGAGCCGTTACCCTTCCCTCGCAACCATTGGCCGCCGCCAACTTTGAAATGAGAATAATGATGTCAATAGGCTGCTGATGACCTCGAGACAGCTGGAGCAAAAACTATCACAAAAATAAATGACGCAGCACATGTTTAAGAAAAACTACTTGCTAAGTTGTTTTTTTATGTGTAGCGGTACTCAAAGATGTAGTACTTGATCATTTTAAACTTCGCCCCGACGAGGGTGCCTCTACAAGAAAGTGCAATAGCGTGAGTGGCGAGAGAGGTCAGTAAATCCACTCTAGGTGTTTGAAGCAGAAACGCGCCACGGTTGATTTTTTCGCCCCCTGACAGGTGAGCACTTGAACTTGAAAGTTTCCGGGGTCTGCTCGTCGTTGGGGTACAGTCCGCGGCCGCTGAACTTCACATCCTCTGCTCGGAGTTTGTGTCAAGGAATGAAAAAAAATTGGCAGCATACCCACGGAGTGAATGATCGAGAGTGGGGCGAAGCATTCGTTCGTCTTTTCCTTCTTGCTTGTCTGTCCATGCGTCCGTCTGTGTGACCATCCATGCGTCCATCCGCCTAGTCCGTGCGTGCGTCTGTTCATGCGTCCGTACCTGCGTTCGTCCATGTAACCGCCCCTGCGACCGTTCATGCATCCATCCATGCATTTGTCTGTGTGTCCGTTCGTCTATCTATTCTACGCTCAAAGTACCACCATCTCGCATCCTTTCATTATATATTCCCCATATAGAAGCCTCGCCATCCAGCGGACATTCCAAGGACTAAATGAGATGTAGCACACGCACACTTTCTTACGGCTTGCGCTTCGTAACTACTTCACACCTTTAACCACCTCGAGTTCATAGTATATACTAGTTCATTGTTTTCATGGCACTGTGGCTCAACGCTCGCTAAATCTTTTAAAACTAAGGAGATCAAAACCAAGCGAGTATAACGTAGCAACCCTTTCTTGTCAGATAGTGCTCCATGTACATGCCAATGGCTGCTAATGGGGATTGCAGCGTGAGTGTTAACTAAAACCCGAAGGCTCCTGTCTATCATTCCGCATTAGCAGCCATTGACATGTACAGTGAGCACTATTTCTTATTGTTCAACAACGCACAGAAGAAATCTCTCACCGGCACACCCTTGGAGGTCAGAATGTTATACTTGTTACATACTACAACGGCTACGAGGGATGAATGGGTGGCGCTATAAAGAGCTCGCCCCTAAAGGTTGCTTGCTTTTGTTCCCCACCGGCCGTAGTCCAATGTCGTTTGCTACTGTAGTGTTGCGGACAAAGATGGTTGTTCAGATTCCTCTTCATTCATGAGAAGTTCAATCTGTTGAGCCTCTGATTGTCGCACTGCAGCTCGGGCGTACGAGCGGTTACACTCATCTTGCTCATGACCGAAAGGGTGGCATTCGCTGCATTATGGGACTTTGCAATCACCCCGTGCTTCGGCACCGCAAGCACAAAGAAAGTCTTCCTGGCACTACGACCAGTGCCATACTACTGCCAATACGCATTTGATACGGCAGTTGATCTATAGAAATGCTGTCTCGTAGTTGCATGCGTATTGCTTGTGTTGTCGTTTTAACACCTTCAAAACCATCGACTCTACATGGGTCACCTCCTTGACGTCGCCTTATTCATAGAAGGCACGTCGAATAGTGTCTTTTGTAACATCAAGCGCTAGCCAGTGCAATTTCATCTGAACCTTTTGCCGCGTCGGGTCTATGATGAGACAACCCCACACTTGCGACATCTGATATGCCCTGATGCCATTTGCTTGCTGTATGACGCTTAAGTCTTTGAGAGGTTTCCTGAAGTCGTCATTGCGAAACGGTCGGCCGCTGACGTCGCAGCTTAGAGCTGATGCTGGACGCATCGCTTCACCTGATGGTAACGAAGGCAGAATAAGCCGTTAGTTCTTCGGAACGAGGGGAAATGATATATCACGGCCGGTGTCGCCGCTGTGGCTGCTTGGGATGAGCTTTTCCTTCTGTGTCTGAATCAACCGGCTTCCAGAAAGAGAATGAAGCTTAGAAGACACCCGAATAGGCTGCGTGTTATTTGATATTGTTGCGTTTGGCGGGCCACCCTTCTGCAGCGGCTACCAGAACGGAAGAAAAGCAGCCGCCTCATTTTGTGGAGGGGCACGACACCGCTGCCACGATGATTCACTTACTGGTACTGCTAACGCAGGCTGCCTTCTTTCTCGGATCTGGATCATGGCTTTTCGTGCGCCATTCCTGCACTAAGCTGTACGGTTCGACACTGTCTACCTCGGCGGGCATGCTCTCGCTTGGCGCTGCTTGTCGTTTTGACCAGGCTTGGTCACGTGGGTCAACAACGGCCATCATCCAAGATAACGGCGTATGATATAACCACCTACCTCTGACTCTCGTGGTGCGGCACGACACCGCTGCTACGATGGTTCGCTTTCTGTTACTGCTAACGCAGGTTGCTTATTTGAAACGTGCATATTGTGTTAGGACTTCTGAACGTTGTTTGATTGCGGTGTCGTGCCCCACTTATGTTTTTGAGGTCACTAAGAAAATGTTATTCGTTCCATCCTTGGCGTACTTTAGTATAGTTGATCTGCTAATTTTATTCGCTGAACACGTAGAACTGTACCCAGGTCCCACTATTGCCAATCTGGGGCGCTCCCTGGCTTTGGTTCTGGAGTCAGTTCGCAGAATCGAGGAAGGTCAGAACGCTATACTGCGGGAACTTCAGGGTGTAAAAAACAGGTCGTGACTCACCTTGAAATTAAGAGTTTAAATGAAAGGGTCGGGACACGGGAGGCAGCCTACTCTCCGGTCGCTGCTAGTGGAATGAATGCCTCAAATATTTCTGATATTGCCAATAAACTAAATAGCATAACGTCGTGGTGCGAAGGAACCGAAAACAGAATGCGACGTTCAAATATATATTTTTGGCATGAAGATGATGAGAGGGAAAATTGGATGGCGACTCAATTAAAGATCATAACTTTCTTGACATCACAATGACTGGTTCACAATTTGATAGGGTACATAGATTAGGTCGGTTTGTTCCAAACAAGTGTCAGCCTATATAAGCAAAGATGACCGCCTTCAAGGACAAGCAAAGCATTCTGGCTTCTGCCCGCAAACTAAAAGGGTGAAAATTTAGAATAAGCGAAAACTTTTCACCCTCAACACACCAAGCAAGAAGGAAATTGCTGAGTTTCGCCAGGGGAAAGACTAAACCTTATAGATTATCGGTTGATAAGCTCCGAATAGATATAAAGACATACTTTTGTGACTCCTCACGAACTCTGTTGTTTTGTCTTTACGATAGCCAGAGAGAAAGAGGAATAAGTGTGGTCGTAGTGAACCTTCGGAACCTAGAAACCTACCTTCACTTTTCTGCTACCAGTTTTATTCACCAACATCAGAAGTCTTCTACCCAAATGCGACCTAGTTTCATCCTTCCTTGATGACAGCGCCCCAAAGATCGTAGCACTTACAGAGGCTTCATCATCATCATCAGCCTGACTACGTTCACTGCATGACAAAGGCCTCTCCCATGTTCCGCCAGTTAACGTGGTCCTGTGCTTGCTGCTGCCAATTTATAGCCGCAAACTTCTTAATCTCATCTGCTTACCTAACCTTCTGTCCCCCCTAACCCGCTTCCCTTCTCTGGGAATCCAGTCAGTTACCCTTAATGACCAGCGGTTATGTTGTCTACGCGCTACATGCCCTGCCCATGTCCATTTCTTCTTGATTTCAGCTATGATATCCTTAACCCCCGTTTGTTCCCTGATCCACTCTGCTCTCTTCTTGTCTTTTAAGGTTACACCTACCATTTTTCTTTCCATTGCTCGCTGCGTCGTCCTCAATTTAAGCTGAACCCTCTTCGTAAGTCTCCAGGTTTCTGCTCCGTAGCTAAATACCGGCAAGATACAGCTGTTATATACCTTCCTCTTGAGGGATAGTGGCAATCTACCTGTCATAATTTGAGAGTGCTTGCCGAATGTGCTCCACCCCATTCCTATTCTTCTAGTAACTTCACTTTCGTGGTTCGGCTCTGCAGTTATTACCTGCCCTAAGTAGACATAGTCTTTTACAACTTCAAGTGCACTGTTACCTGTCTCGAAGCGCTGCTTCTTGCCGAGGTTGTTGTACATTACTTTCGTTTTCTGCAGATTAATTTTAAGACCCACCTTTCTCCTCTCCTTGTCTAACTCCGTAATCATGAGTTGCAATTCGTCCCCCGAGTTACTCAGCAATGCAATGTCATCGGCGAAGCGCAGGTTACTACGGTATTCTCTATCGACTCTTATACCTAACTGTTCCCGTTCTGGACTTCTGAAAACCTCCTTTAAGCACGCGGTAAATAGCATTGGGTAAATTGTGTCCCCCTGCCTTACACCGTTCTTGATTGGTATTCTGTTGCTTTCTTTATGAAGCACTATGGTAGCAGTTGATCCCCTGTAGATTTCCTCCAGAATATTGATATATACCTCATCTACGCCCTGATTCCACAGTGTTTGCATGACGGCTGATATTTCTACTGAATCAAACGCCTTCTCGTAATCTATGAAGGCTATGTATAGTGGTTGGTTATACTCTGAGCATTTCTCTATAACCTGATTGATAGTATGAATGTAGTCAATTGTTGAGTAGCCTGTTCGAAATCCTGCTTGTTCCTTTGGTTGATTGAATTTAAATGTTTTCTTTACTCTGTTAGTAATTACCTTTGTAAATAGCTTGTATACTACAGAGAGCAAGCTGATCGGCCTGTAATTCTTCAAGTCCTTGTCATCTCCTTTATTATGTATTAAGATGATGTTAGCGTTCTTCCAAGACTCTGGTACTCTTCCCGTCAGGAGACACCTCGTAAACAGGGTGGCTAGTTTTTCTAACACGATCTGTCCTCCATCTTTCAGCAGATCTGATGTTACCTGATGTTCACCAGCAGCTTTGCCCCTTTGCATGCTTTCCAAAGCTTTTCTGACTTCTTCTATCATTACTGGTGGGGTGTAATCTGGGTTACTGCTAGTTCTTATAGTATTAAGGTCGTGGTTGTTTCGGCTACTGTACAGATCTCTGTAAAACTCCTCCGCTATTTTAACTATCCTATCTATATTGGTTGTTATTTTGCATTCTTTGTCCCTTGGTGCATACATCCGACGTTTGCCTATCTCAAATTTCCTCTTCAATGCTTTGACACTTTCTCCGTTTTTTCAGAGCGTGTTCAATTCTCTCCATGTTATACATTCTTACATCGCATACCTTACGTCTATTAATCAACTTCGAAAGCACTGCCAGTTCTATTTTGTCTGTTGTACTTGACACTTTCATGATTTGACGCTTCTTAATTAGGTTCTTCGTTTCCTGGGAAAGCTTGCCAGTGTCCTGTCTAACTACCCTGCCTCCAACTTCCACTGCACACCCCGTAATGATACTCGTCAGATTATCATTCATTGTATCTACGCTAAGGTTGGTTTCCTCATTAAGAGCCGAGTACCTGTTCTGCAGCGATACTCTGAATTCCTGTACTTTTCCTCTCAGTGCTAGCTGATTGATTGGCTTCTTGCGTATCAGTTTCTGTCGTTCCTTCTTCAAGTCTAGGCGAATTCGAGACCGTACCATTCTATGGTCACTGCATTGTACCTTGCCAATCACTTCCACATCCCGCACGATTCCAGGGTGTGCACTCATTATAAAGTCTATTTCGTTCTTATTTTCGCCATTAGGGCTCCTCCATGTCCACTTGCGGTTTTCTCGTTTTCGGTAGAAGGTATTCAAAATCCGTTAATTATGGCGTTCTGCAAACTCTACTAGTAGCTCTCCCCTGGCGTTTCTAGTACCGATGCCATAATCTTCTACTGCCTGGTCTCCAGCCTGCTTCTTCCCTACCTTTTGCATTAAAGTCGCCCATCACTATAGTATACTGTGTTTTACCTTACTCATTGCCGATTGCACGTCTTCATAGAAGCTTTCAACTGAAGCGTCATCATGGCTGGATGTAGGCGCGTAAGCCTGTACTACCTTCATCTTGTATCTTTTATTCAGTTTAATTACAATACCTACCACCCTTTCATTAATGCTATAGTATTCCTCTATGTTGCCAGCTATGTTTCTGTGAATTAGGAACCCCACTCCCAGTTATATTCTGTCTGCCAAGCCCCGATAGCAAAGGACGTGCCCATTGTGTAGCACAGTATAGGCCTCATCTATCATCCTAACCTCACTGAGCCCTATTATATCCCATTTAACACCCTCTAGCTCCACGAATAGTACAGCTAGACTTCCCTCACTAGTTAGGTTCTAGCGTTAAACGTTGCCAAGTTCAGGTTCCAATGGCGGTCTGTAGTCCAGAGACTCTTAGCACCCTCTGCTGCGTTGCAGATCTGACCGCCGCCGTGGTCAGTTGCTTCGCAGCTGCTGGGGACTGAGGGCCGTGAGTTATTTGACGTAAGCATGTGGGAGGTAGTGGCCAGATACTGCACCAGGGTGGTCAATCCTTCTCTGGTGAGGGAGTGCGTTCTCGGCGGTGTTTGCCGGTGAGGCCGCACCCGAGGCCTCCTAATGCAGTTCCATTAACACGCGGATTTTTTTACAGAGACTTAGTTGTGCCCTAATATCAGTGACAAAGAATTCCTGTTTGATAATGACTACACCATTCATAGGCGTGACCGCACATAAAAGAGAGGTGGAGGGGTACTGCTGGTCAATAAGAACGACATCGAATTATTCGTAATTGATACGTTCTCTGATCTGGAAATAATATGGGCAGTATGTAGGGCTCACACCAAGAAAATACTAAAAGATGTTTGCTATCGTCCACCCTGTGCTAGTTCGCTATTCCAATATGATTTGCGGAAGAGCATCTCGGCCGCAATCAAGGGATGTCCTACGAATCACGTGTACCTTTTCGGTGACTTTAACTTACCCAATATTGACTGGACCACTTTATTATCGCCCTGCCAAATTTCAACAGATTTTATGAACCTTTCGTTGGATTTTAACTTCTCACAAGTGGTAAATAAATCCACACTTGGTCCAAATATTCTAGACTTGGTGCTACCTACCACTCCTAATACGATAGGCACATTCGAATAGTGTGATGGATTTAGTGACCATAATATCCTACAACTCGCCATTCACAAATCGATACCAAGTATAGGTTCCATGGCTACGTAGTTCATTCGCACCTACAATAAAGCGGACTACAGAGGAATGAACAACAAATTAGCAGTCTTCTTCCATTAGTATTTTAAACAATCTTTCTCTCAGCAGTCTGTCGCTGAAAATTGGCTTGCATTTAAAAACGAAATGTCAGATGTAGTGGAGAGGTATGTGCCTCTTATCTATATTGCTCACGATAATGAAAACCTCCGGTTCAGTTCATTACTACGCAAACTGCGAAATAAAAATAGCGGTTCTACACTGCAGCCAAACATTCACCCAGCGCGTTTTTCTGGCAATGGTGCAAGACATGCTTGAAAGAATATTTATCAGCTATAAGTTCCGCCTAAAACAAGCACTATTTACATCACCTACCCTCTTTCTTGCACTCAAACCACCGGAAGTTCTGGCATACCATATTCCTTGGAAATGAATCGCGACAAATCTGTCTTTTCAATGACGACAACACACCACTACCAGATGAGCAATGCACACACGAGTTCAACAAATTTTTTTGTTGGTACTTACTAAAAAATATTACATAAACATGCCTTATGTTCCAGATTTGCGTTACCTTATATGACACCAATAACGGTCACTGAGGATGGAGTTTCATGTCTCATAAATAACCTAAATCTATCAACATCGGTGGGTGGTGATAATATAAACGCTAAGATATTGAATGATACCCTACCGTTTTCAAGTGAAACACTGTGCAGAATATTTAATCAATCATTGTCGACTGGACGACTGCCTAAAACTGGAAGGTTGCCAGCGTTATTCCGGTTTTTAAAGCTGGAAAAAAAATCAGCCAGACAACTACCGCCCCATTTCCCTAACTTGCGTTTCCTTTAAAATGCTGGGGCACATAATTGCGTCGCACAACTACTGCCACCTGGTGACTAAAAATAGCTTTTTTATAAAGCAACATGGATTTCATCAAAAATATGTCGTGTGATATGCAATTGCTTGAACTTCCTACTTACTTACACTTCACCATAGACAAAAATATTCAAACCGATAGCGTTTTTTTTACTTTTCCAATGCTTTTCACCAAGTGGCCTATTGTCGATTGCTTTCCGAATTAAATTTTGTTGGGCTAGACACTGCTAGATTATCTTGGATTAGAAATTTCCGATCATCTCGCCAACAATTCACCGTAAATGATAACTGTGTTTCTCCCCTAGCTGATGTAACATTCGGAGTCCCCCAAGGTAGCGTTGTAGGCCGTTTACTCTTCCTTATTTAAATTAATGACATGCTCACTAATATTTCCTCAAACATCAAATTATTCGCAATTTATGGAAACCTAACATCTCCCGATGATCACCACATCCTGCAAAATGACATTAACCTTATGAACGTGTGGTGTCAAAAATGGCTTATGTTATTGAACTGTGGAAAATGTAAACTCATTTGTTTCACCATCAAAAAATAGAACTCTGACTTTTCCTACGTCAATAACAACTCTGTCATATCTCGTGTTCAGTCATTCAAGTATCTACGGACAAACGTGTTCAGAATATTTCATGGCGCCCCACATTACCGCTCTCTGTGCTAAAGAATCACAAACGTTTGAATACACTCGTCGTAACCTCCGTAAATCACCACCTAACATTCGCAAGTTAGCGTACCTAATCTTCATTCGCCTGCAGTTGGAATTCGCGTCACCCATTAGGTCTCTTTAACAAGAATACTTAATTACTAACGTAGAGCTTATTCCAAACCGTGCCGCTGGTTTTATTACTGAAAATTATGAACGAAAATCCAGTATTTCTAAAGTAAAACTCGAACTTTTGCTGCACCCTCTTCAGGTTCGCCGGTGTGTTTCGCTTTTATGCCTGTTTCATGGATATGTTCAAAACACCTGGCCTCATTCTTTTCCTTCGAAAACCACATTGTGCATGTCTAGGCGGCTTCATAATCAGGGCAGTTTCGAGCGCATCTTCAGCAGTACACGGGCGCTTAATTGTTTTGCTCTGCCACACGCCATCCAGCTTTGGAATGATCTCCTTGGCGATATCACTTCGATCCCAAATCGCAAAGCCTTTTACTGTCGCCTACTTGAACATTTCATGCTTACGTAAATAGGTATTTCTCATTTATTTTCTCTAGTTGTGCTACTGTATGTTTAACATTTTTTAACGCTGTATTATGCCACAGTGTAGTATTGTAAGCGCTGCCAAAGTGTTCTTCATTTTTCAACCACTGACGGTTCATGTTGATTAGGTTTTTGTTTCTTGAGCGCTTTTCCTCTGTTCAGTTTATCTACTGGAGTGTTACTCTTGATTTTTCGGCACTAGTTTACATTACAGTGCACTTTTTGATTGCATCGTTTTCATTTCATCTTTTTGTATATTTATCACATGTCATATTTTACCTTGTATCGCCCCCTTTACACAATGCTCAAATAAAGACTGTGTAAGGTATTGTGAATAAATAAATAAATAAATAAATAAATAAATAAGGAGCAGCGCCAAGACGCCTTGCTGTTTCCATATGCTTGGCGCTGCTTGGCTGAAATTACTCTACGGAGCGCCACTGTCCTTCGGAACCGCGCAGAGATGCGACACGAGGCATCTTCGCGCCGGGGTAAAAGCCAGAATGCTGAGCTTCCACCGATTACAGACGTCGAACCATCACACTGTGCGTCTCTCTGACTGATGAACCACCGACACTCAAATTAGCACCAGATGTCCAGGCATGGCCCCGCGGAGGCCCATAGACCGCGACGGCAGGTCATTAAAGCATGGGTGGTCAGCCCGAGCGGCAAGATGACAGACTCGTTTCACCCCGCTCAAGCAAGATTCGACGAAGGAAGCAGCATCACCGGAATCATGCAAATGTTTGTTTTGTGTATGTGTCTTTGTTGGGGGCGGTGCTGGCATAATGAAACTCGTGTGTGCTGCTGGACATGTTATTCGACAATGACATATGGACCTATTCCCCGATCTAGAGATCTGGGGAGATGAGACTGTATTTATTCAGCTCTCGTTGGCTGCTTATTGTGGTTTACGGAGCTTGTTTATTAGACAGTCATTTTCAATAGAGAGCTTTCAATGTAGAGCTTCGGGCCAGTGAGCCCGTGCCATGTAAATATTGTAAATGAACCCTCTCTACAAAGTTCGAGCTCCTCCTTTCTCGACATCTTGGTCCCGAGTCACCAGTGCCGCAAACCTCAGTCGCAGCAACTGGATAGCAGCAGTGGGATGAGACTCGGCGACGGAGAGCGACATGAACCGGAGCCCAGCTGAAAGCCCTAGCCCTGGAATTCGGCGGGATAGACGCAGTGTACCACAACCACGCATATTCGAGTGAGTGCCTGGCTTTGTGCTTGACATGCATCGAGTCTTTTAGCCTAGACCCACTAAAAGATATATATAGTGAACAACTTCTTAGCCCCGTGGTTGTTATTTGAGCACAGAGTAGCACCTGATGATTATCTGAGCAAGTATGTTGAGTAGGAAAGCCAAGGTAATTCAGTAGGCACGTACGTCTGCGGAAATCGTAAGGGTACGTTGCGGGGCCATTTTTGGTATGTTGAAGAGCATAGGAGTGAACAAGAATTAGAAAAAGTTAGAGAGGGAGGTTAGCCACATAGTGCTACTTGTGTGCTAGCATATGCTTTTGGTCTCCGCTGTGGGATTTATCAGGCTTCAATTTCTCCAGACCCAGAATTGAAACGCTGGTGGGTTTGTGTTTTATCACAGCTGAGCCAAAGCAAAGTAGTCGCCGTGGACCTGATGAGATTGACCAGAGATAACGTGCTAAAGCTTTGTTGTGATGTCGACCTAGAATTCGAGGATGATATGCCTGCATCTAAACTCCGTGAAGAAAGCAATTCGAAAGAAGAATTTGAGGATAATACCGGATGGCGGCCGGGAGGACAGCGAAAAATTACAGAACAAATGTTAGACCAGCCAAGCGAGCAGCATTCGACAGGGCAGAAGGACAAGAAACTAAGAAAACTGAGAGAACAACGGCTTCGCCAAATTGCCGGAGGTAGCAAAATGCCACCCCTTCGAAGGGAAGACAACAAGATAATTGTTCAACCTCGTGGAGACTTTGTGTCAGTGACCATGGTGTTGCCCCTGTGGCGAAACGGGTTGGCGCCGCTTCTGCGCCTGCGCGTCGCGGCGATGCCTCCAAACACGGGCGCCAGTGATAAGAACACTCTCGCCCGAAATAAGCAAGAAAACTGTGTATGTGCCCCGATGCAGGGGCTGTCATTGTAGAACCGTCGGTGCGGAAACAATAAAGGTATGTTATCCCACATCTGGTGACCCGGAAAACGAACGTACCGCACCGCCACGGCTCACGAGGAAACCCTTGTTGACCTTAAACAACAAGTGCAACAACTGCAACAACAACTACAGGCCCCGCTCCAAGTGATCCAGAACCAAGAGCAGCAGCTCCATGAACAGCAGCAGCGCAATGAAAATGAATCACTCTCGTCCGACGACCGTGCACCACCCCACTTGGGTGACGCCCCCCAAAACTTCGCTCCAGCGGTCCCTGCTACCTCGGGCGCCGCCATCGCTGCGGCCACCACCAACACGGACGTTTGTCGCGTCGCCGTCAAACTTCCGCCGGTTTGGGCAGAGGCGCCTGACGTGTGGTTCGCTCAAGTCGAGGCGTAGTTTTTCACGGCACGCATCACCCAGGACCGGACGCGCTATGACTACGTTGTCGCCCATCTAGACTCTCAATATGCGGCTGAGGTTCGCGATATACTTGCGAATCCTCCGGCTGATGACCATTACCTACACCTGAAGAGGGAACTGATCCGCCGGCTTTCACCTTCAAAAGACGAGCAGGTGCGTCACCTACTCCAGCACAATCAGCTCGGTGACCGCAAGCCATCGCAGCTCCTGCGTTACATGCGTGACCTCTTGGGCAGCATACCGGTCGGCGACTCGCTCCTCCGTATCATCTCGCTTCAGCATCTACCCTCACATGCGCAGGCCATCCTCCAAGCGCAGCTGAATCTGCCACTGGATCAGCTCTCTCACATCTCTGATCAAATTGTCGAGATTTCGTTGCCAGCATCGCCTCTCACCGTCAACGCCATTGACACCCGACAGTCCATCAGCGAGCTCGCGTGCCGTGTCGACAAAATCACCCGTCAGCTGGACTCAATTCAAAGGCGCCTGGATCAAAGCTTGAAGCTGCGTCCACAAAAACGCTCCCAAAGCCAAGACAACAACACCGCTTCATCGCACGGAAATAACGGCCCCTGCTACTACCATCGCCGCTTCGGGGACAAAGCCCCGAAATGTCAACCACCTTGCTCAGCTGGACATCAGGGAAACTCCAAAGGCATCCCGTAGAGACGGCCGCGAGCTGCCAAATTAGAGGTCGTCGCATATTCGTCACCGACCAAGTCACAAAGCGGCGGTTCCTCGTCGACTGTGGCTCCGACATCTGTTGCTTTCCCCGAACCTTGCTGCGGGAGAAGCGTCCTTGAAGTCCTTTGAGCTCAGCGCGGTGAACCATTCGACCGTCAAAACCTACGGCTCGCTCCACTTTAACATCAACTTCAAAAACCTGTGTCGAAATTTTCCATAAAATGTCGTCATCGTCGACGTCGCAGAGCCAATCACCGGGTCCGACTTCTTGGCGTACTACAATCTTCTACCTGACTTCCGATAGGAGCGACTTATCGACGCTACAACAGGCCTCTTCACTCCGGGCCAACGCGCGACCACCCAAAAGCCTAACGTAAGGCACTCACCATTGGGAAGCAGTCGCCATACCATGACGTCCTCGCAGAATGTCTCGACCTGACTCGACCTAGCGGGCGTCCGCGAGAGGTGCGCCACTCAACCATGCACTACATTCGTACGACTTCCGGCCCCCCGGGCTCATGCCGCGCCCATTGGTTAGCCCCGGACCGCCTACGAATTGCACAGGCCGAATTCGAAGCCATGCTTTGTGAAGGTACTGCCCGCCGCTTGGAGGGACTTTACGCCTCACCGCTTTGACTGGTACCAAAGAAATCCATTGGCTGGCGCTTCTGCGGAGATTATCGCGCCCTCAACACCCGCACCGTTCCCGACAGGTACCCTGTCCGTCTTATACAGGACTTAGCACACCGCTTAGACGGCAGCATCATCTTCTCAATGGTGGACCTCGTAAACGCTTACACACAAATTCCTGTAAACCCGGATGACGTCCCAAAGACCGTAATTATCACGCCTTTCGATCTACTTGAATTCCCTTTCATGGGTTTCGGTCTCCGCAACGCGGGGCAAACTTTTCAACGCTTCATCAATGACGTCGTCCGCGGCCTGGACTTCTGTTTCGTCTACCTATACGCCATCTTGATCTTATCCAGCAACGAAACAGAACATCGCCGACACCTTCGTCAACTGTTCCAGCGTCTCGACGAACATGGCTTACTCATAAACGTTCAGAAAAGCACGCTCGGCGCCCCCGTCGTCCAGTTTTTTGGCCATGAAATCTCTTCAGAAGAAACTAGACCCTTGCCTGACCGCATCCTGTCCCTGCAAAATTACGCGCTGCCTGCCACAGCGAAGGACCTCCACCGTTTCCTGGGCATGTTAAACTTTCACAGGCGCTTCGTGCCTAAATAGGCCACATATCAGGCCCCTCTCCATGATGCGTTGGTCGGCCAACGTGGCAACCATCCTGTCACTTGAACCCAAGCCTTAATGCAAGCGTTCGAAGACTGCAAAACTGCTGTCCGCAACGCTACGCTGCTCTTCCATCCCGAGCCAGAGGCCCCCTTGGGTCTTTTCACAGACGCCTCTAGCACCGCCGTCGCAGCCTCTCTCATGCAGCGTGTGGGAAACAACTGGCGCCCCTTAGCGTTCTTCTCGAAGAAACTCCCTTTTCCGAAGCCGCCCCCGCCTTACGGCAGCATCTGCGATGCAACCTCGCCCCTGCGGAGACAACCTGGCCAGCCTACTACAGAGAGCTCCTTTCCATCTACGAAGCAGTCCAACACTTTCGCCACAACCTCGAGGCACAGCACTGCACCATATATACCGACCATAAACCTATCACTTACGCCTTCTCCCAACGCCGCGAAAAACTTCCACCGGTCCAGCAGAACCAGCTGTCCTTCATCGCTCAATTCACCACAGATGTCCGCCACATCAGCGGAAAGGAAAACGTGGTCGCCGACGCACTCTCTCGCGTCTCGGCTGTCGAACTGAAAACCGTTACAACAGACGCCCTCGCCGAAGCTCAGGAAACAGACACCGAACTCCAGCAGCTCCTCGACAATGGCTCTTTCCTTCAACTTCAAGAAGTTACCATCCCTGTATCAACGGAAGCTCTCTACTGTGACACATCAACAGGACGAGTGAGACCATACGTCCCTTCTTTGCATCGCCAAAGCCTCTTCAACCAGTTACACAATTTCAGTCATCCCGGCTTCCGAGCTTCTACACGCCTCGTGACTGACCGGTACGCGTGGCTTTCAATCCAACGGGACTGCCGTACCTGGGCACGCTCATGCATTCAATGCCAGCGCGCCAAAATCACCCGGCATATCACGTCGCCACTTGGGGAATTCCCCCTCCTGACGGAACGGTTCCAAAACGTCCACATCGACATCATTGACCCCCTCCCACCAGCCGGACCTTACCGCTATTGCCATACCGCCATCGATCGTTACACTCGGTGGTCCGAGGTGTGGCCGCTCGAAAGGATCACCGCAGAAGACGTCGCATCAGCCTTCTTCCCTGGCTGGGTTTCAAGCTTCGGCACTCCTCGTCGAGTCAGCACCGATCAAGGAAGGCAATTCGAATCTCACCTCTTCAGGCTCCTCGGGCTCTCCACCGGGTTCGAGCGTTCACGGACACCCAGCTACCACCCTTGAGCCAACGGGATGATTGAACGGTTTCACCGGCAGTTCAAGGCAGCCATCATGTGCCATCCTCACTCAACCTGGCTCGAAGCTCTCCCCGCCGTCACTCTTGGTCTGCACGCAACTTTCAAGCCAGACATTCAAGCCACGACCGCGGAACTCTTCTACGGGGAGCCGCTTCGCTTACCTTGGGAACTCCTCTCATCTCCGACCTCTTATGTAACCAGCTCGGACCCTGTAGACTTCGTTGCTCGACTCCGTCGCACAATGGGCACGCTGCGCCCCTCACCAGCGGCTCGCCACACCAAGCCAACCCCGTTCGTGTTTAAGGACCTGGCAACATGCTCGCATGCCTTCCTCCGCGACGACACCGTACGCGCACCTTTCCAGCCGCCTTACTCCGGACCTGACAAAGTCATCTGTCGCGACGAGAAAACATTCAACCTGCAAATCAGTGGAAAGGTTGGTAGTGTTTCCACTGACCGCCTAAAGCCATCATACATCCTTTCCCATGCGCCTACCAACCCCCACACGCCTCCGGTAATTCGCCGACAACAGCCCGCAACGCCTAGGCTAGCACCCTACACCACCCGCCTTGGACGCCAGGTGCGGGTCTACAAACCTCTTCAACCCTTACAGCGTGGGGGAGGGGTAGGTGTGCAAAACGGGTCGGCGCCGCTGCTGCGTCTGCGCGTTGCGGCGATGCCTCCAAACGCGGGCGCCAGCAATAAGAACACTCTCGCCCGAAATAAGCAAGAAAATTGTGTGTGTGCACCGATTCAGGGGCAGTCATTGTAGAACCTTCAGTGCGGAAACAATAAACGTATGTTATCCCACACCCCCATTGCCAACAGCGTCTAGGCAGCGGCCAATATACCAAGGGAAGTTCGAGAGAAAGACTCAATCTGCCTCAACTACCAACAAAATATCCTCGTGCTCAGCACTCCTGTCGAAGAACATACCAAGAGATACCAGCGAATTGCCTGTATCAAAATAGGCACGCAAGCTTTTGAAGCCGGCGCTTATGAAGAAGCCCCCCAAACACCTCCAAGGGAGTGATTTGGGGATACCGCTCGAAGACACTGCCCGAGATATAACTGAGAACGTCGCAACCCCGAGGAACTCATCTGCGCTCGTGACCAAGTGAATGGGCAATACCACCATTGTGATTGTACTATTCAACGACTACCGTGTGTCAAGCTACGTAAAATATGGCAGGGCATTGCTACAATGTTCGTTGTAGAGAAAACAACTGGACGTGTGCTGCCACTGTGGAAGCTTGGGGCATAGGACGGATGTTTGCCCCAACCCTAAAGGCAAGATTTGCCGAGGCTGCAGGATACCAAAGCATCCCGAAAGCCACGAATGCAATGCCAACTGCCAGCTGTGCGACGAAGACAACTCAGCAGCAGACCGAACCTGCAAATCGAGATATAAGACACCAATCCTTGTGCGAAAACGCCGCTGGGAAAGAGCCAGACAAGAACAAGAGAACGCGTCCTTCGCCCCACAAGACAAGCCATCTCACGCCAACGCAGCAAGGGACAACATATCGCTCTCTCCCGCCAGTTTGCCGCACGAGAAGAAAGCCATTCAAAGTCTAGGAACCGCTCCAGATCAAAGTCACGCTCCCAGTCAAGGGCCAAGGAACCCCAAAACACCGGCGTCAATACATCGTTGAAGGTGAGCTGGGCAGACAGGGTCAAGGGGACGCGCGTGGAGGTGGAGGCTGCTTATGACTAGGAAGTTACCACACTCGAGGCAGTGTTAGCACAACTGAAACAATTGATTCCGCAAAACAATCAGATAATTACTTCTATGAGGAAGGAGAGTAAAAAAATTAAGAGAGCTTTATGACTAGAGAACATACATGGTACAGTGCAATGACGCAATTATTATAACACAGGATAGTGTAACCAGTATGGAGGAGAGCGCTGATTCCTGTCTCTGAAAACGCAAGGATTTAGAGAACAAAGACGATGGTACTAGCAAGCACAAGATAACCAAGACTGCAAACATGTTGCACAAAGGTCAAGAGGAATCTGAGAATGCATAGATTCACGAATAAGCGAAGTCGAAAAAGCTGCGACAGTTCATAATCAGGCAATAAACGACATCAGAGAAACCATGGAAGCGCAAATCAAAAAGTGGGGAACGGCCATTATGCAGCAAATAACACAGATATACAACAACAGCAGGTTCACTAGCAGCAACTAGCTAGCTTATCTACTAGGGTAACAGAACTTGAAAATTGCCCCTCTGCTACAGGCCTACAATCCAATGGAGTAGCGCCAATTAAAACAATCAAACCTCCGCTACTAAAGCTGGCTATTATGAACCGGGCGCCTCCTCAGCAATAATTGCCGCTATGGAGAGACGCAACGAATACGTTTTATGGTAATGAAATTGTAGAAGTCACAGAAACAAGAAAGCCATCCTACACCAGCATCTCAAAGATAAAGAAAAACTAGATACCATCATCTTACAAGAGACGCATGGCCTCGCTAAGTTATCTGGCTACCGCTCTATCGGCAGTGCCGAGGGTGTTACGACCGTCATCATTATTGAAGTTTTTCGGCCTTTGTGAACAGGACGAAAATATTTCGACGCATTCCAAGCAAGGGTGTGCCGTTAATACGGGTTGATTTCCTCTCGGCAAAACCTGAATGAGGTATTCGGGACTGGTTCGCGCAAAGAAAACGCACGAGCCAAGAGAGGCCTTGCGAGCTCGACTCAAGAAAGGTCGTTGTGTTTGTTGCGAGCAAGGCTTTCGAGGCAGACAAGAAGGCAGCTGGGCCATTTTCGAGGTCACCGAGGGTCTGGAAATCTCGGAACTAGCATGGTATTTGCAGTTCAGACTGAAAGCTGAAGCCAAACTAGTTGTGGCTTCATCTTGCAAGGAGAAGCGGAGCCCCGGCTATGCGCAGCTAAGCCGCAGTTTCTAGCAAACGAGGAATGAAATGAGGGGTTGAAGAAAAGGATAATTATATATCTGCTGCAGCCCATGCTGGAGCCCGCCTCGGCGACGAGGGATTAGTTGACTACTCCTCCTTCCCCTCTTTCTCCGTAGGATCGGCGGAATGGGGTGGCATATTTTGACGATATGCTGGCCCACCACTACATTGCCCTACCCAAACAGTCAGGCAAGTTCGACACGTGTACTGGAAGCTGGTTTTTTTAACCTCACCCAGCTGCCAGAAGAGTCTTCGAAACCAAGAACATCAGACGTGCGCGAAACTTGGTGACGTGTGCGAAAACGTCGGTGCAGTGCGTTTGTAACCATATTTGGGCATCGTGTAGACTGTGCCCTGCCCACATGCATTGTGTGGTGTCTTTCCCCTCCTTCGTGGGTGGAGCCCCTAGACCACGGAGCGCCCTATCGGCGGTAGCCGCGGACAATGCGCCTAGGGTTGGCAACGAGGCACTACATAAGCGGAAGACTTTCGTGTATTTGAAGTTGTACAGTTCAACAGCTCTCCTATACAGTTCTGATCACTTGATCACCCCTTTTCTAATTCTGAGTTACCATGTAAATAAATTGTTATCGTTATTACGAGTGCCTCATCTGACTTGTTCGACGATGGGTCTTAGGACGGGGGCCCGCTACCAAACTGAGACCCACGGAACCTGGAGTCGCAACAACTGGATAGCAGCGGTGGAATAGCGTCAACCCAGGTCCAACCACTGGATGGCAGTGGTGGGATTGCGTCAACCCAGGTCGCAACCACTGGTTTCAGTGGAGAGATGGCGTCAACCCAGGTAGAAACGACTCGACGACAGCAGTCAGATGCTACGACCCCATCAACTTCAAGAGGCGATTGGACGACAACGGTCGGGTGCTCCGAGCTCATCGACTTGAGAGGCAGCCGAACGGCGCTTCTGGAATGACACGAGGTCATCGACTGTGAGAGGCAACCGAAAGGCGCTGCTGAGATGCACGACGCTAGAGGTGTGACTGCGAGCCGGGTGAGTGCCGACTTTCTCCGTTGAACTTTACCAGGCATTTACTAATGTGTGAGTAAAAGTTGGTAGGGAGAATAGCTTTTTTGGTCATTGTGTAACTGGCGTCAGGCAGATTGTGAGATAGCTTGATTAAGCTATAGTCTGTGGGTGACGGCAAGGTTAACAGCGACAGAGCTATTTTAGTCATTGGGATAACAAATAACATGTGTCAGGCAGACAATTGTAAGATAGCTTGGTTACAATAGTCTGTGGGTGACGGCAAGGTTAACAGTGACAGAACAGGATCTGTGACAGAGGCAGAACAGAAACAGATCTGCCTCTTTTCTCCGAGAAAAGAGGCAGAAGCCCAGAGAGAAGGGCAGAAACCCAGAGAAAAGAGGCAGAAGCCGAAAGGACACGTATACACGAGGCTACGATGCAGGCCTTGTCTGAGAGTATAGAAAGGTCGAGTAAACGCATTCGGGAAGTGCATCAGGATCGTCGCCCGTTGTGTATATGTGAAGTATGTGTAGAGCCCAAAAGGTGCGATGTAGTGGCAAGTATAGTGCAATGTGAAGTCACCGAGAAAACCACTGTTTGCAAGGTACCAACCAAAAAAGATACGCGCCTTTATCAGTGCGACATGAGAAGTGACCCTTCAGCGGAGAGGAAAAAGTGACAGGTCATTGTTAAGGGAATGGGCGCCTTAGGAAAGTACGCGACTCTCCGATGGTGCGAAGGTAGTGCATGTAGAGAGCCGGAGGGTGGCTGTTATTCAAACTGTAGCAAGTCCAAAAGGTGTTCCATGTGAGAACGAGGCTGGTTCCAGTCGCCCTGGTGGGGTATTTGAACAGATTGATGAGCTGGAGACCACGCTCGAGCCTCAGCAAGGGAATGCCCTTTCGGATGTTGAAAGAGGGGACGACGAAGGTAGTCCTAAATGTAGCGGAGACATAACGCTACTGAAACCCGACAGTACTGCCAGCGAAGGTGAGCTACTGTTGAAAGTATTTCCTACAGTTAGAGTGGGAAATGTCTCAGAGGGTGAGACGGTACATTGCGAGGCTGTCGTAGGTGTACAAACAGGCACATGTTCGGTGGAGAATTCTTTCGAGAAAAAGTCTAATCCCAGCTGCATGAACAGAGCTTGTGAGGTGTTAGAGACATGCCTCATGCAGTGGCACGCAAGCGATCGACCGGACGATAAAAACTACCTGGAAATTGAGAAGGACGCGAATTTCCAAGAGTACAGATATGTGGAGTGCCCAGCGTCAGGTTTTGTGAGGGGTAGCACAGATAAATTAGGCCCGACAGAGCAACGGAGCGGAGATATCAAAGGAAAGAGATCGCAGAAAGGGTGGTGCACAGGCACATCTGAACTGTGTGATTGCCGATGACGCAACCAGGGAAGTTTGTAACAACCAAAGAAAGGTTGTACGTAAGCGTCACCGCAAAAGAATGAAGCGGGGACGTGCGGCATCCACAAAAGGTGGAGGAAGAAGGCACGCCGTAGCGGAAACAGAAAGTTTGGCCATCGGGCAATTCAATAAAAGGTCCTTTGACGCGTAGAGTCAGGAAAAATTGGCGAGAGGGGAGTAGCGGATAGAGACACGCGTCCCCAAGAAGGAAGGCGCGGTTGAAAGAAACAAGTTTGCACAGACAACAAGGTCGACAAGCTCTTAAAAGAAAGGCTTCTGGTCCTAAATTCAGGGGCGAACCGATTGCCAAAGGACAATGGCGAGTCTTTCACCCGCACTTCGGGAATGTTCGGTGTTACGAAGAAAGCCGCTCAAAATCACGAATGAGGCGAGATAGCAAAGTCGGGCTAGGAGCTCGCGCTCATTGTGGCCTCTGGCGATCGCGAAAGCGGCAGACAACACGACCGCCACGCGCAAGACTAAATGCATGAAGGCCAGCTGCAAGCTTTTCGCAGAATGCTACCCAGAGTTTCTGAAAGGAAATCATTTTAATATTCTTCCGGTTTTGAACCTTTGAAGTAAAGTTCTCTTATGTATGTAAGGTCTGATGAGAAAACAGAATGGTTTCAAAAGGTTCGTGCTAAACGCGGTATAATGTTTTTGTAAACATTTACAAACAAACGCGCAGTTAGAAGATTTTTAGATGGTACAGAAGTGTAAGTTTGGTCGGTAGACGTCAGAGCGCTCTATAAGTGCGAATAGAGCTAAAGCACCCAAAGGAACCCAGCGCGCTCTTCATCCAAGTGGCTGGCATGATAATGTAACATTTACCAAACAAGACCATTACGCAAGGTTTAGTTCTAATCCTTTGGTTTTGATAGAGTGCTTAGGTATTGTGCGATAGTCTAAGCGAAGGGCTACGCGTTACAAAAAGTAGAGGTTAGAGCAACATTTCGGGCAGTTATAAGTTGCAGATTAATCTAATCTGAAAGATTTGAGTCTATCAAGGTGTGTCCTACTAGAGACGTGAATAACGGTAACGTTTGAGCTTGGGTTATAACGTCCGCAGAGACCTTGCGCGAAGACTCAAAGTTTTTTGTTATGCGTAAAAGGAACTCATACGAGAATTTTTCGTTTGGAGCTTTTTGTTGTTTTGCAAGTGTCCTGTTTCGGTGGTGGAAAAGCTTAGTGAGGTCAGCTCGAAAACTAGCTTACTAGATTACCAAGTAACTTAGAGTTGAAGCATTGTCCTCTCTAGGGGCTGGTGCCTTTGTTCTCTAAGAATCGACGCCTTCTGCGTTGAAGCCTCGTTTTGACACAGTATACGTTTGACATACGTTTCAAAAAGAGGGATACCCCATGGCAACGCTGAGTGTTTAGGTCGCTGTCTCTGACACGAACGGCATTCTCGAGAGTTCTGAAATATTTTTTCCTGACCTAGACGAGGACCATTGATTAAGTTTTGTTGTTGTTTTGTTGCGTTTTAGAGTTCGTTGAACTCATGGTGAGTACATTGAGGACACCACTATTCAAGGTTTCAGGTTGGGTGTGCTTCCAGTACTGTTATTCTGTTTCACTCAAACGTAAGAGAGGATTTTAGAATAACTAGTGTACTTATTTTAATTAGTTGTAAAAGGGTAAATATGCCTGGTGGGGTTTGACGGAATTGTCTGGCGCTCACTAGGTGAGTGGTTGTGTTTCATTTGCGTATGTGATGTCTGTTGAGCCAAAATAAAGCAGATGGTCACTACTTCATCAAGGACAGTCTTCACCAGACCAGACGTCAGCGCTGATCTCTCCAAACTGTGGCTGCAAACCGCAGTCCATCGTGATCTTCACCCCACCACGCGAGAGACTGTTACAACCGTCATTATTATTGAAGTTTTTCGGCCTTTGTGAATGGGACGAAAATATTTCGACGCATTTCAAGCAACGGTGTGCCGTCAAGAGAGGTTGATTTCCTCTCGGCAAAGCCTGAACTAGGTGTTCGGGACTGGTTCGCGCAAAGAAAACGCATGAGCCAAGAAAGGCCATTGTGAGCTCGATTCAAGAAAGGCCATTGTGTTTGCTGCGAGCAATGCTTTCGTGGCAGACAAGGAGACAGCTGGGCCAGTTTCGAGGCCACTGATGATTTGGAAATCTCAGAACCACCATGGTACTTGAAGTTCAGGCTGAAAGCTAAAGCCAAACTGGTTGTTGCTGCATCTTGCGAGGAGAAGCGGATCCCCGGATATGCGCAGCTAAGCCGCAGCTTCTAGCGAACAACGAGGAATGGAATGTGGCGTTGAAGAAAAGGATAATGCACTATCTGCTGCAGCCCTTGCTGGAGCCCGCCTCGGCGACGAGGGATTAGTTGACTACTCCTCCTTCTCCTCCCCCTTTCTCCATAGGATCGGCCGAAGGGGGTGGCATGTTTTGGCGATATGCTGGCCGTGCACTACACTGACCTACCCAAACAGTCAGGCAAGTTTGACACGTGTACTGGCAGCTGGTTTTCCGAACCTTACCCAGCTGCCAGAAGAATCTTGGAAACTAAGATCATCGGACGTGTGCGAAAACGTCGGTGCAGTGCGTTTGCGACTTTATTTAGGCATCGTGTAGACTGTGCCCTTTCTACATACATTGTGTGGTTCTTTTCCCTCCTTCGTGGGTGGAGCACCTACACCATAGAGCGAATTATTTTCGGAAGCCGCGGGAAATGCGCCCAAAGTTGGCAACTTGGCGCTATATAAGCGGAAGACTTTTGTGTATTTGATATTCTACAGTTCAACAGCTCTCCTGTACACTTCTGATCACTTCATCACCTCCTTTCTAATTCTCAGTTACTAACCTTGTCTATAAATTGGTGTCGTTATTACGAGCGCCTCATCTGACTTGTTCGACGATATGTCCTCGGACGGGGGCCCGCTACCAAACTGAGGCCCGCGGGACCCGGCGTCGCAACAAATGGGAGACTAAAGCCCTTAGAACTTTAGTGCGGTGGGATCACATGCCAGTGGAACAATGCACACAGGTTACCAATATAAAAATATGCTAATTGAAATCATACCCACAAGAAAAACAGGGGACAACGTGTTCATCCTAAACGTGTACTTTAACCCAACACTCACGTGGCACATGTTTTTTTTTCTCTCTCTAGGCGCACGCTTACCATAGCGGGTGACCGAGTTGTAATACTCGGAGGGGACTCTAATGCCCTTCATTGTGCATGGGGCTCTAAACACGTCCCCTGTAAGGGCAGGAATCTTTGGCTGACTCGCAGCAGGGAGGTCTAGCACTAATCACTGACCTCACAATACCCACTAGGCAAGGAAATAGTGTCTTCGGTGATACGACGCCCGACCTTACTTTTATAAAAACACACAATCTGCGCGATGGAACACACAGCAAGTACTTTGGAAGCGATCATTTTATCATTGAAGTCCAGCATAATGGGGGAGGGGGGGCACCAAACACATGAGCAAACAGCTTATGCTAGTTGACTGGATTAAGTTTCTAAAGATACGAGAGGGCATCACAGAAAGCATTACAAACATGGACCGATGAACAGCTAATCTAAAGAAGGATATTTCAGAGGCGACAAAAATAGTTACAACGGAAGCTAAGCTTGGAATTCCAGACATTAGGTAATTACATATGTGAGAAGCCAAACAGGGGCTGCAAAAACGCTGGAAAATGCATAAACACAACAAAACACTAAGAGAGAAAGATAGCCGCACTTAACAAGAAAATCGAACAATACGCACAACAGCTTTGTTGCAAACAATCGGAAGAAACTTGTACCGCCATGGAAAACCAACTTAGCTTAGGCATAACGTGGAATTTACTTCGACACCTCCAAAACCCAGAGGACACTAAACGGTACACAAACAAAATATGAACAAAATTCTGCATGCCTATAAAGGCACAGAAAAAGATTTCTCAAAAAGGTCGCCCTCAAATACATATATCTGACACCACCATGTACTCACGCTAATTACGTGAGAGTGCCGAATCCTAACCTTGTTGAAGAATTCAAGGAAGTCGAGATACGAGCAGTTCTACACAAACTAAATGCTAAGTCGGTGCCTCTTCCTGACGCAATTACAAACTGCGAAACTTAGACGATACGTCCGTTGGCAAATTAACAGACTTTATTAATGAATGCTTGTGACAAGGCCAATACCACAGCAATGAAAAATGGCGCACGTCGTCCTTATACCCAAGCCTGGCAAAACGCTTACAGCTTGAAAACCTAAGACCTATTTCACTAACTTCCTGCCTAGGTAAGGTAATGGAACACGCGCTACTGACCCAACTGACTAACTACCTAGAACACAACAACGTACTCCCTTGTACAATGATAGGATTTCCGAAAAACCTCTCTACACAAGACACCATGCTCCAATAAAACACGAGATCATAGATGACCCTAGCAGATCAACTCGTGCCATCCTCTGGCTTGATGTAAAAAAGGCATTGGATAATGTCACCCACAAAGCCATACTGAATCTTGTCAGTAACTCAGGCTTAGGAGAGCGGACGTATAATTACATCCGGAGCTTCCTAAAGGATACACAAGCCAAAATCGTTGTAGGAGGCCTCACATCCGAGGAAATATCTATGAGTGGTGCAGGTACACCCCAAGGATCAGTTTTAACTTGGTCTCAACTGGCCTCCCAAGTAGATTAGAAAAGGTAGAAGGTTTGCATCTCACATTATATGTAGATGATATTACTTTGTGAGTAAGCAACGGCAGCGATGTGTCAATTGAACAACCTTTGCAAGAAGCAATCGACACCGTAGAGCAATACCTAGAAGAAACTGGTCTCACATGCTCAGCCGAAAAATCTGAGCAGCTACTATATTGACCAACAATAAATGACCGACCTCCCAAGAACCACAACACCCATACCTACACAGACATGCAACTTAAAACACGAGATTGGCACGCCATACCTATTGTCAACAATATAAGAGTACTGGGGTTAATAATAGAAGCCAAAGGCATCAACGGGGACACGGCACGCAATATCGAAGCGAAGGTTTCTCAAATGATGCGCATAATCAAAAGAATTACGAATAAGCATAGAGGCCTGAAAGAGACAAATGCCTTAAGGCTCATTCACGCGTTTGTCATCTGCCACATTACATATGTTTCTGTGTACCATAGATGGTTCACAGCACAAAAAATGAAATCAAACAGCCTCATAAGAAAAATATACAATCAAGCGCTGGAGCTTATGCAAAGCACAAGCACACAGAGGCTGTTAGAGGTAGGTTTACATAATACAGTTGAGAAATTAATAGAGGCGCAACGTATTGCACAGTACGAGCCTCTCTCTAAAACATAGACTGGTAGATACATCCTGAAAAATTTAGGCATCACTTACCCCACACAATTTGGGACATATTTCTACTATCCTCGTGACGTGCGGGCTAAGCTCACAGTGCCTCCTTTACTTAAAAACATGCATCCCGAGCAGAACGCAGGTAGAAGGCTGAGAAGAGCCAGGACGATGACAAAGAGCCACGGAAACAACAAAGAAGCGGTCTTCGTAGATGCCGCTTGTTTCAACCACAAAAGCTGCTTCATCGCGGCTGTAGTTAACCACAAATATTATAAATAACAGAGGCGTGTTTAGCCCCCTCGTCACCATAAACTCGACAGGGCACAGTCTGTCCAATGGCGACAATTACAAACCAGATAATATAGGAATTCAGCGCTACTACATGCTATGTATCCAGTGACTCACACGACCGCTCAATGCATAGATTGTCAGGCACGAGCTTCCTTAAAACATATTGTAGCGCACTCTTCAATGAACTGTTTTAATAGGCTAACTTAGGCAGGGCGAACTCGTGCCCGAGAATAATAACACAGCTAGATTGTCTCGAGGATTCACTTCTGCCTCTTCTTCTACGTTCTTCTTTTCTTCCTACGCGGTTCGCGCGCCGCTGGGTCCCGCAGGCTCGTGCGTCGCAAACCATCTAGAGGGCACAAGTATCGGCTAGCGCGTGTAATTTGAAGTCACATTGTGTCATTGCCCCCCCTTTCCAGAGTTCATCGTCCCAATGCTTGTGTCGAGCTGGTTGCATGGCAGTCATTCACAAACAGTCGTCAGGGATGTCGTTAACGTTCAAGAACATTGTATCTTCGGCGTTTCATTGCCTGTCGTGATATGGTTTCATGCTGACGACATGCACAGTTTCCGTGCGATTCCGCCGTCGGGATGAAATATCCTGTCCCTCTGGCATAACTTCGTAGTTGAGTGAGCCGACGCGGCGGGGCACTCTGTACGGACCGAAATAGCGGCGAAGCAGTTTTTCCGACAGGCCACGTATTCGTACAGGAATCCACACCTATACTCTGTCTTTTGGTGCGTACTAGACGTCTCTTCTTTGCAGATTGTATCGATGCGTGTCGGTTTTCTGCTGTTGGAGAATGCGATATCGTGTCAGCTGTCTGGCTTTTTCTGCTCTTTGTATGTAGTCGTGAACGTCATAGTAATTCTCGGGCGTCTCGTCAATAAGTAACATTGCATCTAAGGGTGTCGTTACCGTCCGGCCAAAAACAAGTTGGAATGGCGTCATCCATGTTGTCTCTTGCATCGCAGTGTTATATGCGATTGTTGCGTAGGGTAATATTTTATCCCAAGTACGGTGTTCTATATCAACGTAAATTGACAACATATCAGCCAGCGTTCTGTTGAGTCGTTCCGTAAGACTATTTGCTTGAGGATGATATGCCGTCGTTTTCCTATGACTGGTGTGCGTCAATTTCATAATACATTTCATCAGGTCGGCCGTAAATGCAGTCACTCGGTCCGTGATTAACGCTTTTGGAGCTCCGTGCCACAGTACGATGTTGGAGACGAAGAATTAGGCTACTTCAACGGCTGATCCTTTAACAAGAGTCGCTGTCTCGGCATATCTGGTTAAATAGTCGTTCGCAACTATTATCCACCGTTTTCCCAATGAAGACGTAGGAAATGGGCCCAGTAAGTCCATTCCTACTTGTGTGAATGGGGCTTTTGGTGGTTCTATCGGTTGAGGGAGACCTGCTGGTTTTAGCGGTGGCCGTTTTACGTCTTTGGCAGTGCCGGCAGGTTCTGACATAGTGTCGTAGAGAGCTAAGCAACTTCAGCCAGAGGTATTTAGTGCAGATGCGTGCTAACATTCTGCTTACTCCTGTCCAGCTGATGGATCGTCGTGGCAAGGCTTCAAAATCTCTGGTCGCAGAAGTAAAGGGACAAGCAGGAATTTCGCTGTATTGTTGTCAAAGCTCCTTTTATACAAGATGTTTTTTCGTAGGACGAACGCTGACAAACCACGGACAAAAGGTCGTGGAACATCGACAGACTGTCCTTGTAGGTACTTGATCAAGAGGAGTATCTCAGGGTTGGATCCCTGCTGACGTGCCATCTCTGATGGTGTCACAGCTCCAGAGAAAATAAAATCTTCGCCATCCTCGGTGGAAACAGAAGCAGCAGGTTGAATCGGAGCACGTGACAAGCAGTCCGCATCACTGTGCTTGTGACCTGACTTGTACACAAGCGTGATATCATACTCCTGTTATCGCAAGCTCCATCGTGCAAGCCGTCCACATGGGTCCTTGAGATTAGCCAGCCAGCATAGCGAATGATGGTCGCTTATAGCTAAAAAGGCCTACCATATAAGTATGGTCGAAACTTGCTGATAGCCCATACCACGGCAAGGCATTCTTTCTCGGTCGCTGAGTAGTTCACCTCAGCTTTCGAAAGAGTGCGACCGGTATACGCAATGACTCGTTCTTGTCCGTTTGGCCATTGGATGAGCACGGCCCCAAGACCTAAATTGCTTGCATTCATGTGGATATCGGTTTCCGTTTCCTTGTCAAAATGCGCCTGAACAGGATGGCTTTGAAGGCACTTTCGTAGTTCATTGAAGGCATCCTCTTGTTCGGCAAGCCATGCGAAAGGCATTTCCTGTTTTGTCAGCCGCGTCTGTGGTTAAGCAGTTCGTGAACAATTTTAACGAACCATCGATAATAGGCTCAGAGACCTGAAAATCGCCTAACAGCCTTTTTGTCTGTTGGCTTCGGAAATCTTGCTACGGCCTCAGTTTTTGCAGGGTTTGGGCGGATGCCTTCTGCACTGATGACATGGCCGAGAAAAAGGAGCTCACGGAAGTCGAAATGACATTTATGCGGTTTTATTGTCAAGTCCGTTGATTTGATCGCTGTGAGCACGACCTGGAGCCTTTCCAAATGTTGCTCGAAGGTAGCAGAGAAGACTACAACATCGTCGAGGTAAACCAGGCGTAACTGCAAGTTAAGACCACAAAGCACTGTGTCCATCATCCGGTGGAATGGGGCGGGTGCTGAACAAAGGCCAAAAGGGAGTACCTTGAACTCGTATAAACCGTCCGGTGTCACATACGCTGTCTTTTCGCGATCTCTTTCGTCAACTTCTATCTGCCAATACCCACTTTTAAGATCCAATGAGGAAAAATACCTGGCATTACTCAGCCTATCCAGAGTGTCATCAATTCTTGGCAGAGGATAAACATCCCGTTTGGTGACGGCATTCAGCTTCCAATAATCAACGCAGAAACGTAAGGTTTGAACTTTTTTCTTCACAAGAACAACAGGCGATGCCCATGGACTTGATGAAGGCTGGAGTACATCGTCTTTGAAAATTTCTTCAACCTGATTACCAATGCTTATCTTTCTTTTGGTGACACTCGGTAGGGATGCTGGTGTATTGGCCTCACTGACTCGTCGACAATGATGCAATGTTTGGCGATAGGAGTGCATTGAACCTCAGATGACAACGAGAAACATTCAGCGAATTCCCTTAAAATATCCTCTATTTGCTCTTTTTCGCTTGGTAGTAGGCCTGGCTCGATGTCCATGGCTGCAAGGACAGACTCCACGTCTTCTAAATCAGACTCATTGGTTTCGAAAGTGCGCAGCTCCGTAACCTGGACGAAATCATTCAGAATGGCGATGACGGTTCCTTTTGCAACGTGCTGCACCTAATTTCCAAAGTTTGTGAGTAGAACACTTGCATATCCGTCCCGTAACTTAACAAGGCCTCGTGCCATTGAGATCCCTTTTTGGAGTAGTAAGGCAGTGTGGCTGTCAGCAAATCCTTCGAATTCACTGAATGCTTTGTTGGTTACTGTGACAGATATGCTCGATGTTGGCGGCACCATGACGCCATCATCTGCAATACAAAGGTCATATACGTTTTCTTCCGTTTCAAAGGTAGCAATCGCGTGCCTAGTCGAGAATGAGACGGGAGATTCTCACAAGTTAATTACAGCGCCTATAGCTCGTAAAAAATCCATGCCGATAATTAAGTCTCTTTAGCATTCCGGCAGCACGAAAAAAAACTGGCGACGTACGTGCCACCCCGTATTCCGATTCTTGCTGTGGATATTCCAGTAGGGTCGATAATGTGCCCTCCTGCTGTGCGAACTTTTGGTCCCTTCCAAGGAGTCAGCACTTTCTTCAGTATTTTAGAAAGTCCGCTACTCATCACTGAATAATCTGCGCCGGTATCTACCAGTCCGATGACTTGTAGCCGTCAATGAACACACGTAAATCGGAAGCAACGTCACCATCGAAGCATCAGTTTCTGAATCGGTCGTCGTTCAGAGTCAGCAATGGAGGTTTTTCTGCATTAGCGTCGACAGCGGACTCGCCTCCACAGGTCGCTGACTCTCGTTTTCCCGACGCGGGCTTGAGGAACGAGATCTTGGGGAGCTTGGTGACGGTCGGGGGCAAGGCGATCTATACGTCCCCGTTGTCGTTGCACGAGGTTGGTGTCGTGGGAAGTCACTTGAGGTTTGACGACCTTACAGGTATTCTTCAATTTCGAAGGGACGTTCATCATTTCGTGGTCGAGGTGCATTAACAGGAAAACCACGTAGTCCTGCCTGGCGGTAGTGGCACGTTCAGTAGAGATGACCAGGCTCCCCACAGTGGTAACACAGCGGTATCCTGTCGGGAATGCGCCAGACATCGCTCTTCCTTAGTCTCCTCTCTGGCGTTGGCTGCAGGGTGCTCGGTGGCATAGGTGTAGCCGCCGCGACGTCTGCACGTCCTGGAAGTCCTCGTAGTAGCACATCAGCATACGTCATTCTCATCTTCTGTTGTAGTGGTGGCCCTGGCTGTGCGTTGCTCGAAGGTTCGCGTACCACCTGCCTGACCTCCTCACGGATCACATCGGCCAGAGACGAAAGCATTGGAGCGTTCTGGTCAAGACGCTGCTTCTGCGGCTTTTCTCGCACAACAGACCGCACCAGCTCGCGTAGTGCTTCCATGCCGTTACCGAAGACTGGTGGCAACATGTCCAAGGAAGTGACGATCGCATCCTGGTTGTATAACCTTGCTCGCTGTTGTAGCGTCCTTTCCATTGTAGTCGCCTCGGAACGAAACTCGGCGATGGTGCGCGGCGGGCTTCGAATTAGTCCGGCAAAGAGTTCTTGCTTCACGCCTCGCATCAGATGGCATAGCTTCCTATCTCCGCTCATATTTGAATGAGCTCGGCGGAATAGGCGAGACATGTCTTCCAGATACATGGCGACAGTTTCGTTATTTCGCTGATTTCTTGTCTGCAGCACAGCTTCAGCTCTCTCTTTGCGGTCTGTGTTCGGGAAAGCAGCGAGCAGCTCCCGCCCAAAATGATTCCACGACCAGAAGGCAGCTTCATGGTTTTCAAGCCACTTTCGTGCGCTATCTTCTAGTGCGAAATAAACAATTCCAAGTTTGCGCTCTTCCCCATATCCGTTAGCCTTTGCGACGCGTTCAAAGTGATGAAGCCAGTCCTCTGCGTCTTCGTAGCTTTCGCTGTGGAAAGACTTTGGTAGCATTGGCTGGTTCACTACAATGTTGGCTGGAGTGACCTGAGCTGTCATGTTGGTTGCGTACCCGTTCGCAGCCGTTGATGTTCTAAGGGAAGTTGATAAAGGTGAAAATTTAGGACCCTCACCACGTAGGCGTCGACTGCAGCACTGATGAATAGGCGTCAGCTCGTTGGGTCGAAAATCGCTGTGGTTCTGGACTGTGCTCCGTCACTCGAGAGGGGCCTGGCATCACACCCAGCACCTCCACCAGATTTGTAACGCTTTTCTCAATGAACTGTTTTAATAGTCTAAGCTAGGCAGGGCGAACTTGTGCCCGAGAATAATAACACAGCAAGATTGTCTCGAGGATTCACTTCTGCCTCTTCTTCCACGTTCTTCGTTTCTTCCAACATGGTTCGCGCGCAGCTGGGTCCCGCAGGCTCGTGCATCGCAAACCATCTAGAGGGCACAAGTATCGTCTAGCGCGCGTAAGTTGAAGTCACATTGTGTCAATATACTTTGGAAATGCCAGGGATTAAAACACAGTAATGGAAACGCAGCCTCCGCCGACAGCCTCCACGCGCGTTGGCTGGCCGTGTTGCTCAGTTCAGCCCAGGACGATCAGCTATGAGCAATCCAGTGGGCCGAGGAAGCCGCTAGGAGGCAAGACCTTCTAGCTGACACCTACGCGGGAGCCCAGCCCACTAAGGCGCCAGATACAAAATAAAGTTTATTCCTTCCTTTCTAATTTTCGAAATAAATGTAGCAAGGCTGATATTGAGGACTTGGGGAATACTTATTTATTGGAACAGGAATACATAGAGAAAGAGAATAAGGAAGGAAAATACAGGAAGGCGATGCAAGAATATTCTGAAGATGAGGAAAGGTTCAAACGCGAGTGTGAAAGACTTCAATGCAAATTACATACGAAGCAAAGGACTCGTCAAACGGTACAGGTAGCACACGACAAGTGCGAGGGACAGTTGAGCGCGGTGCGAATCGGAGCCGCAGAAAAAGCTAGCACCTACGAAAATAGCAGTAGGTTCACGAATGAGCCGAGGCTGACAGCAGCGAAAGAAGCTGTGCTAAGAGGAGAGGCTGACGAAGGCCAGAGTAATTGCGGCGAGGTGCTGTGCCAGAGGAATTCTAGCGAAGCAGCTAAGATAGTTATAGACTACCTGGCACAGACACAAAGTGAGGGTGTCCCGATGTCGAATCTCGGCTGCGGAGTCCAGAGAGATTTCGACCCGCTAGAAAAGAACATCGGGATTCGGCCTGCAGAGTGTGAGGAGGTAGCGTACGGTGGAGTGGTTGTGGACAGTTCCCAAGCATGTCAGCTTGGTCCACGTAAAAGCATCGCTACGGTGACTTCTGAATACGCTGTCCAAAAGAATTTTGACCCAATGGGCAGGAACACAGGAGTGATTTCAGGAAAGGAAGCGAAGGCAGAGATTCGGAAGTGCAATGCAGTTGTGGACAGCTCCCTGAAATATGAGCTTGCTTTGTCGGAAGAAAACAGCTGCAATGTTTCGAGATGCGTTAAGCTATCCACCAGTCGGGAAAGTGAAGGAGAAGATGATTTGTGCGCAAATCAATCAGACTGTGGGGGCAAGGCAGATAACGAAACCAGCCCGAGTACTGGCGAACAAGAGTGGCGAGTGGAAGGGTCAGAACTTGGCCTTAAGAAGCATGGACGGTAGAAGCGTCGAAAAAGCTGAAAAGTGACAAAGAGCAAGCACTTGAAGAAACGCAGTATATGTTCAACCATAGTAATCCAAATGAGGCGTTTGTAGTCGGCGCCAGAGTTGCTTTGCATGTGCCCAAGCCACCAGACAAAAGGGAAAAGAACAGTGCGCTGGGCCATCATGCAAACAAAAAGAAGGGGCATGGTAAGCAGAATGAGGCCTCAGTCATCCACGCCGAAGTTGGCTTGTACGCGTCTGAGCTGCCAGATGAAGAGAAAAAGAAAAGTGCGTTGGCCAAAATGCAGAACGAAGAATTGGGGCAGTCGACTTCCCGTAATTCTATTCACGGCAGGTTTGATGGGGCGCGGGAGTAGAAAGTCAGTGGTTTTCGAAACGCAGCCTATCAAGGGGAACAATGCAGGTCACCAGCGATGAGCTTAGCGGGGTTCGGATACGAAGCGAATGGGTTTTGCCGTTGTTCTGTTCCCCGTTCACCAAGAAAGGCCCCGGGGGCTCGACCACCAAGCATTCGTCTCAAAATTGAGTAAAAGCCATAAGCATTGAAAAATGGCAACCAGCGGACTTGTTTATTTTGCTTTTAGGTTTTGTTTGACTGTTTAAGTTGGTTGTGCTTTTTGGAAAGTGTTTTAAGCATTTCGGCTATGGGAGCTAGCGTTTAGGTAAGAAGTGCTAGGTTGTATTTATTTTCTAAGTTTTGCATGTTTTGTTTTAAAGGTAAGCGCTGCGTGGTTGCATAACAACACGCCTACGAGCGTTTGCAGAATAAGAGCAACGTTAGAAACAAATTTTGAGTGAGCGCGGAGAAGCAAAGATATTCCTTGTCAGTGTTTTTCTTGGTTCATCCGAAAGATTTTTTGTTACACTTTGTTTCGTACGCATGTGTCCGGTGTGGACGTCAGTAATGAAAGCAAGTTCGCGAGTTTACGTGTATGTTTTAGGAGAATGGTAACCGCAAGGCAGAGTCAGTAGTTCATCCGTGCAGTAGCACCATAGCGTGCGATTTCGGGTTTTTTAGATGTGAATGTCCTGATGCTGGTGCAGCCCGACAATGATTTTTTTTCGTCTGCTCAAAGAAAACGGACAACTAGCTTTGGCGGCACGAAATTTGGCTGACCAAAAGAGAGCGTGAAGCAAGAGGCTTCACTTTAGGAGTATGAGGCCTGGTAGGTTACAGCAGATTACTAACGCTGGCACACAAGTATGTCTCGGAGAGCGCATCAATTTGGAGTTATTTTCTTGAGAGCAGTTGAATGGGACATTTAATTTCGAATAGGGATTGGTATCTTGGGCGAAATCTCACAAAAACGCTTCGATTGCTGCTTTGTCTTTGATTATAATATTCAAGGAAGGTTTGTTTTAGGATATTGTCAGACTCGATGTGTCTCAAGCGTGGGCAGGGTACTCTCCCGTGTTTGTGGTTTTGTGTATGTTTGTGTAATCCAAGGAAAAAAAAGCCCATGGATGATTGAAGATTGCCGTATTGCGTCATCGGCAGTGACCTGGATGAGGCCAACAAACAAAGACGCTTACTTCGGGCAACCTATATGGCTGATCACCCTCAGGTTGCTAGTTTCCCGCCGGTGGACGAGCTGTTGCGTTTGGGGCGCCACCCTTTTGCCGCCACCGCACAACGGAAGAAAGAGAGCCACCTAATTTTGTGGAGATAAGGAGCAGCGCCAAAACACTTTGCTGTTTCCATGTGCTGGGTGGTGCATGGCTGCAATTATTCTGCGGAGCACCGCTGTCCTTCGGGTCTGCGCAGAGATGCGAAACTTGCCGTCTTCGTGCCCCGGTAGAAGCCACAATGCCGAGCTTCCGCCGATTACGGACGTCGAACAATAATGCTGTGCGTCTCTGACTGATGAGCCGCCGACGCTCAAATCAGCACCAGATGTCCAGGCATGGCCGCTCGGAGGCCCCTAGACCGCGACTGCCAGTCGTCAAAGCATGGGTGGTCAGCCCGAGTGGCGCGATGACAGACTCATTTTACCCCGCTCAAGCAAGCTTCTCCGAAGGAGGCAGCATGGCCGGGATCTTACACGTGTTTGGTTTGTGTATGTGTGTTTGTTGTGGATGGTGCCAGCATAATGACACTCGTGTGTGCTGCGGGATATGTCATTGGACAGTGCCGTATGGACCGATTCTCCGATCTAGGTATCTGGGGAGATGAGACTGTATTTATTCAGCTCTCGCGGGCTGCCTAGTGTAGTTTACGGAGTGTGTTGGCTTGACAGCCCTTTTCACTGTAGATCTTCGGGCCAGAGAGCCCGTGCCATGTAAATATTGTAAATAAACCCTTTCTACGATGTTCAACCTCCTCCTGTCTTGACATCTTGATCTCGAATCTCCGGTACCCGAAACCCCAGTCGCACCAATATGTTGAATTTCTCATGCACTATCAACAAAATAAGTGTTCGCATAGTCATTTACGATACGCGACCGTACTTATTAGTGCGTCCATATGTTTTGCGATTTTGTGTATGCCACACGCTTTTCGCGTATATATTGCCGGTCACTCGCGGAAGAAAACACGTAGTTTTACACTTACACAAAAGCTTGAGCAGTTAAAGCTGGTTTCTTGGGGCTCTCTTGCGATTCAGTCAGCCACCGCATAAAATCAGAGTGATACGTCAATGAACCCTTAATCTAGCTGTGTTCTACTTAGTAGCTCCCTCGCTCGATCATAAATTGAGCGCGGGACGCGACGCTAATGAGCATGGCCATGCCACGCGTAGCGGGGACATCACCTGGTCGTGCCGGATGGTTTGTTTGCTTTGCTCCAGAGAAAAGAAATATCATGCCTTGAAGATAACGTATGCACTCTCGAAACTTTACTGCTTTGTAGTCATATTCTGATACATTGAGAACGCAAATACAACTACTTTAGAGCATCGAATGTAAAATTGCACTACGCCTGTCGTAAGCAGTAGAAACCTGTCGTCTGCTATAAAAAAACGAAATAAAAAAATTGCAGAAAACAATGTATGTTTTGTAAGTTGTTCTTTTGCATAAGCTTTTATACTTTTTACAAATATTTTGCCAGATAACACACCTCAGTTTAATAAAATGACAAGGGTTTTTTGTTTGCAAACAGATATTTACGTCAAAGTCATCCACAGCTAAAGCCAAATGTTGCTTGTCTTGTCTGTGTCTGTTGGCACGCCCGGCCATTTCCGTGCGTCTCTAATGTGTGCGCGCTACGTCCACAATAAGATTGAACGTAAAACCATGAAATTAACGCAATGAAACATCGTTCCACGTTCGTGCGATGTGCGTAAATTGCGCGCTACTTCATGGTTTTTCGAGTGCGGATCAAGTGCGAGTCGTCCAACAAATCGGCGGAATGTGTGGGCGCTTGAAGGACTCCATGGTGATGGCTGACGCTTGTGGTCGCATGCCTCAGGACAGTGTAAAAGAAACTAAGGTAAGTGAGACACGTTATCACGCAGTCTAAGTGTGCCAATCAGTGCAATTGGGTGTTGCCGCACTCGAACGAAGCGTAGTGAAACGGCAGCCTTAAGCGCCTTTACGAGTGTGGTTACCAACTGGCTTTACAACGCTGACATTATTTTTCATGGCGCATGGGCATGTCATACTGGAGCTATATCGCGGAAACTGCGGCAACGTGCATGTCTGTGGTGATAAATTTTTTCATATGTGCAATGTAGTGAGCAGAATGCACATGGTGGTTGCTACGTTGTTGATTAAACAAAGCCTACAATGCCATTTGATTCAATGCAGCATTTCGTTCATGTTCGCTGGTGATACCATATTTAGTTTGGTTATATTCACCAAGTCAACCACCAAGTTGGTATGATAAGCATACGTACATGGTGGAGCGTTATTACGCCACTGAACAGTGCCCTTTGCTTGTTAAACGTTATAACGTGTGCCTAGTGTAGGCAGAAAAAGGTGTTCGCGTTATATAGGCCTGCATGGTGCCTTCGCTTGTAACTAATATTACACCAGCCAGCATCTACATTGCACGTCTGACTGTCAAGATATTTTGCACGCACAAGGTGAGATTTTGTAATCTGTCAGAGCTGCTTTTTATACAATAATGTACTGCCAGCATGTTTAAAATATGTTTCGATGTTGTGAGGAGTAGTGTGATTATCACGTTGTGTAGTTGCTGGTGCAATTATTTAGAGCTTTGATGCAATAATATTTTTCACGTGAATAACTCGTCGGGCGTTTGGCACAAAAAAGGTAAAGAGGAAAAAAGTTGGGTAATGGCAGGACCAGTGCCGACTCTTGTTTGCACTAGAATACTGGCTTTCTTTTGAGCTTTTTTACCCAATTTATGCTATTGCACCACAGTTGTCAGCAATACAAGAGGTAACACTGACATTAGTTTTTAAAGATCATGGTGACTGCCTAGCAAGGCGCAGCACAAATTCATCCGAAGCTATCTGAAAATTGTATTGCTCAAAATGTTGCCTAATAGACCTCTCAATGTTTGCAAATGCTGTGATGTCGCTACGAGCGCATCACCCACCATTCCCTATCTCAGTGCAGGGGATAGTTGGCAAGAAAGTTCCACCAACGGGATTTTTCTTCATAGCAGGGCCGCGTGTGTCTGCATTCATCAAACAAAAAAATTTGCTATTTTTAAAAGCCACTAAAAGCAAGGATTCCTGCCCTGATTGCACGATTCTGTTGGGTTGACACGCAGCGAATGGCTCGTCATAGATGACAGCCATTTAAAATTTCTTTTCCTCTCAGGAAGCGAACATTCTGCACATTGACTGTGACGGATGCTTTGAGAAATGTTGGCATGGTATGGACGTAAACGTACCTAATTATTGTTGCGACATGTGTACTGCGCCTTTAAACGAGTCACCGCATTGGTTGAAGAAAGGTTTTCAGCTGCCGTGCGATAGGTTACGGACAAGATTCTCACTCACGTTGCAATGATCTCATCGAAGATGAATGAAAAAGAGAAACAAGAAAGACTTTTTTGTCGTGCGTGAGGCTGATGTTAAAAAATTCTCGTAAATATTTAAGCGAAGCTGTCGGTGACGTTCCTCATAGCCCACTGAGAATTTGCGCAATCTTAAACACTATAACTTAATTGTATAGGAAATTTTTTGTGCAGTTACATCGCTGCATTTGACTTCCACAACGCATTTGCATAGTTACAATGCTCCCTTAAGATCTAACTCACAAACTTGTAGTGTGCATCGTCACTTCATAATTATCAAGCAGTATAGGTACTAAGTATATGTGAAACAAAAATCTCTGCTCTTTTCATATAGACACGAGGCCTTCGATAAAACGAGTTATATTTTTATTTTATTCGGTCTGTGTAGTGGTCCGAGGCGTATGTGCAGCTTCATCAATGGTGTGGTTTAGCCCGGTGATCATAAATTTTATTTTCTGCACGCAGCGCAAACGCTTACGTACATCCACTCACTAATGATCTCGTCAAATGCATATTTACGTTGACTAAAATGTCAAATCAAGTTTTGTCGACAGCCGATCGCTGCCACAGCAACTGCTAGTGCCTTCGCAAGTAAGACACATTGTTATTCACACTGCATACAACACGCGCACTACACGCCACAATCAACTGTGCACATTTTACAAGACGATGCCAGTGTTCATCGCAAAGGCTGCCACGTGCGTTCAGTTCAAGATAAATAGCCAGCAAGGCAAGTATTTCAAAAGCAGTTTACCACCTTGCTAGAAGTTTGCTGAGACATACTACGGCTGGTGTCACCATTGTAACTTGTATTTTAGGCTTTGAAAAACGAAATGAAATCTGTCCCGCGCTGAGCTGCCAGCAGGAGTGTTTTGCCAGCCACACTTTGCACGTGCGCCAGTGAGGTCACGCTGTGACCTACCCCGGTAGAGGCCTATTGCTTCACTAATTATTAAAATGAGGGTCAGGTTAGAAAAAGCAGGCATTGTTGATTTTGTGACTTGTTCATTTTCAATTGACCCTCCTATGAATGAAGTAAGTGGCTGATACTATTCAAGCAAACTATTGTGCAGTGAGTTGGCAGTCTGTGCTTCTCCCACATTGTTCTTACTGATGTCCCTAGTTCTTACTCTGCACTGTTCATTACTGCTCATCCATATAAACTAGCCTATCTTGCCATTGTTTTGTGCAAAACGCAGTTGGCAAGTGCAATAGTGTTCATAGCGCTAAGTCCTCAATGAGAAAATTATCGTTTGATATTTAATAGGTTGCATTCATGTCAATATATATTACAAGTAACTATTGATTAACCATGAATCCGTGTTCTTTCCCATAATGCTCGCAACTCTAAATATTGAAATAAATGCGTCATATAAAAACATAGGTTTTAGCAATACAACCACCATGCTGTTTTCTTGAACATCTGACCAAAGCCTATTGCATGCTAACTTGCCACTCATCGGAATGTGTTTGCAACGCATTCAAATTCCTCACCACACTGCCAGTTCAGGTTGGGGGCAACATTAACTATGAATTGGTTATATTTTAAGAACGGAGAAAAAAAGTAGCACGCTGGGAGGCTTAATTGATATTGGCATCTGTTTCGCTTATTAGCAAATTATCATGCAAGCTTCCTATAGAGTGGTTCTGCGTCTTTCATGTATATAAGGTAAACCAAAATGGTGGGTAAAACCATATTTGTCTTACAAATTCGTTGCTGTACTATGGAGGCAGCAGGCCTGCTGAACCAATATGAAGGTGGAAATTCCTGCACGTGTTTATCCATGCTGCATCAGCTGCTAGGTGTTTTCATGGCATCTTTTCATATGTTTGGGGAGTAAAGCAAGCAGGTTGCAACGCTGGAAAAACATTAATATGGAGCATCTATTGCGCATGCCTTACATCCCAAGTACATCAAATATTTATTTTTTACTGTGTGGCCTGTTTTTTTTTAAGTGACGCTTCTTTTTGTCTTTGATTCAGGTTTTGATTCTTTGACAGCAAGTGTTCCTGAACAAATAACTGATCTCAATAAGGAAAAAGCGCCCTTTATACTTTGTTCTTAGCATAAGCTGGCAGATGCCTATAGCTAATTTTACTGTTTATTTGTAGCGATAATGGTAATGGGCAAGTAGCAAACGCATGTTCTGATTGAAGCGGTCTGTGACGTATGTTTAGGCTGTGCCATGTTGCTTTGCAGCCAGAGTTTTTCATGGCCATTTTACAACAAAGCCATAATAAGTGCATTCTAAATGAGATCACCATACCACATATAGCTATGTCCTGTTATGTGTCCATTAAATGCAGATATCTTTAGCTTGCCACTACAAAGAGATCCTAAACCAACACAAGGTTGAAATTAAGTCATGGTGTTGCAGCTGTGTTTGAGTGTACAATGGATGCATAGCCGTGCAATCCATCCATTGCACAGCGTTATGCAGTTCTTCATAACCTAGAATTGAGTATCAATAACAATATTATAACGCCTTTTAACTCTTGCCGCTTCTTGGGAGCCGTTTTTAGGTTTGACTTCAGCTGGTCTGAGCACATAAATTATGTTCGTGCTAAGCTATCTAGATCTATTGCTATGTTATACCGGCTAGAATATTTATTGCCGCGGCGTGTTACAAAACAATTGAACTTCGCTTTTATTGATTCCCACTTAACATATTTTTACGTACAATCCAAATGGTGTACGAATAACTGTTTATTGGGGCGAACTTGTGCCCGAAAAGCAAAGAAAAATGTAGCGGCGTCTCTAACAGGTGATCAGCAAAAAGGGATCAATCTCCGAGAAACACTCGAGCGGTGCACCACTTCTTTTTCATCAAAATCCCGTGCTGAGGAGGTGCGCGCCGTCACGGCCTTTTCTTGTTTGATCATCAAGCCGCTGATCTCTTGGGGGGTGCATGAACTAGCGCGCGTAGTTTGAATACTGTGTTTGTCCTGCGTCATTATCCCTCCCCCCCAAAACGCATCGTCCCGATGCGTAAAAGCAGTGTTGCTGAGATGGTCTGAATGCGTGATTTCCATTGGAGAAATAGGTATTCCTCATAATCGGGTGTGTATAGTTCGATGTTCATTGCCTGTCATAGTATCGCTTCATTCTGACTACATGCACGATTACTGTGCTCCTTCGGCATCTTGATGAGCTCACTTGTTATTCCGGTGACACCTCGTAGTTCAAGGAGCTGACGCGACGAAGGTTTCGGTAAGGGCCGAAATAGCGGCGCATGAGCTTTTCGGAAAGGCCAGGCGTCCGCACAGGAGTCCAAATCCAAACTAGGTCGCCTGGTGCGTAGTCGACTTCTCTCCGACGAAGGTTGTAAAGGTTTGCATCCACGTTTTGTGTTGTCTTATGTGATGTCGTGCCAACTGCTGTGCTTCTTCCGCTCGCTGAATGAGTTCGCTGATGTCAGGCTTGTGCTCTGTGTTGTCGCCTTACAGGCAGCATTGCATCTAATGGTGTGGTAACTACTCGACCATAGACTAGCTGGAATGCCGTCACTTTAGTAGTCTCAAGCACAGCAGTATTGTAAGCGAAAGTGGCGTACGGCAGTATCTTGTCCCATGTACGATGCTCCATCATCATCATCATCATTATCATCACCCTGACTACGTCCACTGCAGGACAAAGGCCTCTCCCATGTTCCGCCAGTTAACCCGGTCATGTGCTTGCTGCTGCCAATTTATACCCGCAAACTTCTTAATCTGATCTGCCCACCTAACCTTGTGTCTCCCCCTAACCCGCTTCCCTTCTCTGGGAATCCAGTCAGTTCCCCTAATGACCAGCAGTTATCCTGTCTACGCGCTACATGCCCTGCCCATGTCCATTTCTTCTTGTTGATTTCAGCTATGATATCCTTAACCCCTGTTAGTTCCCTAATCCACTCTGCTCTCTTCTTGTCTCTTAAGGTTACACCTACCATTTTTCTTTCCATTGCTCGCTGCGTCGTTCTCAATTTAAGCTGAACCCTCTTTGTAAGTCTCCAGGTTTCTGCTCCGTAGCTAAACAGCCGGCAAGATACAGCTGTTATATACCTTCCTCTTGAGGGATAGGGGCAATCTACCTGTCATAATTTGAGAGTGCTTGCCGAATGTGCTCCACCCCCCTCTTATTCTTCTAGTTACTTCAATATCGTGGTTCGGCTCTGCGGTTATTACCTGCCCTAAGTAGACATAGTCTTTTACAACTTCAAGTGCACTATTACCTATCTCGAAGCGCTGTTCCTTGCCGAGGTTGTTGTACATTACTTTCGTTTTCTGCAGATTAATATTAAGACCCACCTTTCTGCTCTCCTTGTCTAACTCCGCAATCATGAGTTGCAATTCGTCCCCCGAGTTACTCAGCAATGCAATGTCATCGGCGAAGAGCAGGTTACTAAGGTATTCTCCATTGACTCTTATCCCTAACTGTTCCCATTCTAGGCTTCTGAAAACCTCCTGTAAGCACGCTGTAAATAGCATTGGGGAAATTGTGTCCCCCTGCCTTACACCCTTCTTGATTGGTATTCTGTTGCTTTCTTTATGAAGCACTATGGTAGCAGTTGATCCCCTGTAGATTTCTTCCAAATGTTTATATATACTTCATCAACGCCCTGATCCCGCAGTGTTTGCATGACGGCTGATATTTCTACTGAATCAAACGCCTTCTCGTAATCTATGAAGGCTATATATAGTGGTTGGTTATACTCGGAGCATTTCTCTATTACCTGATTGATAGTATGAATGTGGTCAATTGTTGAGTAGCCTGTTCGAAATCCTGCTTGTTCCTTTGGTTGATTGAATTCTAATGTTTTCTTTACTCTGTTAGCAATTACCTTTGTAAATAGCTTGTATACTACAGAGAGCAAGCTGATCGGCCTCTAATTCTTCAAGTCCTTGTCATCTCCTTTCTTATGTATTAAGATGATGTTAGCGTTCTTCCAAGACTATGGTACTCTTCCCGTCAGGAGACACCTCGTAAACAGGGTGGCTAGTTTTTCTAACACAATATATCCTCCATATTTCAGCAGATCTGATGTTACCTGATCCTCACCAGCAGCTTTGCCCCTTTGCATGCTCTCAAAAGCTTTTCTGACTTCTTCTATCATTACTGGTGGGGTGTAATCCGGGTTACTGCTAGCTCTTATAGTATTAAGGTCGTGGTTGTCTTGACTACTGTACAGATCTCTGTAAAACTCCTCCACTATTTTAACTATCCTATCCATATTGGTAGTTATTTTGCCTTCTTTGTCCCTTAGTGCATACATCCGACTTTTTCCTATCCCAAGTTTCCTCTACAATGCTTTGACACTTCTCCGTTTTTCAGAGCGTGTTCAATTCTCTCCATGTTATACCTTCTTACATCGCATACCTTACGTCTATTAATCAACTTCGAAAGCTCTGCCAGTTCTATTTTGTCTGTTGTACTTGACACTTTCATGACTTGACGCTTCCTAATTAGGTTCTTCGTTTCCTGGGAAAGCTTGCCAGTGTCCTGTCTAACTACCCTGCCTCCAACTTCCACTGCACGCTCCGTAATGATACTCGTCAGATTATCATTCATTGTATCTACGCTAAGGTTGGTTTCCTCACTAAGAGCCGAGTACCTGTTCTGCAGCAACACTCTGAGTTCCTGTACTTTCCCTCTCAGTGCTAGCTGATTGATTGGCTTCTTGCATATCAGTTTCTGTCGTTCCTTCTTCAAGTCTAGGCGAATTCGAGACCGTACCATTCTATGGTCACTGCATCGTACCTTGCCAATCACTTCCACATCCTGCGCGATTCCAGGGTGTGCACTCATTATAAAGTCTATTTCGTTCTTATTTTCGCCATTGGGGCTCCTCCATGTCCACTTGCGGTTTTCTCGTTTTCGGTAGAAGGTATTCAAAATCCGTAAATTATTGCGTTCTGCGAATTCTACTAGTAGCTCTCCTCTGGCGTTTCCAGTACCGATGCCATAATCCCCTACTGCCTGGTCTCCAGCCTGCTTCTTCCCTATCTTTGCATTAAAGTCGCCCATCACTATAGTATACTTTAGTATACTGTGTTTTTACCTTACTCATTGCCGATTCCACGTCTTCATAGAAGCTTTCAACTGAAGCGTCATCATGGCTGGATGTAGGCGCGTAAGCCTGTACTACCTTCATCTTGTATCTTTTATTCAGTTTAATTACGATACTTAACACCCTTTCATTATTGCTATAGTATTCTTCTATGTTGCCAGCTATGTTTCTATGAATTAGGAACCCAACTCCCAGTTCTCTTCTGTCTGCAAAGCCCCTGTAGCAAAGGACGTGCCCATTCTAGTAGCACCATATAGGCTTCATCTGTCCTCCTAACCTCAATGAGCCCTATTATATCCATTTAACACCCTCTAGCTCCTCAAATAGTACAGCTAGGCTTCCCTCACTAGATAACGTTCTAGCGTTAAACGTTGCCAAGTTCAGGTTCCAATGGCGGCCTGTCCGGATCCAGAGATTCTTAGCACCCTATGCTGCGTTGCAGATCTGACCGCCGCCGTGGTCAGTTGCTTCGCAGCTGCTGGGGACTGAGGGCCGTGAGTTATTTGACGTAAGCATGTGGGAGGTAGTGGCCAGATACTGCACCAGGGTCGCCAATCCTTCTCTGGTGAGGGAGTGCGTTCTCGGCGGTGTTTGCCGGTGAGGCCGCACCCCAGGCCTCTTAATGCAGTTCCATCAACACGCGGATTTTTTTTAATCCGGTTGGGAACTGCGTGGTACCGGGATTTGAACTACGGACGTACGATGCTCCAAGTCAATGTAAATGGACAACATATCGGTTAGAGTTCTGTTGAGTCGCTCGGTTAGCCCATTCGTTTGGGGGTGGTGAGCTGTTGTTTTCCTATGACTTGTGTGGGTAAGTTTCATAATGGACTGCGTCAGACTGGCTGTGAATGCAGTTCCTCAATCCGTGATAACCACCTTTGAGGCACCATGCCGTAGTACAATGTTAGTGACGAAAAATTCAGCTACTTCTATAGCCGTGCCCCTGGTGAGAGAGGCTGTCTCGGCATACCGGGTTAAGTAGTCTGTCGCCACTACTATCCATCGGTTGCCCATTGATGACGTAGGAAATGGACCAAGTAGATCCATTCCTACTTGTTCGAACGGAGACTCAGGTGGTTCAATTGGTTGGAGAAATCCTGCAGGTTTCAATGGAGGTGTTTTGCGTCTCTGGCAATCTCTACATGTCCTTACATAATGCTGTACAGAATGCCAGTGACTTTGACCAGTAGTACTTGGTGCGGATGCGAGCGAATGTTCTACTAACTCCGAGGTGTCCTGCTGCTGAGTCATCGTGACAGCCTTCCAAATTTCGGGTCGCAAGGCCGAAGGAACGACAAATAGGAATTTCTCTTTGCTGTGCTCGAAGTTCCTCTTGTATAAAACGTTGTTTCTCATGAGGTACGAGGACAATCCCCGGACGAAAACTCGAGGAACACGCACGGGTTGCCCTTCCAGATGCTTGATCAGTTTAAGCAACTCCGCGTCAGATCGCTGATATTCCGTCATGTCTGCGGTGCTGATGGCCCCAAGAAACGGAAAGTCGTCTCCATCTTCCCCAGGTGCCGATTCCATTGGTGCGCGTGACAGGCAATCAGCATCGCTGTGCTGGCGACCCGACTTGTATACGACTGTTATTTCGTATTCTTGCAACCTGAGGCTCCATCTATCAAGTCTCCCAGAAGGGTCCTTTAGGCCTGCGAGCCAGCACAACGAGTGATGGTCGCTCACTGCTCGAAATGGTCTACCATATAAGTACGGTCAGAATTTCCGTATGGCCCATATTACCACCAGACATTCTTTTTCCGTTGCCGAATAATTTATTTCAGCTCTCGAAAGAGTGCGACTAGCATATGCGACCACTCTTTCCTCTCCATTTTGCAGCTGCACAAGGACGGCGCCTAGTCCCAAATTGCTTGCTTCCGTGTGAATCTCTGTTTCGGCTTCTTCGTGGAAATGTGCCAGGACGGGGTGGTGTAGGAGTCGCTGTCGCAGCTCATTGAACGCCTCTTCTTGCTCGCTTGTCCAGGTAAAAGGCATGTCTTCTTCCGTCAGTCGGGTTAGTGGCTCCGCAATCTTCGAAAAATCTTTAACGAATCTTCTGTAATAGGCACAAAGTCCTAAGAATCGTCTCACAGCCCTTTTATCTGTCAGTCTAGGAAACTTTTCCACAGCTGCTGTCTTTTCGGGGTCAGGTCGAATGCCTTCAGAGCTAACCACATGACCGAGGAAAAGCAGTTCATGAAAACCAAAATGGCACTTTTGGGGTTTTATCGTCAGCCCTGCTGAACTAATCGCTTCGAGCACAGTCCGTAGTCGTTCCACATGCTGATCGAAAGTGGCCGAAAAGATCACGACGTCATCGACATAAACAAGGCAGGACTGCCATTTTAACCCGGACAGCACAGTATCCATCCCCCGCCACATTTGGCGGTCACAGCTACTGCCAGAACGAGATCGCAGTTTTCTCGCGATCTCGTTCGTCCACCTCTATCTGCCAGTATCCGCTCTTGAGGTCTAGAGAGGAGAAGAATTTTGCGTCTCGTAGTCTGTCAAGGGTGTCATCGATCCTTGGAAGGGGATAGACATCCCGCTTCGTGCCGACGTTCAATTTTCGGTTGTCAACGCAGAAGCGCAAGGTCTGGTTCTTTTTCTTTACCAGAACTACAGGTGAGGCCCATGGGCTGGCCGACGGTTGAATTACGTCGTCCCTGAGCATTTCTTCAACTTGGCCTCTGGTGACCTCTCTCTCTTTTGGTGACACTCGGTACGGGTGCTGGAAAATAGGTCTAACAGATTGATCGATTATGATGCGGTGTTTGATGATAGATGTTCTTTGCCCTTTCGATGACGTGAAAAAACATGAGGTGTACTCCCGTGTAAGGCTCTCGATTTTTTGTTTCTGGTTCGGTGATAGGGCTACTTCGATGTGGATAGATGCGAGTATAGAATCTATACCGTCAGGGTGCAGTAGTGCAGTTTCGGAAAAATTCAAATTCGTAATCGGAACGTAATCTTGCAAGTGACCAACAACAGTTCCCTTCGCAAGGTGCTGCACCTCATTTCGGAAATTTGTCAGGAAGACACTCGTACACCCATCACGCAGTCGTACAATACCTCTTGCTGCTTAGATCCCTTTCTCGAGTAATAGCCTAGTATTGCTTTCTGCCATTCCTTCTTGTCGTTGTACACATTGCTTTTTACGGTGACAACGATGATGGATCTTGCAGGTACTGTTACATCATCACCTGCAATCTGGAGCGCATTGAATCGTTTTTCACTCTCGAATGTCGCAATGGCGCGTTTCGTCGAGAACGAGACGCACATTTCCTGCAAGTTTATCACTGCGCCATTCGCCTGCAAAAAGTCCATTCCGATAATTACATCTCTTGAACACTCCGACGGGACAATGAAGCTGGCGACGTAGGTGAAGCCGCTTATCCCGTTTCTAGAGGTACACATGCCTCCCGGATCGATAAGGTGTCCCCCGGCGGTTCGCACTTGTGGTCCTATCCAAGGGGTCAGCACTTTTTTCAGCGTTCTGGCAAGTCCCCTGCTCATGACGGAATAGTCTGGCTTGTGTCTACTAACGCATTCGTTTCGTAGCCTCTATAATTACCGACAAATCAGAAGCGACGTTACCATTTCCGCACGTAGTCTCGTGTCCATCATCACATTTTCAAATCGGCACTTGAGGTTGTTTTCTAGCGTCGGCAGCGGCCTTACCTCCACAGGTCGCCGATTCTAGTTTTCCCGAAGCGGGCTTCGGGGAAGTCGCCTCGGAGAGTTCGAAGATGGGCGCGGACTTGGTGACCGATACCTCAGTGGCGCCATCGACCGAGACTGATGCTGCTGCGAGGAGTGAGCACCTTGACGTGTTGACAAGTACTCCTCGATTTCAAAAGGTCGCTCCCCATTTCGTGGACAGGCAGCGTTTACGGGAAAACCCCAAAATCCAGCTCGGCGATATTCACACATCCGGTAAAGATGGCCAGCTTCGCCGCAGTGATAACAAAGCGGAATTCGATCAGGAGTGCGCCATATATCAGCTTTTCGGATCCTAGTCTCGGCTGGGGACGGCGTAAATCGAGGTTTCGGCAGATGCGTGCTTGATGCGGTGAAATAAGGTCCAGGGGCGGCGAAAGGAGGTCCAGGGGCGACGAAATGAAGTACAGGGGTGTTTCTCAGTACTTCGGCGTACGAGACTGCGGGCTGCATCGGAACCGACGCTTGAACAGGCTGGGCTTGTGGCTGCTGCTCACGGACTGCCTGTCTCACCTCCTCCCGAACAACTTCCGCTAATGTAGAGACCGTTGAGGGGTTGCCGCTTAGCTTCTGGAGCTCTTCCCGAACCACTGATCGAATGAGCTCTCGTAATACGTCGATGCCATTCCCGAAGACTGCTGACATCGCGTCTACGGATGCGACGTTAACATCTCGATCGTAGTGCCTCGTTCGCTGTTGCATAGTCTTTTCAACCGCTGTCGCCTCGGTGCGAAATTCAGTGACGTTCCGCGGGGGACATCGGAGCAAACCAGCAAAAATCTCCTGCTTCACCCCACGCATCAGGTGCCGAAGTTTCTTGTCCTCGCTCATATTTTGATCACACCGGCGGAATAACCAGCCCATGTCTTCCACATATATTGCAACGCTTTCATTGTTGCGCTGGTTTCTTGCTTGCAAGGCAGCTTCAGCTCTTTCCTTGCGGTCTATACTCGGGTATGTGGCCAGTAGCTCCCGTCGGAAATCATCCCACCATCGAATGATACCTTCATGGTTTTCAAACCACGTTCGTGCGCTGTCCTGCAATGCGAAATAAACTCGGCGGAGCTTCCGTTCTTCAGTCCATCCGTTGCAGTTGGCGACGCGCTCAAAACCCTCCAGCCAATCCTCGGCGTCTTCATGAGGAGCGCCATGAAAAGGGTCCGGCGTCCGTGGCTCATCGACAACGACGTGCGTGGCAGCGACTGGAGACGAAACGGCGTGTGCGGCAGCGGTTGGAGACGACATTTCGGTACTCTCACTGGAGACAGCTGGAGACACTCTGGGCTCTGGTGGCAGGGGAAATTCCGGCGGCTCACCACGTAGACGGCTGAAGCGCCGATGAACTGGCGTGAGCTCAGTTGGTTCGACTGCTCGTGGTTCCGGGCTGCTTCCTCAAAGTCCAACTGGGTTTGGGATCATCACCCGGCTCCTCCACCAGAATTGTTACGTACAATCCAAATGGTGTACGAATAACTGTTTATTGGGGCGAGCTTGGGCCCGAAAAGCAAAGAAAAATGTAGCGGTGTCTTTAACAGGCGATCAGCAAAAAGGGTTCAATCTCCGAGAAACCCTCGAGCGGTGCACCACTTCTTTTTCATCAAAATCCCGTGCTGAGGAGGCGCGCGCCGTCATGGCCTTTTCTTGTTTGATCATCAAGCCGCTGATCTCTTGGGGGGCGCACGAACTAGCGCGCGTAGTTTGAATACTGCGTTTGCCCTGCGTCAATATTGTCACCTAGTCTGGGGTACGTGCAACAAGACGGATGCTGAACGTGTTTCCTCTATACAAAAAAGGAGCCTAAAAATGATTTTTTTCCCATCCTCCCCCATCAACTGACTCTCTGTATAAAAGTCAGAACGTACCACCAATCTCAGAGTTATATCAGCTTTCTTTGGCAGCAATGATTTTCCGCGAATTCAAACGTGATCGCACCATTTTCTCAAGCAAATATCTAAATAGACAAGTGGCATATGACCTTCGCACTTTTTCATTGACGGGATCGAGACCAAGAACTAATTATGGTACTAAAACTATAGATTATCAGATTATTTCATTGCTGAATGCATACCCATCCCTAATCGAATTGGCTAATCGGAACTCAAGTATGTCTTGTTTTAAAAAACAAGTAAAGCTACTTTTCCTGCCTCCTTGAAATTACAATTATTTTGCTTTCAACAAGAAAATATGTAAATTTGTGTATTTATGTAACTTTAAAAAGCTGTTAAACCTGAACAATGTAAACTTTGCATAATTTTTGTCCAAATGTGTTTTTACTGTTCGTTTTTTGTTTATATAAGTTGTGCATTGAGCACTGCACTTATTTTCTCTGATTTTGCTCCTGGCTGTCTGACGTGTATCTCCGGGGTGAAGGCCTTGTCCGGAGACATACGAGTCTCCTTTTGCCTTGCCTCGTGGACATATTTCATGTCATGTAGCTATGTCCGAAATAAACTGAAACTGAACTGATAGTTTTTCTATATGCTGTCGCACTAGTACTGTTACACTCTTTGGATGATACAAAAGAGGCCCTTGCCTATATCGCTTTTTTACGTTGCTCTTTATTCATTAGCTTGTCTCTTCTCCATTTCATGTGCTCCTCCTCACTGTGCAAGGAGCAATAGCAGTGGGCGCACAAACACTTATTTGGAAAAATGTTGAGGTAAGTTGAGCACTGAGAGGGGAAGGGATTGTTTCTAGCAACTTTTTGGGCGCCCGTGGCCAGTTGTGCTGCTGCTGTTGTCATTGTTGATCAGGACACCATTCTGAACTCGTTGCACACAATTGCTTAAAATGTTAAGCCTTTTATAGCAGTTACATACTGGACTAGGCTTCAAAGGGGAAGCAAAATTTATTCATTAAAAATCAGTCAATGATGTGTGAAGCTTAGAAAAGATCAGCAAAAAGGCTTAGTAGTTGCCCCTTGAACATGAAGGAGATACCCTGCTTCTAAAAAGCCAATAGACAAAGTCTAGTAGTCTCTACATTACATGTGCTATAAGATATTCTGGTATGGCGCTTTTCATGCATGTTATATTGACAGGGGTTTTTAATCGAGCTGTTGTCACTTTGCCCTGCATTGCTGAAACTGCTTAACATAGGTGTAAATCATGAATCGCTTTGTGCCTTTTGGTTTTATGCGAATGGTGCGCTTACCCAGCCTGTATAACAAGAATTGGATAAAATCATAAATGATCTAAAATGTTTTTACTTACAGCTGGTGTATTTTAAGATGTACCACGGAAGATGTGAACGCCGCGCCACGAACCAAAGTCGGAGCCGAAAGCACTCACCGTGGTTTTCTCGAGTTCATGAAGCACTACAAACTGTTCGCTGATCATCATCATCATCATCATCATCAGCCTGACTACATTCACTGCAGGACAAAGTCCTCTCCCATGTTCTGCCAGTCAACCCGGTCCTGTGCTTGCTGCTGCCAATATATACCAGCAAACTTCTTAATCTCATCTACCCACCTAACCATCTGTCTCCCCCTAACCCGCTTGCTTTCTCTGGGAATCCAGTTAGTTACGCTTAACGACCAGGGGTTATCCTGTCTACGCGCTACATGCCCGGCCCATGTCCACTTCTTCTTGATTTCAGCTATGATATCCTTCACCCCCGTTTGTTCTCTAATCCACTCTGCTCTCTTCTTGTCTCTTAAGGTTACACCTACCATTTTTCTTCCCATTGCTCGCTGCGTCGTCCTCAATTTAAGCTGAACCCTCTCTGTAAGTCTCCACGTTTCTGCTCCGTAGCTAAGTACTGGTAAGATACAGCTGTTATATACCTTTCTCTTGAGGGATAGTGGCAATCTACCTGTCATAATTTGAAAGTGCTTGCTAAATGTGCTCCACCCCCTTCTTATTCTTCTAGTTACTTCAATCTCGTGGTTCCGCTCCGCGGTTATTACCTGCCCTAAGTAGACATAGTCTTTTGCAACTTGAAGTGGACTATTACCTATCTAGAAGCGCTGCTTTTTTCCGAGGTTGTTGTACATTACTTTCGTTTTCTGCAGATTCATTTGAAGACCCACCTTTCTGCTCTTCTTGTCTAACTCCGTAATCATGAGTTGCAATTCGTCCCCTGAGTTACTCAGCAATGCAATGTCATCGGCGAAGCGCAGGTTACTAAGGTACTCTCCATTGACACTTATCCCTAACTCTTTCCATTCTAGGCTTCTGAAAACCTCCTGTAAACACGCGGTAAATAGCATTGGGGAAATTGTGTCCCCCTACCTTACACCCTTCTTGATTGGTATTCTGTTGCTTTCTTTATGAAGCACTATGGTAGCAGTTGATCCCTTGTAGATTTCTTCCAGGATGTTTATATATACTTCATCGACGCCCTGATTCCGTAGTGTCTGCATGACGGCTGATATTTCTACTGAATCAAATGCCTTCTCGTAATCTATGAAGGCTATGTATAATGGTTGGTTATATTCTGGGCGTTTCCCTATTACCTGATTGATAGTGTGAATTTGGTCGATTGTTGAGTAGCCTGTTCGAAATCCTGCTTGTTCTTTTGGTTGATTGAAATCTATTGTTTTCTTTACTTTGTTAGCAAATACCTTTTAAATAGCTTGTATACCACAGAGAGCAAGCTAATCTGCCTGTTTTCTTCAAGTCCTTGTCATCTCTTTTTTATGTATTAAGATAGTGTAAGCTTTCTTCCAAGACTCTGGTACTCTTCCCGTCAGGAGACACCTCGTAAACAGGGTGGCTAGTTTTTTCTAACGCAATCTGTCTTCCATCTTTCAGCACATCTGATGTTACCTGATCCTCATCAGCAGCTTTGCCTCTTTGCATGCTCTCCAAAGCTTTTCCGACTTCTTCTATTATTACTGCTGGGGTGTCATCTGGGTTACTGCTAGTTCTTAAAGTATTAAAGTCGTGGTTTTCCCGGCTACTGTAAAGATCTCTGTAAAACTCCTCCGCAACTTTAACTATCCTATCCATATTGGTAGTTATTTTGCCTTCTTTATTTCGCTGATCAAATGCATGCATATGGCACAAATTCATTCAGGGTTCCACAAACTGGTTCTCAAAAAGCCGCTTGGTAGATATATACCCCGCAAAAAAGACTACTCGCCTTCATGCGGTGGTGCTGTGGTGCAATAGGTAAGACATCTGTTTCCCGTGCATGCGGTCCTGAGATCGATTCCAGGGCTGTATGTGCTTTGCAAGTTAATCTCGCCGATGTAGATTATTGCGATGCTAATTGTTTTCTAATTACCTGTAGGCATATTATTCACTGCATTATGGCGAGAAACCATTCTAGAAAGCGTAAATTAATGCTTTTTTTCCGCCACCGCATCACGGCCGGGTCACCTAGGAAAATTTCACGCCTAAGCGCAGGCTGTATTTTGCCATGAAAAATCTGATTTAAAATGCCGGCTAATCCTTGCCTAGGCTATTCTGAAGGACACTTCGAATCGGGCCGGTTTCTCTAAGAACCGGCCAAGGAGCCGCGTAGAAGCGGCGATAATTTTACTTAATATCCCGTCTGCAGTTGTGTATATAGTCTAGCCAGGATTTGACTAAGAGTGTACTATAAGGGAAAGTAGCGCGGCAGTATATTGTCCCACGTACGGTGCTACAAGTCAAGGTAAATGAACTACATATCGGTTAAAGTTTTGTTGAGTCGCTTAGCTAGCCCATTTGCTTGTCTGTGATAAGACGTTGTTTCCTTATGACGTGTTTTGGTAAGTTTCATAATAAACTGCGTCATATTGGCTGTGAATTCACTTCCTTGATCCCTGATAACCACAGTTGGGGCATCGTGCCATAGCATTATTTTAGTGAGGAAGAATTCAGCAACTTCTATCGCTGTACCTTTGGTGAGAGAGGCTGTGTCGGCATACTGGGTGAAATAATTCTTTGCCTCTCCTATCCATTGTTTCCACAATCACCGTCTAGGAAATGAAGCAAGTACATCCGTTGTTACTGGTTCAAACGGAAATTCTGCTGATTCAAGGAAGTAGGGCAGGTTTTAATGGAGGCTTGATCAGACAGATGCTTGGGCCAGTGGGTGATTGGAAATCAAAATATTTGCACCGCGCTAGAAACGAGTAGTTACGACGTAACTACAGAAGAGACAAGGACAAAATGAGCACTGTCTTCAACTAAAATTTTTTTAGCGACAACGCTGGAACTTGTGACAGATCATCTCCGCGCAATCGCGCAACCTATTGCATCACAGCAAGACAATCATCATCTCAATATATGAATACAACACCACACCTCAGCGCAAATTCACAATCTGTTGTGTCAAAGCCAGAAACTCGATTTCTTTTTCAGTCAGAGCAAGCGAAGGCTTGCTGATGCATCTATCACTCAGAATTCGCATTTGATTGGCCTCAATAATTTCTCATGTTAGCTGCTGACATTGTTTGGCTACAACAGTGCACTTTTCGAATTCCGGTCTGTAACAACAATCTCTACAATGGATACCCAAATGACCTTGCACAGCCGAGTATAGATGGTAAAGATGCTCCTTTAAACGCTCATTCAGGCACTGGCCCGTTTGCCCAACATACATTTTGCAGCATGACAATGGGAGCAAATAAATTACGGCTATCACACATGCTGCGATTATCCTTTTATGTTTGATTGTGCAGCAGCTCCTTTCGTGCGGACTGCGCATTCACCCGTCTTCAGAGCGCTGAAAGCTTTTATGGGGCAGAGAAAACAACTTTCACATCTACCTGATCACCTATCTTTTTAAAATTGTGCGAAATCCTAGGTGGATATACATTCACAGCTACGTGCCTTGAGCTACTAGCCAGCTAGTAATTAATTCCAGCTCTCGAAACAGTGCGGCTAGCATGTGCGACCACTCGTTCTTCTCCGTTTTGCATCTGAACGAGGATGGCGCCTAGTTCCTAATTGCTTGTGTCCACATGAATCTCTGTTTCGGCTTTTTCATCACCAGGAGAGACAGAATGAAACAATTATTTGCGACCAATGAAGGAATGTCGGTGAGAGGGATTCTTAGTCCGGGATCGCAATGGCACTGGCACCCGTCCTCGCTTGTCTCACGAGGGCCTCTTGGGTCTTCGGATCTGAGCTGGACAGAGCTGCCTCTCACTCCACAGTGTTGTGTTGTGCTCTCGGTTGCAGAGGTTGATTGTGTGGGCATTCGCATACCACGTGGTACAGGGTGACTGTTTCATTGACGCAGAACCTGCACTGTGGTGCTGATGTGTCGGGATGAATATTGGACAGTATGTATGCATCGGAGAATACAAGGTCTGCAGGCGATGCCGCAATACCTGAGACTTCAGAGTGAGCTTTGGTCCCAGGGGTGGAAGTTTCTGTTTTTCGAGTCTTTGGTGTCCTAGAATATCTGTGTATGTTAGGAGCGGGTCCATACGCATAGCTCAGGGTGGGTGCGACATGCCTGTGTGTAGGTCTGGAAGTGTAATTCTCAGGCCGATGCATGGACGAGCTCATTGCCTCTAACTCCACAGTGACCGGGTATCCATATCAGCTGTTTCCATTCTCCCTCTGAGAGCGAGGACGAGAGTTGTGTAAGAAGTCACGCGCAAAAGGGCCAAGGTATAGCCTCTACAAAAACTGGGGTAGGCTGCTTTGGAATCTGTTGAAACTAAGGTGGACTTTGGGTTTCGTAGGGCGAGAGCAGTTTCTTTTTCTTCCATACTGGTTGTGTCATGTCCTGGGCTCATATACAATCAACCTGTTTTCCACGATGAGTGACGCTTGCTGTATATTTGCCGGTCACTGGTCCAGCTGCATCGACAAAAAAGGTGCTACCAATATCTGAGTAGTTGTCGTGAACTTTTGCACATGACCAACGCCGATGTTCGTGGAACTGAGGATGCACGTTGCGTAGTAGTGGTTTTATGATGAGGTCCTGCCTCCATTTATGTGGTATACGTTGTTTTTCTCTTCTCTCAATGGGGGCTTCGCTGCCAAGCCCTTGTAGTGTTTTCCGTCCTGCTTTAGTGATGGCTAGGTGCATGACTTGATTCGTATGATTTGCATGGAATTGTTCTGATACGGTATCGTGGAGCCCCATTTGAAGCAGACGTTCCGTTAGTGTCACCGGCGGAAGGTTCAGAGCCCTCTTGAGAGTCACACCTATGACTATGGTAGGGATGTGACTTCTATCCCGAAAGCCGACAAAGCGCTGAATATTGATTACCTCCTTCCATATCCCTCACGTTATGCGCCGGTAAGGTAACAGAGAAGACTATACAAATAAGGCTAACAGAATATCTAGAAGAACAGAACCTGTTGCCTGACAGTATGTACGGCTTTCGTTCCCATTTGTCAGCGCAGGAAAACCTCCTCCGACTAAAACACGAGATTGTTAACCTACTCTGAGGTGCCACTCAAGTTGAAAAGGGCCATTCTTGCAATTGATTTCAAGGGTGCCTTTCACAATGTTCGGCATTTTACTATCTTGGAAAACTTACAAGAACTCAAGTGCCGTCCAAAATTATATTGTCATGTGCTACAAAAGGCCTTCAACTTCGAAGAACTGAGCCGGTGGGAAGACGCACTGAAAACCGGCAAGATGGCTGCTTCAATAATCAACAACAACCAGCCAGAGCACGTGCTGCCCCAGAACATCATCTTGCATTATCGCGGGCAGCCATGGCTTGAACTCGCCGTCTCTTGCGGCCAAGTGGCATTATTTCCCTTATGAAAAAAAGGGCATTGCTCTGATGCTCGGAAATTGCAAAAGCCAAGTCGGGGCAAACCAACAGAAAATACTCGCGTACACAAAACAGCGATAAGGTTCATGCGCAGTCGCACTATCGCGTGAAGTACGGCTTCAGTCGCACAACGTACACAATCTTCGAGGAGTGCCTTCACCGCTGTGGCGAGCAGGCGCCGTCAGGAACTACCTCATAGTTTACATCGCCCATGCGTCGCAACTTTTGTATGGTCCGAAGTAGCGACTGAGCAGTTTTTCTGACAATCCCTTTCGCGTCGGACTGGAGTCCACACCAAAACTTGATCGCCTGGATGGTATTCACCTTGTCGATGGCGAGCGTTGTAGCGACATGTGTCGGTACTCTGCTGGTGCATAATGTGTAGGCGTGCTACCTGGCGTGCTTCTTCGGCGTATTGGGCAAGCTCCACAGCATCAGGAGTGATGGACAGCGTCACAATTGTGTGGAAGCATCGCCTCCAGCATCGTCTGGATCTCACGTCCATCGACAAGACGGAAAGGCGTGAATTGCGTAGTTTCCTGGACGGCAGTATTGTACGCGAATGTGACGTACGGTAGCACCTGGTTCTATGTCTCGTGCTGGACATCTACGTACATGGAATAACATGTCAGCGATGGTCCTGTTGAGTCGCTCTGTCAAGCCGTTGCTCTGCGGATGATATGCCGTGGTCTTGCGATGGCTCGTGTAGCTGAGCTTGAATACGTCATAAGTGAGCTGGGCCATGAATGCTGTTCCTCTGTTTGTGATTACGCATGACGGGGCGCAATGTCGAATAACAATCTGTTTCTATAAAGAATTGGGTGACGTCGGAAGCCGTAGCGCGTTGTAGAGCCTTTGTTTTGGCGTACTTCGTCAAACAATTGGTGGCTACTACGATCCACTTGTTGCCGGCAGATGATAGCGGAAAGGGCACCAGCAAATTAATTCCTATTTGATCAAATGGCGATCTGGGTGGTTCTGTTGGTTGATGAAGCCCCACCGGCTTCAGTGGCGGGGATTTGTTGCGTTGACATTTTCGGCAGCTTTTCACGTATCGTTTAACGGATGCAGAAAGCTAAGGCTAGCAGTATTCTTGTCGAACTCGAGCGAGAGTTCGAGAAGAATCTAAGTGACCAAACCTGGGCTCATCATGGCAGGCAAGCAGAACGTCGTAACGCATGTCAGTTAGCACAACTAGACAGTAGGTTCTCTCATTGCCTTCAGAGTTTTTCTTATACAGGATGCCATCTCGCAGACAGAACGATGAAACACTTCGAAAAATACATTGCGGTATGCCGAGAGTTGCGTCCTTCAAGGTTTTCGATAACTGTGCGAATTTCATTGTCCACCCGCTGTCCTGCAATCACATCTGTTGTTTTTGGGCCCCAAGGAAACCACCGTCACCCTCGTTGTCGTGGCCACAAACTTCGACAAGTGCACGGGATGATGAATCAGCATCCGCGTGCTTGCGGCTCAATTTGTAAGTGATCGTGAAGTCGTATTCCTGCAGACGAAGGCTCCATCTTGCCAGTCGCCCACGCGGGTGCCATAGGTAGGCTAACAAGCACAACGAATGATGGTCGGTCTCTACCTCGAAGTGGCGTTCATAAAAGTAAGGTCTAAATTTCATCGTGGCCCATACAGCAGCAAGGTACTTTTTTCTCTGACGTCGAGTAGTTGATCTCGGTGTGGGAAAGAGTAGCGGCTAGCGTACGCTATCACTCCCTCTGTGCCCGCTTGTTGTACGAGGACAGCACCAAGACCCACGTTGATGGTGTCAGTATGAATTTCAGTATCAGCGTCTTGGTCAAAGTGAGCGAGGACTGGTGAGGTCTGCAAATGCTTCCGTAGTTCAGGTAAAGCTGCGTTCTGTTCTTTCTCCCCGACGAATGGAACATCTTCACGAGTGAGTGGAGTGGGTGGTTCAGCGATCCTAAAAAATTGGCTATAAAGCGGCGATAGTACGCGAAGAGCCCTAGCAAGCGACGTACTGCCTTCTTATCACGTGGAACAGGAAACGAGGCCATGGCAGGTACTTTTGTCAGGGTCTGGTCGAGAAACTTAACATGGTCGAGAAACTTAGGTTCCTTTTGACAGAACTAGCATTTTTCTGGCTTCAGTGTGAGAGTGGCAGAGCGAAGTGCTTCCAGCACATTCTGCGGACTCTTCATGTGCTCCTCAAAGGTGGCAGATAACACGACAACACCATCCAGATAAACTGGGCGCGTGGGCCACTTTAGACCGGTAAGAACAGTGTCGATCATTCTCTGAAATGTCGAAGGTGCAGAACAGAGGCTGAAGGCACATTGAATTCATATGACCATCTGGTGTAAGGAAGGTGGTTTTTTCACGATCTCGTTCATCAACTTCGATCTGCCAGTAGTCACTTTTCAAGTCTATTGATGAAAAATACTTGGCCCGCCACACTTTGTCGAGGAAATCGTTGATGCGGGGCAGTGGATAGACGTCTTATTTAGTCACGCTGTTAAGTTTCCTGTAGTCCACGCAGAAGCACAGTGATCCATCTTTTTTCTTTACGAGCACGACCTGAGATGACCAGGCACTCTTCGAAAGTTGGATAATGTCATGTTGCAACATCTCTTGGAATTGAGTATTTATCACGTCACGCTTCTATGCCGACACGCGATAAGGGTGCTTTTTTATGAGTGAGGCGTCGTTATACGTAATTATTCGGTGTTTGGTCATCGGTGTCTGACGAACCTTCGCGGTGCACGCGAAGTACTCTTTAAATTGATATAGCAGTTCACGTAGCTCGATCTGTTGTTATTCCGGAGGGTCGAGTTGACATCAACTTTGCAAGTAGTGAAGTTACGTCGCTTGGCGTCGGTCGAAGCCCGTCGTCGGCTGATTTGGATGAGAAGCATTCAGAACCGCCTGCGATAGGGTAGGCGAAAGCGATGGCGGTGTCACGAAACGCGTGCCGGTTCTCGTTATTGAAATTAGTCACAAGTAAGGCAGTGTGTGCGTCATAGTGTCGTGTCGTGCCCATGCGTGAACATGACACATTTCTCGTCCCATGCTCACCCTTATACATGTACCAGGTGCTGCTCGGATTCCTCACTGTCGCGGCGTACATCGCAGGGGTGGTGGAACACGGCATCACAGAATCTTGGCCAGGACCTATCGCAACTGATCGGCAGTCATCGAATCGTGCTTTCCATGAACCACGGGATGATTTGCTGCAACCTGCGTGTTATCTCCGGCACACCGAGACCAATTCTGCGCTTCGTGGAACGTTTCCATTTCCGCTGCGTAGTGGCCATAAAAAGGGTCAACCTGGCCTGCAACAACTGGGGCACGACACTTTTCTCGGCCCATGCTTACCCTTATACATGTACCAGGTTAGTTACCTAGGTGGAACTAAATGTTATCACTCCAACAATCCTATGTTTTTAAGAGCGTCATGCCCCATTAACAAGCGACAACTTTTATGTTGTCTTATATGTCAGCGTGTGTTTTATTGATGCTGTGCACTTTTTGCTTTGCGATGGATGCTTGATGCTTTCTCAATTTTTGATACTTTTATCTGGAGACGTAGAGTTAAATCCAGGACCCATGAGTGCGGCAGAGCGTGAGCAAATAACGAACATCGAGAGGATTGTTCTAGAAATGCAAACGGGCCAGGAAACTGTGCTTGCAATGTTAACAGAAATTACAACTAAACAAAGTGAACTGCAATCTAAAATAATGAATTTAATACAGAAAACAACCCTTGTGGAATGTCGCATCACTCGTGTGGAAAAAATTGAAGACTGATTATTGGCAAAAGAGGACGAATTAGAGAATAGAACCCGTAGACAGAACTTGGTTTTTTTGTGTGTGCCTGATACGGAAAGAATGAGACTTGGGAAACGTCAGAAAACTTAATTAAAGGAATATGCAAGGATGCGATGAAACTAGACAACATATCAATTGAGCGGACTCGACGCATAGGGGCTTTTAAGGAAACCAAGAAGCGGCCCATTGTAGCGTGCTTTTCGCAGTGGAAGGCTAGAAAAACTGTCTTTAAAAATGCTTTCAAGCTAAAGGGTACTTTGTACAGTATTACTGAGGATTTCAGCCAGGCTGTGCAGGAAAAAAGGCGACAGCTGTGGAACTATGCGAAAGATAAAAGAGAATGCAGAGAAAATCGTTTTAGTCTGAGTTATGATAAACTGATTATCAATGGGTAAGCTTTTGTCAGAGATAGCGACACGCAGATGGCGGTTTCAGTGAGGGCGCATGCGTAAATGGATAGAGGCAAATGACCTACAATAAATTCTGTTTCCCTCGACGTAAATACAGAGGGTTGCTCATTGCCTGAACGGCTTTCTGTTCTGCTAGTAAATTGTCGCAGCATAAAAAATAAAATCGATAACTTCATGTCCTTCATGGTTGGACGACTCTGTGTGTCGTCCAACCATGGTTGGACCATGGTTGGACGACACACAGAGTCGTCCAACCATGTCGAATCATGGTTGGACGACTCTGTGTGTAATGTGGAGATCTTTCCACCAAGTTTTACTGTCTATCGGAAAGATAGGCATGAGTACGGCGGGGAAGTGTTTCTTTTATATCAAATACATTGCCAAGGACTGAAATTTTTTTTCGAAAACGACTCGGAATCTGTCTGGTGGTAGGAACGCTTTGTACGCTTTCGCGAGTGTGAGAAACAACTCTCTCTGTGTTTGCCATGACGCACGGATGCGTGACCTGGTGAACTCTTAGATTTAACCGACCCGAAGGTGATCCACGTGGAGACTACGTCAAGAACCACCTTTGCAGGCTAGGTTTGCGTTCGAAACTGGGTTTTCGCCCTGAAGGACTTAGCGGGGTTTGCGAGGCTTCTCCCAAGCGCAACACCCTGAAAAAAGCCGGGCGCCTGGCCGGGCGTACGCTTGTACCCATTTTTACCGGTGGGTATCCGGCAGTGGGTTTCGAACGTGCCACCTCCCGCTGCCGAGTCGGACGCCCTAACCGTTAGACCACGGCTGCAGTCTGTCTGGTGCCTCGTGAATTTACTCAAGGGAAACAATGTCGCGTTCGGGACATTCTATCGCCCACCAGGCAGAAGCGAGTCGTTCAGTTTACTGTCTGATGTGCTATCTGTTATGCCTAACAGTGTGTTTCTTGGGGGAGATTTAAGTTGCCGAATTTTAGATGGAGCACTGGATGTTGTATTGGTGACGGTTTCCGTATCTACTTAGAGTTTGAAGAACTGCTCGGATTGTATGACTTACAACAGTACGGGCTGGAACCTGCACGAGAAAACTCAATCTTAGACTTGGTGCTTTGCATTCAACAAAACTTAGTATCAGGGATTACCGTGTGCCCAGGTATTAGCGACCACAGGGCTGTTGTCGCGCAGCTTAGCGTACAGCGTGTACGGACATCTCAGGCTCCACGAAGAAAAGTGTTCAGCTATGACAGAAGAGATTATATCGCTATTAGAACTGAAATAGAAAATTTCTTTCCTACTTTCCAGAATATGTAAAAAGCACGCTGTCCGTTGGCTCTGTGGTTAACATTTCGTGACAAAATGCTTGGATTGGTTGAAAGTCATGTTCCATGTAGGTACTTGCGTAAAAAAAAACTTATAATCCTCGGTTTAACGCAGAAATACGCAAACTTGACAGGAAAGCTAGGCGCGCTAATAAAATATTTTCTGCTAATTCTAGTTTGGTAAACCACAATCACTTAGATTAAATAAATAACTTGTTAAAAGTAACAATTAAATTTGCGAAAGATTCTTTCTTTGTTAAATTAGGCAAAGACCTTAAAAAAACCCCGAAGGCATTCGGAAGTACGTAAATAAGAACCAAAAAGAAGATATATTTATACCAGCCTTAACTGTCGACGGCAAAGCCGTGACGTCAGACTACCAAAGGGCAGAATGTTTTAATCAATATTTTCAATCAGTTTTTTTCGCATGAAACTGCCGATCAGGCATCGCTTCTAAACAATGCCGCCCAGAGCAATATTATTCCAGACATTCAAGTTGATGTTAGCGGCGTCGATTCATTATTACGCCGCTTAGATGCAACAAAAGCCATTGGACCTGACAGACTGTCCCCAGTAGTTCTCAGAGTGTCATGACGTTATTGCTCCATATTTAAGTATCATCTATGAACTCTCCCTCGAAACTGGTCTTATTCCCCAAGATTAGAAGACAGCAAATGTTAACCCGTTTTTAAATCTAGAGATAAAAAAACTCAGAGAAAATTACAGACCGATTTCATTAACGTCGGTATGTTGCAAAATATTTGAACACATTTTACATACCAATATATTTCAATTCCTTGATTCAGACGCTTTCTTTACTCCCTCCCAGCAAGGTTTTCGAAAAGGTTATTCCTGTAACACACAACTAATAGACTTTCAGCATTTCGCATTCAAAGCTATTGATAACAATAGTCATGTAGACGCGGTTTTTACAGATTTCCAAAAAGCATTTGACACTGTGTCCCATAAGCTCTTGGATGTAACGTTTGCTGAATTGGACATAAAAAAAAGTTCAAAAGTGGATACGTAATTATTTGAATGGTAGGACCCAGTCCGTTGTCTTAAATGATGTCAAATCTTAGTCCATAGCAGTAACTTCGGGCGTTCCAGGAGGAAGCGTTTTAGGACCCTTACTGTTCCTAATTTACATAAACAACATAGTTGAAAACATTACATCACTCATAAAGTTGTTTGCTGACGACTGCGTCATATACAGAGAAATCACGACTGAATCTGACACTTGCGTTTTGCAAACCGACCTAGATCACATAGCGGACTGGTGTAAAGAATGAAAAATGAATTTAAACATTAAAAAGTGTTGCAGTGTAAGCTTCTCAAGGACAATATCCCAATCATTTCATCAATTTAACATCTATGGCCCACTTAATAACGCACACTGCGATTATAAGTAACTCGGTGTTCATTTTACTGAATCGTTTATATGGAACAAACACATTGACACGGCCATAGCAAAAGCTAGTAGGATGTTATACTTTATTCGAAGGAATTTCAAACAGGCGATGCGCGAAATCAAGGAAACTTTATATTTTTTGCAGGTCAGCTCCATACTTGATTATGCATGCGTAGTATGAGACCCCCCCCCCCCTAAGACTATCTTATAAATAAAATAGAAAAACTTCAGGATCAAGCGGCAAGGTTTGTTTTAAATAATTATAGCCCCTACGCCAGCGTTTCACAAATGAAGACCACTTTGGGATGGGATCTGCTACGTGTACGTTGACAGAAACTACGGCTTAAACTGTTGCACCAGATATATTACTCTAACACAGGAATCAATCACCATAGCTACCTTGTTCAATCCCCCTCCACATCCACTCGTTGTGACAATAGTAAAAAGATATCTACCTTCAAATGCAGATCAAATACTTTTTTTCCACTCATTCTTTCCAAAAACAATAAGAGAGTGGAACAGCTTAAGTGGCGACTTGATTATTATAACAAATGTTGATTTTTTTCTATGCTATGAAATTCTTCTTGCATTATGTATGTTCTGTGTGTAAGAAAATGTATTTTGTGATGCATTATTATGTTCTGATAAATATGGCGGTGGTTCTTTTTTTATTTTTATCATGTATTTTGCTACGGATTCTTTTGTACTGACTGTCCCCCCCCCCCTACGTAATGCCTAAATAGCGATGTAGGTACTCTGCAAATAAATAAATAAATAAAGCGTAATGAGGCTGCGTGCAGCGAAGACACCTAGCGCGAACAAAAGCGTCAAGCTGCCTTCGGCGACAACCTCACCATCCCGAAACTTGTCAGACACCACATCTACGCTTGAACGTAGAGGCAATGAGATGCTAACGGCAGAAAAGCGAAACGCGCTGTCATGGATGTCGTCAGATTCGTCGGAAGGTTCAGCTGTCGAAAACGTCACGGTGCGCTCTCGAAGATCGATAATAGCGCCGTGCTCCCGCAAAAAGTCGACTCCCAGGATCAAGTCTCGTTAACAGTCACGAAGTACGATGCAGCTGGCGAGAAACGTACGTCCCCGAATGCTCACTATGACAGTGCGCATGTCGATTACGGTGACTACGTGCCCACCGGCAGTACGAATTTGTGCTTCGTATCAAGGCGCTGCTAGTTTCCCGCTTATGACCGACTAGTCCGCACCTGCGTCCAATAATGCACCAACCTCGTGGTGACCGTCAACTACCACGTTCGGCAGTGGTGGCGGCGTTTTAGGCACAAGCTGAACAATTTCTTCTGCGTTTTGCAGTTTCGCCGTGCAGCTCAGAGCAACTGAAACCACTGCGCATCATCACACACGTGTCATTGTTATCGACTGCCCCACAGAAGCAACCACAATCTGCTGAACACCAGGAGGCGACTGATTCTGGGACCGTGTGATCTCCGGGACAACGTGGCCATCTGCATATATAAAGACTGCCCCTTAACCAAGAATTGCATTCGGCAGCAGTGGCGGCGTTTTAGGCACAAGCTGAACAATTTCTTCTGCGTTTTGCAGTTTCGCCGTGCAGCTGAGAGCAACTGAAACCACTGCGCATCATCACACACGTGCCATTGTTATCGACTGCCCCACAGAAGCAAGCACAAGCTGCAGAACACCAGGAGGCGACTGATTCTGGGACCGTGTGATCTCCGGGACAACGCGGCCATCTGCATATATAAAGACTGCCCCTTTACCGAGGATTGCATTCGGCAGCAGTGGCGGCGTTTTAGGCACAAGCTTAACAATTTCTTCTCCGTTTTGCAGGTTAGTGGCGCTCTTCTCAGAGCATAAAATTGGTTCTAGTCTTGAATAGCTGCCACTATGCCCGGTGTTTTGTATATGTGATTTTTTATGTGATTTTTTGTCTTGTTGTCGGTAGTAACTAACTTGAACAAGGAAGTTTGAGACTGATCCATGATTTCAAAGATGAAATCAGAAATGAGTGGAAGCAAACGAAAGAAGCGCTAGAGCAAGGCTGCCAATCAGAACAAACAAATCTGCGCACTGAAATTGATGAAATGAGGAAGAGCATGATTTCTTTAGCAAGACTCTAGATGACACCAATGAAAAACAAGTGGCAACATTAAAGGAAAATAATGCGCTCAAGAAAGAAAACGGTGTGCTACAGCACAAAGTTTCTTCTTTAGAAAAGAAACTGGCGGAATGCCAATCAGGCCTCTTGCAGTCTGAGCAGTACTCGCGAAATCAATATTTCGAAATAAAAGGAGTAACCGGAAAACCGAATGATAACCTTGTTGAATACTCCAAAAAATTGGAGAGGTACTTGGCGAGACTATAACCCCTGAGGAGATTGACGTTTGCCACAGGGTTCTAACAAAGCAGGTTGGTCAAACCAATATAATTGTTCAATTTCAGCGGCGGGACAAATGCGATCAACTGCTTCAGAAGTCGCGCAATAAAAGGCTTGCAAATGCCTCCCTAGGCCGACCTGCTGAATCTTCTGTGTTCGTAAATGAACACCTTTGCCCTGAAGTGAAGAAAATTCTCGGAATGACAATAGCGCGCAAACGGGAACACAGCTGGAAATTTGTGTGGACGAAAAATGGCACTGTTCATGCACGCCGCACGGAGACTTCACCTGTTGTTCGCATAATGCGTGAAAGTGAGTTGAACAAGATAACGAACACATAATTTACAGACACTACAATATATTCATTCCCAGAATAGAGATGGAGCCTTCAGGCTATGCAAGTCCAGGCGACATCATTACGAAGCACAACAATACTAACAAAGACAAACTGCTAAAAATTATGCATCTAAATGGAGGGTCGCTGTTGAACAAAACGGATGAGGTCACTGTGCTAATCGAATCATGTAACCTCAATTTTGAAGTTTTGATGCTTACGGAAACCTGGTATAATGATTACTCAGAGTACTGTGCACTTCAAGGATACGAACATTTCAATGTAAATCGCAAGGAGGGCCGAGATGGCGGCGTTGCAATTTTAACTTCTTTAAATGGTTATGTTATTCTTCGAGAATATAGCGTCGATACCGAAGATTACGAAGTTCTATGCATCAAAAGAAAATACAGTATTTGCGGTCTGATATCGACCCCGTAATGCCAGCCCCTCTGCCTTCTTTCAGTTTTTAGACAATCTGCTGTTATTTGTAAATGAAAATGGCTGCCTACTTACACTTGGTGGGGACTTTATTACCGTCATGACGACCAGTACAGCAGCTACAACACAGGTTTTGGCAATCCTAGAGTGCAATGACTTTTACAGTGTAATCAAAGCACCAACACGTGTAACCGCTACGACGTCATCGTTACTAGACACTTCCATAATAAGCTCGACTATCGATAATTCAAAATCTGGAATCATAAGCCATGACATCAGTGATCACATGCCCATATATTCCTCGAACGAAAGACGTCAACTAAAAGCACGTTTACTAGTAATGCAACATACCGCAAGATATCGGCTCAGTCACTTGATAAATTCCGAGAAGCTGTGCGCGAAACAGATTGAAATAAAATATTTTCCATTAAAGATGCCAATGAGTCATATGACAAGTTTATGAACAAACTGAAAACGCTTTACTTTAAATCATCTCCAATTCAGCGCTACCAAAATCAAAAGCCACCGCACAAGCCCTGGATCTCGAACGAATTCATGAGACAAATCAACCAAAAATAAACTTTACCAGTGTTTTGTCGAGTGAAAGGACTTGTCAAAGTGGAAACAATATAAGCAACTTAGAAATAAATTGAACAAAGAAAAAGAAAAAGCAAAAATTGACTACTACACGTGTATATTCAATAATTATTGTATGCGCTGAAATAACAAGATATGGAAAAAATTAAACGATACACTAAATCGCAGGCCAGCCACTACACGAATAGATACACTGAATATCGATGGTATTTCTATAGGCGGCACAGAACTTGCGGACCTATTCAATGATTTCTTTGTGAAAGTGGGATGCGTAGATCACGGCATTCAGCCAAAACTGCATCAAACCTCGTCAAGGGAGCCTATATTTCTAAAGCCTACTAACACTTCTGAGGTCATTGCAACATTTTTATGTCTGAAAAATAGCCGCAGTAGGGATATGGACGATCTAGAAGTCAGAACAATTAAGTATGCCATAGACCTTATTGCTCCTGTTATAACGCACATTTTTAACGCATCCTAGTCGACCGGAGTTTTCCCTTGCAATATGCAAGTAGCCCGTGTAATAGTTTTACATAAAGGGGGTGATAAAAACAATATTGACAACTATAGACCAGTTTCTATTCTTCCTATATTATCGAAGGGCCTCGAAAAAATTATCAACGTTTATATTGATTATTTTTCGCAGAAACATAACTCGCTAACCGAGTGTCAGCACGGTTTTCGAAAAAGACGGTCTACTGAAATTGCATTAAATATACGAAAGGATCTTATTCTTCAGAGCATTGAAGAAAAGCTTCTAACGTTAGGGTTATACTTAGACTTTATCAAAGCGTTTGATAGACTCAACCACCAACTGTTGCTTACGAAACTCTAAAGATATGGCTTCCGAGGAATAACACTTGAACTTATTCGATCTTATTTAAAAAGTCGACATCAATTTGTTGAAATTAATGAGAATAGGTCACAAACGCAACCTCTAACAGAGGGTGTGCCTCAAGGTAGCATCCTTGGCCCCATATTTTTTTTATTACATGAATGACATTGTAGAAATTAGTAATATGTGTAAGGTGGTCGCTTATGCAGATGATTGCTCAATTTTCTTAACAGGAAAAGACTTAGAAGAAATAATGCTTATTGCTAGCACTGTGTGTAGCAAAATTTCACGCTGGTCAAAGGCAAACTGCTTGATTCTTAATGAAGCCAAAACAAAATGTGTCATTTTTTGTGCCCAAGTAAGTTCTACTACATTACGAGATAACATTGTTCTGGGTCCATATAAGATTACCATTACGTCCTCTATGAGAACACTCGGAGTTATATTCACCGAGCATATGTCCTGGAGTGCTCATGTTGACAAAGTGTGTGCGAAAGTGCGAAAAGTTATTGGTATTTTAAATCACTATCGAGATACATTGCCCTATAAAATTAGGTGCCTAATTTATCACGGTCTCTTTCACTCACACCTCACTTATTGCTGACTCATATGGGAAAACACCACCGCACAAAATATTCAGATGATGGAAACACTTCAAAACAAGGCAGTTCGAGCTATTGCGAATGTTTCTTTCTCCGAACATACGGAAGAGCTTTTTCGGCAAATTAAACTAATAAAATCTGGTGATATTTGGAAACTGAAAACTGTACAATGCTACAAGAGTGCTATACTTGGAAAGCTAGATTCATTTTTAACACTCGCTGATCTACAAGAAAACAAAAGTACATATTCATTTCACCGTGAGGACCCATGGCAAATTCCTTTTTCTCGTACAAATTATGGACAACAGCGCCTTTGTCATACACTGCCTTCCCTACTTATCCATTTCAACAGACAAAGCTATGATGTGTTACCGCTAAAGAAAACTAAAATGTTGGACCTGTTCCTGTAACGGCTCATTAGCATAGGATTAGAAAAAAAAATACCACCGGTTGTTCATAGCATGCTGCTGTATAGTAATTTTCCATGTTATAAAAAATGTTTCTCGGTTGTACTTTGTGTATGCTGTATAGTTATTTTTATATTTATACATTTGTCTTCCTTCATCGCAATGTTTAGTTTATATTCAGTTGAAATGTTATTGATGCTTTAATGCTTTACACTTTGTAACATGCTTTCTTCTATTGTTTTGAAACAAACTTCACCACTGTCTGCCTGGGGGACCGGAGCTTTGTCAGGCCTAAGAACTATCGGCTTTTTCTCCAGTTCTCCCTTTTTCACCTTTGTATGAAATGGTGAAAACAAAAAATTTTGATTGATTGATTGTATATCCAAAGAAAAACTGCTTCTGGTTTTCGTCGCTGTCGTCGGGGGATCACTCCAAGTCCGTGCTTACGTCGATGGTAGGCCTTGCTTGCGTCGAGTGTCAGCGGCCTCGCTCCAGAAGGTCGCTGTCCTTAGGGTTCCCGCCTAGGGCTGGGCGAGCGTGCTGGCGCCACCCCTGGGAAGCTCCAAAACTTGGAGAAGATCGCCTTGGGGATGGAGACCGCGACTGCCGCCGCAGTGGCATGCGTTGCTGGGAGAGGTAATCTTCAATAGCTCTCGGTCTTTCGCCGAATCTCGGCCGTGGTGCGTCGACGGCAAACCTTGTAGTCTGAGGCGACGACAGAGACATTCCCGGTACACATGTACAGCTTCATCACAGTGATAGAACAGTGGTCGTCTGTCAGGTGTTCACCATACGTCGAATTTTCTGGGAAGCGGGTGTCGATTTTCAGTGCTGAATTGGCTGCAGCGAAAGAAGTACATCCTGAGGCATAGGATTAATGAAGCGCGGCAAAGCAGGAATATATCTGCTGACAGTTTCTGCGTATGAGGCGCGATGTGGCTTCGTCGGGACAGGCGGCACTTAGCCTGTCGTACTTCGTTTCTGAAAAGGCTGCAAATAGACCCTGCGGTAGGTTGGGACTAGCATTAGATCTTTTGTAGTCGTCACACACCGCCGATCAAATGAGGTCGCAGAAAGACTCGATGTTGATGTTGCTTGCCGCACCTCCGATCTAACCTATTGATAAAGTGGCACTCACTGGCCGGTCGTACACAGTAGAGCGCTGCTCCAGCCCTTGCTCTATGGTTGTCGCTTTGGTCAAAAATTCCGCCACGGTCTTTGGGGGACAGACAACGACGCCAGTGAAAAGCTGCTCCTTCACTTCTCGCATTTAATGGCGGACTTTCCTCTGCCATGTCGGTGTCGTCTCAACGAAAGATGCTCGTCATGTCCTCGACGTACATCATGACACTTTCATTCGGCATATGGAGGCGCGACTGAATTGCTCGCTGGCCCAACTTGCCAGAAAGTATCGACAAAAATGCTGCACGAAAGAAAAGGCTAATGGTTTTCGTACAAATTGCGAGCACCGTCCTCCAAGCTGAAATACACGTTCCTCGTCTTGTCGAAGTCAATGCAACGATTGTAATCTGAGACTCGTTCGAACGGAGCCAGTAAGTATTTGACATCCTTCAAGACGGAACCGTGGAACACCTTCGGCAGACGTGGCTTCCACAGCGTATGAGGTGCGGCTGCAGCACCTTCCCTGGCATTAGGGGGTGTGTGACAGACGTCATCTCAGGAAAAGGTTCATGCGCAGGAGGTAGTTTTCAAAGTCTCCGGCTTGAGTGGTGAACAGGTGTTGTCCCTGCAGGTAAAGGGATACCTGGAGGTGTTTGGAACATCAGCTGGGGGTTACCCAGCAGTTCCGCCAGTTGTCACATGCTGCAAAAGGTCTTCAACCTTGATGAACTGAGCAGACGGGGAGACGCACCGAAAACTGACAAGATGGCTGCTTCAATAATCAACAACAACTAGCATTCTATTCACGCGATGTCTTTCATTCTTGAGAATGAAAGATATCGTCTTCCATTCTCGCTGGCAGCCATGGCTTTCACTCGCCGTAACTAGCAGCCAAGTGGCATTATACATATGTGTGGGAATTCCTTACATACAGACAAGTCACTATCCGCGTAGGGGACCTTAAAATCTCAATCCATCACCATGGGTGAATTCGGTACTCAAGCTGCTGTCCTTTCCCCGCTCCTCATCAATATCTCCCTCATGCACTTCTCGGAGGCCCTACATAAAATTTTGCAAGTACGCCACGCTATATATGCTGATGACGTCATGATCTGGAGCTGTTCTAGCAACTTGGGTCAAATCGAAGAAGCCTTCCAACAGTTCACCTCCATCGTAGAAAAAATAGGAAGCAAGAGTGGTATGAAGTGCTCCCCCACGAAATCAGAAATTCTAGTATATAGAAATAAGCCATCTGACAATACATTTCGGCGTCGAAGTGTGTAAGGACTTGGTGGTTTAGGAGTCACCCGTAGCTCATTGGACGCGTCATCTTGCTCGCTTGTCCAGGTGAAAGGCGTGTCTTCTTTGTCAGTCAGGAAAGGGGTTCCGCAATATTTGAAAGATCTTTGAGGAATCGTCCGTAATAGGCGCAAAGCCCTAAAAATTGTTTCACGCAGCCCTTTTATCTGTCGGTCAAGGAAACTTTTTTACAGTTGCCGTTTTTTCGAGGTCAGGTCCAATGCTTTCAGAGCTAACCACGCGGCTGAGGAAAAGCAACAATGTCGAAATTTGGGCTTGTTGGTGCAGTGTGACGACGGAAAATAGCGCTAAGAAACGGGGACACAAGAAGAGGACACACGGCACAGGCGCTAACTTCCAACATAATGTTTATTACCACCGCACGTTCGCCTATATCACCAAAAAAATAACATCACATGACATGAATGATGCGCACAAAAAATTAATTTCTTAGAAAATACAATTCTTTATCACCGAGCGTAAGAGAGGGAGTGCTGACGCACTTAGACCCCAGTTAAGCGATAGCCTCAGCCTCAATGATCTCTCTAGTAAGCTTGTAAAACATTCTCTTCATAACTGTGCATGCATTGACTATCGGCGCGCAGCCGCAGGATTTACAATGCATAGCCAACCAACTCCCCTGGCCGTTTTTCACATTATTACAATGTTTTCTTAATCGATCATTAAGGCAACGGCCTGTCTGTCCAATATACTCTTCACCACAAGAAAGCGGGATACGATAAACAACGCATATGATGCAGGGAACATAAACAGTTCGATGCTTCTTACTACAACCTTTGGGTTTTCCGTCACGGTCATGAAGGCCCCAAAGGCTGACCAACTTCTTGGGAGCCGAAAAGACAACCCTAACTTCAGAGCGCTTAGCTAATTTCTTTAGGTTGTGCGATATCTTGTGATAGTATGGTATGACGACTAGGTGCTTTGGTTTCTCGGCATCCCGACTCTCTGTACATCTTGGTTTGCGAAGCGTACGAAGCAAGCCTTCTGCAACTGAAGTTTGGACGTGCATAGGATAACCTGCTTTCAACAAACGGTCTGACTGATTATGAAAACTATTGGCGATTTCGTGCTCACCAGAGTTTCTTAAAGCATGACGAAAACAATGACTGATGATGCCTCTTTTCACTAGTTTGGAGTGAGCTGATTGGTAAGGAAGGACCGGTTTGTTCATACGTGGTTGGTACGCCCAACATATGTGGTTAGGATGAAAGGTGAAGAGGACATTGAGAAATTTTATGGCATTGCTCTCAGGCAGTTCGTGTGTGAGAGTCAAGGGTTTAAAACACTCAGAAAATTGTGAAATTATTTTTGCCAAACCTGCCTCGTCCGCTACCGTGTCGTTAGTTATTAAAACAAGATAGTCATCGACATACCGGAACACTTTTTTTATCTTCAAATTATCAAGATGTAGGTAAACCGATCTGTCAATTCTACTTAAAAATATGTCGCTTAAAATGGGCGCAATGCAAGACCCGATACAGATTCCGTCCTTTTGAATAAAAGGCTTGTCATCCCATGAAATGTATGTCGTCTTGAGGTAAAATGAAAAAAGTTCTAAAAACTGACTGACAGAAACACCACACTCAGTTTGAAATCTAACAGAGCCAAACAAATCTATGCACTCTTCAACCGCAGGAAGCAACTGGTCATGGGGAATAGAATAATACAAATCAGTCACGTCGACTGAAAAACGATAAACAAGCTCATCGACACAAGCTTTCACATAATCTATGACGTGATCAGAACTTTTTACTATGAAAGGCTCATCAACGTCAAGCCGGTTCAACTGTTCTTGCAAGAAAGTAGCAATCGATTTTTGCCATGTATCACATTCTGAAACAATTACCCTAAAAAGAATATTGCTCTTGTGAGTCTTTGCATTAAAAAACACTTTTAAAAAGCCATGCTTACAATTTGTGATGCCACCGACAACTCGAGAGAGGTTAAGGTCTTTGCATAGCTTTTTTGCTTCCGATTTAACTTTTTCAATGCGGACGTCCTCGCGAGAGGAGAAAACAGAGCTTACGGCAGTGTGAGCCTTAGAACCAAACAGTCCCAGTGTCAGGATGGCGAAGCCTCCTTCCTTATCAGCGGGAAGGAAGGTAATAGAGTGCTCCTTGAGAAAAGCCTCAACTCTCCTGGGAGGAATTTTGGATCCAGCTGTTCTGTAGCGCGAAAAGGTGTCGACGCCTTCTGAGACGGAGTGTGGTTGCTCTTGTTCGGGGACATGGCGCGAAACTTGTCGCACCATGGCTAGAAGTTCCGGTGGAGACGTCTTAGTTTCCACCGCAAACTTGGGCCCGAGGCTTAAAGTCCGGAGGATGTCGGGAGACACGGTGATCTGTTCAGGCACGTGAACTGTCGGCTTTTGATCGGTTACTTTTTTGGTGACGCCTGTGCGCAGCACCGGCAATTGTCGAGCCCAGAGGAATTCCGTGCTTTGGTCGGCGAGGTGGTGAATTTGTTGAAGCTGCTGCATGGCCACAGTATCTTCGAGACGATCAAAAAGAAGGGCGGACAAGTATTGTTTATGTAGACGTGCTTGTTTATACCATTCTGCCTTCAAAATTTTGCACACCCTAAGCCCATGACCAACTGAGGGGGCAACGTTGTCGAAAAGGCGCTTGACTTTCTGAAGCATTGTGCTGTGGCGAATGCAAAAAGCAAGGAATCGAGCTTGACAGGATGCAAGAGCGATGTAGGTGACTGTGGCACATGGGTTTGAAGATGAACATAAAGAAGGTCCCGTTGTACGAGAAATAAAGTTCAACACTGTCGAAATTTGGGCTTGTTGGTGCATTGTGACGACTGAAAATAGCGCTAAGAAACGGGGACACAAGAAGAGGACACACGGCACTTATAATAAGTAACTAATAGCTTCGAACACAGTCCGTAGTCGTTCCACTTGTTGATCTAAGATGGTCGAAAAGGTCAAGATGTCATTGAGATAAACAAAGCAGGACTGTCGTTTTGAACCCGGACAGCACAATGTCCATCGTTCGCTGAAATGTGGTGGTTGCGGAACACAGGCCAAATTGGAGTGCCTTGAACTCGTATAGCCCATCTGGGCTGACAAAAACAGTGATCTCGCGATCTCGTTCATCCTATCTGCCAGTATCCGCTCTTGAGGTCTAAAAATCAAAAGAATTTCATGTCTCGTAGTTTGTCAAGGGTGTCATTGATCATTAGAAAGGGATAGACATCCCGTTTTGTGGCGACGTTCAATTTTCGGTAGTCCACGCTGAAGCCCAAAGTCTGGTCCTTTTTTCTTTATTAGCATTAGAGATGAAGCCCATGGGCTGGGTGATGGATTAAATACGTCGTCTCTAAGCATTTCTTCAACTTGGACTCTGATGACTTCTCTCTTTTTTATTGACACTTTGTACGGGTGCTGCCAAATAGATATAACAGATTATGATGTGGTGTTTGGCAACACATGTTCTTTGGACTTTCTATGACGCAGAAAAACACGAGGGGTACTCCCATACAAGGCTCTCGATTATCTGTTTCAGATTCAGTGATAAGAGTGCTTCGTTGTGGATAGATGCGAGTATGGAATCTATGCTGCCAGAGTGTAGTGGTGCCGTCTCGGAATAATTCAAATCTGTAATCGAAGCGTAATCGTGCAGGCGACCAACAACATGCAGTTGCCTTCGCAAAACGTTTCACGTTTTTTCAAAATTTGTTAGAAACACATTCGCGCACGTGCACCCATCACGTAGCCGTACAATACATCTTTTTTTTAATCAAAAGTATACAAGGAGAGGTTGCTGCACAAGTTCCTTTCTCAAGTAATAGCCTAGTAATGCCTTTTGGCATTCCTTTATAGAAATTGAACATTAACGACTTACCTAACACTTTATCCTGCTACCTTCGTATGTTTGCAGATGATTGTGTCATCTACCGCAAAATAACCAACACTTTTGATCAAGCAGCACTACAGAATGACCTTAATGAAGTATTAAACTGGTGTGACCATTGGATTATGACCCTTAATCCTAACAAATGCAAATTAGTTTCCTTCCACCGCCGCAAAAACCCACTCCATTTTTCCTACAAAATTGCTAACATGCCAGTCGAAACAGCCGTATCCTATAAGTATCTTGGTGTAACATTAACCCCTGATCTTTCATGGCGAACGCATATCACTAACATGATTTCATCAGCCAACCGATCATTAGGATTTCTAAAACGTCACCTACGTCACTCACCGTATCACGTTCGTCTTGTGGCCTATCAGTCGCTAATCCGGTCCAAACTAGAATACGCATCACCCACCTGGAGCCCTCACCAAGTTTATCTGATCAACGCTATCGAAGCAGTTCAAAATCGTGCCGCTCGCTTCATTCATTGTTCTTATTCTTACGATGTCAGTGTTTCATCCCTTAAAAATGAATCCGGTCTATTAAGTCTTTCCCTTCGCCGCAGAATTGCTACGTTGTCACTGTACCACAAGTTGTATCACAGCTCACTCCACCACCCACCTTACATCGCTCCCGCCGCACGCATTTCTCCCCGCACTGGCCACCCACTTAAAGTCTTCCGACCCCGATCTGGCACCTCAACATTTTCTGCATCATTTCTCTGCCGCGCCGCCAAAGAATGGAATGACCTTCCCCACGATGTTGTTTCAATCACCTGTCCATCACGTTTTATTCAAAGTGTGTCAATGCATCTGCAATGTTAACCTGTGGCTTTTGTATCTTTGTTGTACAACCCACCCCTTATGTAACACCCCCCCCCTGTGGGGTCTTTAAAGAAATAAAGTGAAAGTGAAAGTGAAAGTGAATACAGTGCTTCGTACGGTGACAACGGTATGGGATCTTGAAGATACACGGTTACATCGTCGCCTGCAATTTGGGGCGCATCAAATTGTTTTTCACTCACAAACGTCGCGATGGCGTGATTTGTCAAGAATGAAACGCGCGTTTCCTGCAAGTTTATTACTGCACCATTGGCCTGAAAAATGTCTATTCCATCGTTTGAACTCTCTGATAGGACAATAAAATTGGCGACGTAGGTGAAGCCGCGTATTCCGACTGCGGGTGTACACATGCCTGCCAGGTCAATAAGGTGTGCTCTTGTCGTTCGCACTTTCAGTTCTATCCAAAGGTCAGCACTTCTTTCAGCGTTCTGGCACGTTCCCTGCTCATGACGAAATAGTCTGCACTAGTGTCTATCAAGAAATTAGTTTCCTAGCGGCCTATGAGCACAAGCAAATCACAAGTGCCTTTATCATTTCCACGTGTAGTCTCGTATCTATCATCAAATTTTGGAAACGGCGCTGGAGGTTTTTTTCTTGAGTCGGCAGTGGCCTTACCTCCACAGGTCGCTGATCAAGTTTTCCTGAATTGGGCCTTGGAGAAGTCGCCTTGGAGAGTTTGAAGATGGGCGCGGACTCAGTGAGCGATACCTCAGTGGAGCTGTCGACCGATATTGATGCTGTTGCGAAGAGCGAGTACCTTGACGCGTTGACAAATACTCGTCGTTGATTTAAAAAAGTCGTTCAACATTCTTTGCACAAGCAGCATTTACGGGAAGGCCCTGAACTCCCACTCAGCGATATCCACGCATCCGATGTTTACCAGCTTCGCCGCAGTGATAACAAAGCAGAGTTTGATCAGGAGTGCTCCATGCGTCAGCTTCTCGGATTCTCGTCTTTGGTGCGGACGGCGTAAATTGAGGTTTCAGTAGATAAATGGGTGCTGTGGCAAAATAGGGTACAGGGGCGACGAAAGAAGGTCCAGGGGGCCTCTCAGCACCTCAGCGTACGAGACTGCGGGCTGCATCGGCTGCACTAGGAAAAGAAATCAATCCTAAAGAAGTCTTGTCTTGTCTTGTCTCCTAGGAGATCTTGGCTCATACCCACATGGGGGATTGGCCACACTGTACCTCATAATAGATCATTTTTTACAACGCTTGCTAAAAATAATAAAGAGGAATTAGATAGGAAAAATAATAATGTTCCTTTCAAAAAACGTGAAAAAATTGCAGAAGAATGCGATAAACCAGAATATATAAAGCAAATTAACAATAATGAGGAAGGGGGAGAAAGAATGGGATATATCTGGCAGTACCACTAGCAGCGTATCCTTCCGGTTGCCTGAATGAATTTATGTAGCACTGAAAGAATAGCACTGTGGCCCACACCCAACTTACTGGCTCCAAACAATGATAGGGTGGATGTATTGACTGGCAATCCGAGCATACCAATCGGTCTTTCAAGAATTATTCGGCGCAGTGAGGCGAAGCGAAGTCTTGTCTTGTCTTGTCTTGTCTCCTAGGAGATCTTGGCTCATACGCACATGGGGGATTGGCCACACTGTACCTCATAATAGATCATTTTTTACAACGCTTGCTAAAAATAATAAAAAGAACTTAGATAGGAACAATAATATTGTTTCTTTGAAAAAACGTGAAACAAATTGGAGATGAATGCGATAAACCAGAATATATAAAACAAGTTAACAAGACTGAGGAAGGGGGAGAAAGAATTATATATATCCGGCAGTACTACTAGCAGCGTATCTTTCCGGTTGCCTGAATGAATTTATGTAGCACTGACAGAATAGAATTGTGGCCCACACCCAACTGACTGGCTCCAAACGATAATAGGGTGGATGTATTGACTGGCAATCCGAGCATACCAATCGGTCTTTCAAGAATTATTCGGCTCAGTGAGGCGAAGCGAAGTCTTGTCTTGTCTTGTCTTCTAGGAGATCTTGGCTCATACCCACATGGGGGATTGGCTACACTGTACCTCATTATAGATCATTTTTTTCAACGCTTGCTAAAAATAATAAAAAGAGCTTAGATAGGAACAATAATAATGTTCCTTTGAAAAAACGTGAAACAAATTGCAGATGAATGCGATAAACCAAAATGTATAAAACAAATTAACAAGAATGAGAAAGGGGGAGAAAGAATTAGATATATCCGGCAGTACCACTAGCAGCGTATCCTTCTGGTTGCCTGAATGAATTTATGTAGCGCTGACAGAATAGAATTGTGGCCCACACCCAACTGGCTGGCTCCAAACGATAATAGGGTGGATGTATTGACTGGCAATCCGAGCATACCAATCGGTCTTTCAAGAATTATTCGGCCCAGTGAGGCGAAGCGGCGGCGTGTGAGAAGAAAGTGATCTATTGTTTCCGGTTCATTGCAAACTACACATAGGTTAGCTAATGAAAATCCTGATTTGTTGAGATAAAAGTTTAACAGAGGAACTCTACAGCGAAAGCTTGAGAGGGTCACCTCACATTGACGGGAAAGGCATTTTGCGGTGTTCCATGTGAAGTCCTGGAGTGGTGCCCCACTTCTTTTTTTCTCAGAATACCGTGCTGAGGAGAAAGCGCCATCACGCCATTTTCTAGTTTCATCATCAGGCCGCTGGCCTCTTGGGGAGCGCCTGAACTTGCACGCGTAGTTTGAATTCAGCGTCTTTTTTGTGTCATTACGTTGACCATCCGGTAAAAAGGGGGTGTTCCGCTTTTTATAGCCTCTTCCACTTTTAATTGGTCTGCGAGGAACGCTGTAGTGGCTCATCTGAGGAGCCACAGAGCACGCAAAGCACAGTGCACCGTGCACACTGAATGCTGCTTAGTGACAAGAAATTAGTCATTGTGCTGGAGAAGGAGACGGTGCGTAATTGTACTCTAGAGTTTTGGTGAATTTTGGTAGGAATACGGGACAAAAGACCGAGGTGGCTGTGCGAACACGGACAAAAGAAAGCCACTAGGACTACACAAACGGGGCTTTTTTGTTGCCCTTACATTTAGCGTCCTTGCTCACCCGCCTAGTGTCTCTGTCTTGCAGCTAAAGTTTACAGATACTTGTTTAGTTCTGGAACTCCCCGCTTCTCCTTCGGGGAGCAGGTGGCTGGCTGCAGTTTTCACCACTGTGGCACTGTAGTTCAACTTGGCGCCAAGCAAACGAGGTTCATGTGCTACAGCTAGGCGCGGTCTTGCCGGTGTTCAGCGTTTACACAACGATTTCATGTTAAGAGCGCCGCATCTCAAGTTCTTGGTCTAGGCACGAAGAGTATAATGTCAAACCTAGATGCATGTGCGGCGTCTTTCCCGGACCTTGGTAAAAATAATAGCTCGTGTAAGCGTGGTGGTCTGCAAGCATTTGTTGATTAAATATAGGTTTCATCTCCCTGTACCTTTTTCCAGGTAATCGATGCAAAATTTGGAGCTCTGTTTTATTAGCCACGTCTCGACCAATCCTCGGTAAAAGCTGTGCCTCATCTGGTTACGCTTTTTTTGTTTAGAAGCTATTTTGGGTAGTATTAGCATTGGGATCTTCGACGCTGTGCACATCTGTTTTGCGCAGAAATAAGCACCCCGGCAGGTCGTACCCTAAAGAAAGTTGAGACCGAGTCATTGCTGTAAAGTATCAGTCACGTTTAAAATCCCACTGAATTAGCGCTATCATTTTGTTCAGCTGAGGTAAAGGAGGGCACTTTCTTCTTCTGGAGTAATCAGATTTATAGGTGTCTATCGGTGGGTAATACTTGGGATCATTCTAACAAAAAATGCAATTTCTGTGAAAACGAAAACATCAGTGCATTAACACAAGGACTCTTGCAACAGTCACACGCTAGCCACAGGCATTCGAATTTCAAACGAGTGCAAGCTGAATTCTCGTAACAATTCAGGCTTCAGAGCAGCAAACAAAGCGTAAGACACTCTGTTGTGTGAGTCTGTGATTTTGCTTCTTGTTGCATGATGGCTTTACAATGAATGGACACTTTCTCCACTTCAGGTAAATCTTCAACTAAATCATTGAGAGTCGTTGGAGATGAAATTTGAATTTTCTTTCACTCATCCGGCGTATCTCAAGTTTTCTCTGGCCTCCAGCGGCAGTGGCACAGATAGAGCATTTCCCTAATTCGCTTGTTACTATCTGCACATTGTTGTTGGTTGTTCTTGCCGTTCTGTTTTTTTTCAAGTGCTCTCCCTATAATGACACAAGGCACACATACTTCTGCCAGCACCAGCCTATCGAAAAAAAAAACAGCGTTTCCAGTATCTCCAGTGCGTTTCAGCGCGCTGGGTGACCCTGTAAACGCTGTTCAGTGTGTCCCAGTGTACTACAGCGCGCTGCGAGTCACTCGAACACACTGTACAGCGTGGCCAGTGTCACCCAGTGCGCTGAAACGCACTGGGCTACATTGTACAGCGTAGCACACTGCTCAGTAAAGTGCACTGGGAGGCACTGGTGACGCTGTACAGTCTCTACTGCACACTGATAACGTTAGTGGCACACTAGAAAGAACTAGGCGCGATCGGCGCACTTTCTGTTAGACTTCATTTGAATCGCGAAATGTCGAGCGTAAAACTTACCGAATATGATGGTATTCTCCCGTATTTGCTACACATATATAGCTTCAGTTTACTTCGCCAATGAATGCGATTACGCTATGCGTGGGTCAGGGGCGCTGCCAGGATTTCGCTGAGGGGGAAAAACGACAACTTTGTTCCTTCAGGGGGGCAAGGAGCGCAGAACGTATACGTTTTGTTTTACCTATGCTCGCTCCTGGGGGTGGTGCGCGAAAGGGGGCATGCAAGAATTTCGGGAAAAAATGTTCCAGCCCACCCATGGATGCCCCTCTTGGCACGGGTGCGCTTTTCTTAAAGTTTGATAGAGCTTCGTCAATATATTTTATAAATGCCATCGGTAGAACTGAGAATTCGCCACACAATATGACAGCAGTATCAGTCTGATATTGAATACCAACGTACTCTAGCAGTGAGGCGTTGCGGCTCGTACCGTAGAAAGCTGCAAGATCCCGGCAGCAGTTATCCACTCCAATGCTCAATCTTGGGGCTTTTAGCTTCCGATTTATGTATTCGAAGGCGAAACTATGACCATTCATGGGTCAGTTATGATCAAAACAACACTATAACGATTATTGGAAGCAGTCTAGAATCGTTCAATTCGTTTTGTCTTGTCCAATTGTACCCACACGGCGAGTGTTACACTAATGAAATCTCAGGTCAACCTTCCTGAACTCGCCATTCGGCATAAAAAAGCCCGGCTAAGTCTCTTTCATAAGCTTTAGTATCATAACAATAGCCTTCGCGAACATTTTGTTAAACCCCCCTCATTCATATCACCCAGAATTGACCATCCACAAAAAATTCATGTTCCTTAATGCAAAACCACAACCCATTTGCACGCTTTCATTCCAAAAACTACATCTCAATGGAATCTACTCCCACGATCAGCTACCGCAATCTCCGACACATCACATTTTAAGGTTTTTTAGGGGCGAAGCTCCTTATAGCGGCACCTGTTCGTCCCTCGTAGCCGTTGTAGTGTGTAGCAAGTATGACATTTTGACCTCCAAGGTGGTGCCGGTGAGGGATATCTTCTGTGCGTTGTTGAACAATAAAAGATAGGGCTCAATGTACATGCCAATAGCTGCTAAGGGGGAATGAAAGATAGGAGCATTCGGCTTTTAGTTAACGCGCACGCTGCGATCCCCATTAGCAGCCATTGGCATGTACATTGAGCACTATGTGAAAAGAAAGGGTTGCTACATTATACTCGCTGGTTGTAACCTCCTTAGTTTTAGGAAGGTTTTGCGAGCGTTGAGACGCAGTGCCATGAATACAATGAACTAGTATATACCGTGAACTCGAGTTGGTGAAAGGTGGGAAGTAGATACGAAGCGCAAGCGGTAGGAAAGTAGATACGAAGCGCAAGCCGTAGGAAAGCAAAAGCCGAATTCTCCTGTCTCTCATTTGCCATTAGCAGTCATTGGCATGCCAATTAGGGACTATATGAAAGGAAAAGGCTCCTACATTATACTCGCTTGGCTTTACCTCCTTGGTTTTAGAAAGGTTTAGCGAGCGTTGGGCCGCAGTGCCATGAATACAGTGAACTAGTATATACCATGAACACGAGGTGGTTAAAGATGGGAAGTAGACCTGAAGCGCAAGCGGTAAGAAAGTGTGCGTGTGCCACCTCTCGTTGAGTTTTCGGAATGTCCGCTGGATGGCGGTGCTTCTATATGAGGAATATGTGATGAAACATGCGAGATGATGGTACTTGGAGTGTTGAATAGATGGACGAACGGACACACAGACAAATTTATGGATGGACGCATGAACGGATGCAAAGGCGGATGCATGGACGAACGCAGGGACGGACGCAAGGACGGGTGGATGGACGGGCGGAAGCAAAAACGAATGAACGGACGAATGCTTCGCCCCACTCTCCATCAGTCACTCCATGGATATGCTGCCATTTTTTTACAAAACATGTTTGGCGCTACTTGATTTTTCCTTCGTGATATATATATATATATATATATATATATATATATATATATATATATATATATATATATATATAATGTATGTGTGTGTGTTTCTGTGTCATATCCTTTTTGTTTTTGTTGTTTTTTGGGGAGTGTTTGTTGTTCTTTGCTTTGTGCGTGAGCATGTACTACCTGGATTATCGATACTGCTGCGTAGCGCTACAACGTTCTCTTTGTTCACGTAGTTTATATATAACGCAGTTCTGTATTATTCGGCCACTTATTGAAACTTCGTTCTCGTACATATTTATTAAGTGTTGTTTTTCATTTTTGACATGTAAATGCCCTCCCTTCTGTAATGTGAAAACCCTGAGGGTATAATAAATAAATAAATAAATAAATAAATTAGACTCTTTCTAACTGATTATCTACGATCTTCACAGCAACCGTGGCACCAGAAGTACGGCCTTAAGCCTAGTGGTCGTTCCGGCTATAGCGAACTGCTGCGGCTGTCGTTCGCGGAACGTAAACGAGGAGGGCAGATAATACTTCCAAACTATCGAGGGACGAAATCTACGGTGTTCAGTGAGCAGTTAAGATGAACGCCTTTTTATACATAGGTATGACTAACTGCATAGCGAGTCACTACAATTACCGTAGCACATCTGCAGCTATACGCTAACAAGCTTTGCGGCAAAACGTGCCAGATGTATGTGATCCAAGGCAACCCGCAAAAAATGAGCTAACAATCCCAAGTTTTGCGCGAGCACGAAGAGGCGAAACACTTCGTATGCAAACGACAAATTCGATACCTGAATTACGCCCCGCCGCGGTGGTCTAGTGGCTAAGGTACTCGGCTGCTGACCCGCAGGGCGCGGGTTCGAATCCCGGCTGCGGCGGCTGCGTTTCCGATGGAGGCGGAAATGTTGTAGGCCCGTGTGCTCAGATTTGGGTGCACGTTAAAGAACCCCAGGTGGTCTATATTTCTGGAGCCCTCTACTACGGCGTCTCTCATAATCATATAGTGGTTTTGGGACGTTAAACTCCACATATCAATCAATCAATCAATCAATCAATCAATCAATCGATACCTGAATTACTTTTAAGATGAAGAAAAATAAGCACATTATCGTGTTTCAGTTGTGGAGTAGTGGGCAGCGTGTCTGGCTCAAAATATGTGATGTCTAAAGGTAGTAAGTTCGACTCTAGCTAACTCGGTTTTTTTTTCATTTTTTCTTTTTTCACTGCGTGCGTGTTTCAGCCTTAATTGCGATGTGCGCATGACCACAAAATTTAAACACAATTCAAAAACCACATTTCGGCCGATAATGGGTGTCCCAGTGTGCGGCGCCAGCGTGCCTCGTACACCGTGGTGCTGTCCCAATGTCAACGCCACACTGGACACTGGTCCAGTAATCAGGTATGACGCTGGGCCAGACCCACTGCTTTTTGCTATAAGGTATGCCCACAATGACCTTGTAATGAATATTTCTTCGCAACGTACTTACTCCTTTCACTGTACCAATAGATGTATTCTTTGAGTTCTGCAATATAGAAGACTATTAGCGGAAGTTTTTTTGCCTCCTCTGGGACCACCTAACTCTAGTCGCAGGTGTGTTGAAGCACATTTTTTCCAATTGCTGAGAAAAACTGGAGTCCTGCGAAGGAGCGGATACTTGTTGCCGGGATTTTTCTGGTAGGTCGCAAGGCAGCAGCAGTTGTTTGCTGTGCAGGTAACCTTCCTTATGCGGATTCATGACAAGTACACTGGGGGGGGGGGGGGGGGGGTTCGGAAATAAACAAGGAGCTGCGTCACTCCGCAATCTCCACGCATCATGACAGATTTCGAGTTCTTGATATGCTTATATGTCTTCAGGATGTTACTTCCTTGAAAGTGATTGATATGTGGAGTTTAACGTCCCAAAACCACCATATGCTTATGAGAGACGCCGTAGTGGAGGGCTCCAGAAATTTTGACCACCTGGGGTTCTTTAACGTGCACCCAAGGCCTACAAAATTTCCGCCTCCATCGGAAATGCAGCCGCCGCCACCGGGATTCGAACCCGCGACCTGCGGGTCAGCAGCCGAGTACCTTAGCCACTAGACCACCGCGGCGGGGCTCCTTGAAAGTGAGCATCGTATACCTCACGCGTCTTTTTTTCTATACCTGCTGGTGCGCCCGGTCAAAAAACAGATCGTCATGGTTTCCGGAACGTCTCAGCGATGGCGCACGGGAAAGCAGCAACAGTAGAACTGACCTAGGGAGACCTACATACGCACTCGGTGCGTGAACCCGTGGTCAATGCTTAGATCATGCCCGCGGTGTCAAAATTCGGTGAGTTTCTTACGTAGTAGATGTTTGAGTATCTTCGTGAACATAGGCATTAATTTGTCTTCAGAAGACCTTGGAAACATGCCACGTGTACAAAAAGCGATAAGATCTACATACTAAAAAAAGTCAGTTTCAGCGCAAGGGTGAATCAATGAATGTGATAGCAATAATGGGAAGGTAACGCTGAGAACGGCCAGCCGATCAAAACGTGTAGCGCACTGCTCACTCACAAATGACGCACAAAAACAACACACACAGGACGAGAACTAACTAACAACGTTGACAACTAGACGCTCAACGCGCTGTTTAAGCAAATTGACGCACCAAACGTAATCAGTGCTACAGATTTGAGTATGAACTAGCGAGCGTTCTAGTTATTACTTCGCTGTGTTTAAAAAGCGCGCTGTTTTCGCAAATGGGGCCTGCCCATTGAGCGTAGTTTACCTTTGTTGCCCAGGTAACGAATGCGATCATTCCGGTGAAAGGTCAGGGATGAGCGTGAGCGCAGAAGTACTTACCCCCCATTCCACCCCTCATCCTTCCCCATGCACGTGGCAAAGTACGCGTGAAGGATATGCGTGCGTTGGCGCATCACGACGAGCTGACTGCCGAGCGCGGGCGCCTTTTCTCCTTTAGTTTTTCTATATATAGATGCATATACTATACGGTTGATGACGACCGCGTTGGTAACGCTAAAATCCAGCCGAGAGCGTCTATATAATTGCTATAGCAAAAAAAGTGCCACTGGACAACGGCACGGAACGTATGAAACTGCAGCGGCCGTGAAGCCAGCTAGGAGCAGCCGTTTTTTTTTGGCGCCAAGTTGGAGTGCAGCTACCCACACTCCCTAGGAGCAAAACCTGCTTGCCTCGTGAAAAGTCGTTCGGAAACTTAAAAAAGTATCTATAAACGTTGGTAGCGACCAACAATCACAGAGTGAGCTGAAAGAGCCAGCAGCAATAGACTGAAAACATATGGCAGCATAGCACTAGGGCTTATGAAACTGAAATGGAGGCGTTTCACCTTCTTTGTTGCTCTTCGGGTTTTTTTTCCTTCTCCCTGGTCTCTTTTTCTTTCTTCTCCTATTTAATTTTATTTTCTTTTTTTCTCTCTCCATTTTTTAACACCAGAGCGTTAAGGAGCTCGTTTTGCAGAAATTGTAGTCTCGGCGTCAATGTCGACGTCATTGTTTGTGACCGAAAAGTGATCAACGTCTCCTAAAAATTGAGAAAGATGCTAATAAAATGAATCATAAACATTTCGCGGTCTGAGTGAGGATCAAACTAGGGTAGTTTGGTGGCAATAAGGTCTTCTGCAATATAGTCACGCGTCTCATCGTAGATATTTTGATGATAACTTTGTCTACATGCTAGTCAAGTGAAAGTATATTCCTCGCTTTACCAACACACGCGTACTGTACACATGCATCCAATGCGACACGTAATATCACAGTAATAATGTGTGCTACAAGCGCACACTCTTATCACGCGTCAGAACATGCGAATATAATAAAGTCAAGGTTTAAAGCAGGCCCGCCACCACAAAAGGCACAAACATTACTGCGCCTTTTCCCTTAAGGTCACGTAGAGGGTGTATAGCAAACTAAAATATATTTCACGAGCACAAATGCCCGTAGCATGCGGCCCATTACACAGAATGCAGCCGTATCCGACAGTTTCACAGACACAAGCCACTTTGAACTCAGTACGCACTAGGGACGCTATTGAGTTCAACTCTTAAAGGCGAAGCATAAGGATCCCCTTATTTCACTCTTCTCTTTCTGCTTTTTTAAAACACGATAGTATTTCTTGGGGACCTTAACGCAAAAATTTTCATCTGTCTGTCTGTATATTTGTCTGTTGGTTCACTGTTAACTGCATCGGCTAGTTGAAACGGCCGACCCCATCCGCAGCGCCCACCAATCTTGCGCAAGGTATAGCATTCATACTTGTGGAATAGTCATTTGAAAAGAAATTATTGCGCATGTCTGGAGCACCATAGCAACACGTATATATTCTTCATGGGCGTCTCTTACTAGAAAAAGCATACATAAGTACCTTTAAAGACCATAGCGCTTATCACGCTGCACTGACTATGCAACGCTTGCACAAAAAGGCGAGTGTTTCAAACGCTTTTCTAAGACGAGACGGTGGTGTAACCTACCCGTCACCTTGCGTTCTACACCTTATCATCTCTGAGACGGGCGCATACACCCATCTCAGAGCCACGCACTTTATTTTCTAAGGAAACTGCCAGATGGCGCTGATGCCTCACGTGTGACGTGACTTGCACTCGTTCGCCTCCCCTGTACGCTCGAGGCACTCTATAACGCAGCGCCTCAAGAATACCATTCACCTGTTTTCTTGCGCAGAACATCAAATAAATGTTTTGTTCACACTCTCCACACCCAAGACTATCGTCTTTCGACGACATTTGCGAATTAACAAGCAGATACAGTGCCAATATTTTCTACTTATTTTTTTTCTCTTTCGCGCTTCCATGCTTTTTGTTTTTTTACCAATGTTGCACGAGGTTTTGCAGGCGTTGCGTGAAGCCTATTAGTATAGTTTATTTAATTATTGAGGCACTGGAAAAACAAGATGAAGCAGACTTCCCCATAACAGAAGCGCGTGCTCGATATGTCCCATTCGAAGCGTTTTGTCAAGGTACGATTACAGCACACAACAGGCCAGCTCCATTATGTGCAGAGCACTTAATTTGATGCAAGCTTCATATAGCGCCAAAATGTGCCATTGAGCAGCATATGTTAAGCCAAATTATTAAACGCGAAGCATTTCTTAGCGAATTTTGACTTTGAGCGTATCTATCTATCTATATATCTATCTATCTATCCATCTATATCTAATATAGCCCCGCCGCGGTGGTCTAGTGGCTAAGGTACTCGGCTGCTGACCCGCAGGGCGCGGGTTCAAATCCCGGCTGCAGCGGCTGCATTTCCGATGGAGGCGAAAATGTTGTAGGCCCGTGTGCTCAGATTTGGGTGCACGTTAAAGAACCCCAGGTGGTCTAAATTTCCGGAGCCCTCCACTACGGCGTCTCTCATAATCATAGAGTGGTTTTGGGACGTTAAACCCCACATATCAATTAAATCAATCTATATCTAATCTAGCCGCTTACGTTTGGGTGCTTTTGTGGTCACCACCTTAACTTGGCATGGACCCAAATTTAGCATAGTAGGGTAAGCTGTATTGACGAATGTGACGCGCTGGTCAAGACATGAATAATGTCACAATTATATCGCGTAAGTCGTCAAACACTTCCCACGAGACAGTGAGACATACCCGTGGGCGCGCATGTGTCGCTGGTATGCGGATATGTGCCACATGTGACTGACACTGCACAGGAACGACAAGAACACTTACGGGCAATTTTATTGTGCAATCGTTAAAAAATAACCGACATCAGTAGCGTCGACCCAACGAATGCAAAAAATAAAAGTAAGGGTCCCAGTTGCAATCGAACCCAAGCATTCTGCGTGGCAACGAAGCATTTTGCCACAGAGCTACGCCAGGTCTCAGAACTACTTTTCAAATCGACGCTAATCTTCATTAAACGTCCATAGTGGTAGCAGTGCTGCCTACCAAATTTTATAAATATTACATATGTACTCTTTTATTACAGCCATCACGTCGGGTTAACGTCAATTGTGGTTAGTTGCCATGCGCTGAAATTTATTTATGTAGCAGTGTCCAGGGCCAGCATCCTCGCGAGCATCCGCTCTTCATATCAGCTTCTGGTGTTGCTAATACGCATGTCCCAGTTGGTAATATAAACGTCATCAACTCTTTAACAGGTGTCTGTGTGCACAACCTTTGTACCTATATTCAGCATCATTTCATGACGTGTTATGTTTTCTTTTTGCCCACCTTTCATGTAATGTCCCTCGGGACCCTTGAGGTACTAATAAAGAAATAAACAAATGTCGCTTAATCAAAAATTGCAACACGGCCACCTTCCTTCCGCATGCTTCACACAAAGTTGATATCCAGGTACGTGGAATCAGCCGAATCTTTTGGTCAAGGAAGCTTCACCCCTTCAAAGCAGAACACTTACCTCGGCAACTGAGGGCGTAACAGCGATGAGAATAGGCATTGGGCCATGAAAAGAGAGCGTCAAGTCCTGGTCGATAATGTCGTGGAACATGGACTTCAAGAAAACGAATATTCCTGCAAGTAGAACGACGGGGCAAACCTCGTGAACAAGAAGCAAAACAGCTGGAACTCCTAAATTCAAACACGTTCAGCGTAAACTAAGCACCCTATGTTTTCATTCAAGCGCCTTTCTCTATTAAGAGAGAGCTGTGCTAGTTCTTGGATAGTCATGGAAATACCGACAAAATAGAGGAGCCGAGGCACAACAGATAACTTACCACCCAAGAACTTATCTTCTCGGGCAGTTTGCCACGCCTCAACACGCGTGCTTCTTCATTCCTGTGCTTGCAAAAGCTTTCATGCAAGCCCGTTATGGCTAGGCGGGCTTAACTAGCCCGCCTAGTCTTCTCACGATGAGTGATTTATATAACTTCAGTTAGGTAATAACTTCGTGACAGCGGTTGTGATCTGAAACAGCGTACCCCGTACGCTCGCAGCATCGTTGACAAGAATTATACACAGCTCAGCGTGCTTGCATGAAGCACTAATAACGTTGAGCGCAGAAAAGTAAAGGCTCTTTTTGAAGCAGTGTACAGAATGGTGAATACAGGCATAAACAAATGAAACGCGAACCACCAATGTCGAAACAATATCAGTTTAAATAGTGATAACTGGGGAACACGACAAGAGACAACTTTTTACTCTCCTTTCTAAGATGGTATTCGAACTTCAAACGTCAAAAATGGTGTATAGGAAGGCGGAGACTGAAGCTTGCGATGACAAAATCTGGAAGCAGGGGTTGTGCCCAGCTGATGCTTCGACAAGCGGTCTTGTCTTCCTCAGGGCTGGAACAGAACTGATTGCTTTAGCGCTTGCGTGTCTACGCTACGCACCATCTTCTGCATCATATCAAAGGAGCGGTAGTAGCCACACTAGAGTATGAGAAAGCAGGGAAGGGGAGCAGTGACATATAATTTCCCAAAATCACTAATGGGCACTCTGGCACTGCGATCGTTCAGCGACCATGGGAATGATAGGTAGTACACACATTTGCCTAGTCTTCGTAATTTTGGGCAGTGAATCATACTTGCGGCTTCGTTTATTGCTGTGGTTCTATTTTGTTTTGAAAAAAAGATTAAACTCTTTTGAACTTCATGACCCAATTTGGAAAGGCAATTTGAAAAAATAGGGTTGCGAAGCGCAATCGCTGAACATTTGGTGATTTTTGTTTCGTGATAAAACAGCTTCAAGCCACACGAACACACACGGAGCCAAAATCAGGCCAGAAGTACTAAGTTTAGACAAATGTGCGTACTACCCATCATTCCCATGCTCGCTGAAGCGCCGTGCATTGCATCTCCCTTAGACACTAGCGCCAGAGTTACCTCTAGTGTATATTGGGAAACTTTATGGGCAGCGACGTGCAAGATCAAATAAAATACCTAAATGAATGTTAGTAAGCTGTCTTAAAAAGCAAGAGAGAAGTCTATCATCCCACAGTGTAGCAATGCTGAAGCTTAGAGTCTATTAGAATGAACGTATTTGTTAAGGAGCGAAGCTGTGCCCACAACTCAGTATGACCGTGGTCCCAGCCTGGTGACCATTAAAAATGTCTTGCTCTCCCCGAGAAGTGCCGAGCGCGTGGCCCATACGAGCCGGGTCCGGCCAAGTACGATGGTCTGTGTGTGGCCCGGCAGTACTGCGCATCCATCTTGAACCTATTTACAGCGCAACACCACAAAACACAGACAGGGAAGGAGCAAAAGAAAAAGGAAAGACGGCACTGACTCAAAACAGTTGTTTATTGCAAAAAAACGGGCGAAATGTATATATGTAGGTAATAGCAGCTCACATCACGACATGCGCAGAACAAGAGGTGCACCGAGGTAGCGTTGTCACACTGTCACACACAGGTCCCGTTTATTAGGGAGGCGATCACCGGGCTAATTCCAAGAGCCGAAGTATCGGCCCCCCGAACCGCACCACGAAAGCGTGGACAATTTAGAAGTGGTCCTTTTTGGTGCGCCAGCGGACGCCGGCTGTGGCCCAAAGAACAAGTCAGAGCCGAGAGTTGATAAACAAACAAATTATATTCCCAATAATGGCAGATCGAAAACAATACATAAAAATGCACACTCCACAATAGTTGCATACAATATGTCACCAATCAAACTAATCAATCAACGTACTACACAATACAATCAGCCACACTTGAAACAACGGACACGGACAACAATACGCACTACAATGCAGTCGCATGCATTGAACAACCAAGACACTTAAAGACTAAAGAGATAGAAAACCTATTCAGTCCAAAGTTCTTGGAACCAAAGCCTAGATGATACTCTTCCGAGAATCACTCACTCAAAGTCCAGCGTTGTTGTCGTTCCGCAGCCCTCGAAGTTTCTCTTCCAGGAAACCTCCCGTCTTCAATTGGCCACTCTTCAAACTTCAACTTCTTTGCCGGAACACGTCGGCTTCACACACGCAGCTGTTGCCCCGCGTCTTCGCTCGATAGCGGTAAACACACACTCTTGCCGGTAGCTCGAGTCGTCACCCCTCAGGTGGAAATCCTCTTCATCTCCGGCCTCGTCCCTACGGACCAAAAACTTCGCCGACTACACGGCGGAATCCCTACGCGCTCTGGCGCTCACTTCCGTCTCCTCCTGCTCACTCATTTCGGCTGCTCGGTTAAATACCTTGCGCGCGACATTCCAGACGGTTCTCGTCATTTCGTCGGCGCGATACGCAGCGAAGGCTGGGAAGAGGGCGAGACGGTTCGACTGCCCTCCCCGGAGGATGATTCCACTCGGTCTGACCACGCCCCTTTCGTTCTGGAAATTTCTAGCGCTTGCCCGGCCACCGCTGTGGGGTGAGGAGGTTCATCGGCGACGCCACTCTTCCGAGAGGAGAGGCGTCGCGCGCCCGGGGAGCCTTGGCCGTTTGTTTTCTTTTTTTCCCTTTTTTTTCTTTTGACTTCGCGGCGTTTCTCCCGCCCGTTATCGCAAGAATTTGGTGGCGCGCCCATTTTTAGCGCTCGTTCAGTGACACTGCCCCCCACTTTAGGAATATTATCTCATAATATTCAAAACCACACAAACGAGCGCGAACAGTCACTACACACTCTCACAGACTGTAACATAGTCCGTCGCTCATGACACGTCACATTCACAATAGTTCACTTAATACAATTGTACATTGTAATTCAATTACACAACACGTGAAAACACAACCACAAGCACATGAGTACAACACTCCACCACACATTCCCAATAATACAAATGTACAAAGTTCTCTCACTACAACAATGGTACAATACTATACATCACATAACAGCACAACACTTCGACACTTGTGACACAGGATACCACAACATTAACACAACATATGGCACTCAACACTGCCAAACACATTCTGCTTTGACCACAGCACTTATCCTGTGTACTTTGAGCTGCGCTTGCGTCCTTTCTTGCGGTGCTCGCTCGATCTCTTCTTGTTTTTCCTCGTTCTTTTTCGGCGAGCCCTTTTCAACGACGGTATCTGAGGCGGCGTCTCAGCCATCGTTGTCACTTCCGATACCGTTAACGGGTCATAACGTTCAACGGGTCCTATATGTTTATTTACCAGCTCGTTCATGTCATGGCCATGGGCTTGGCTGGCCAACTCCGTCACCATTACACTGTCGGTCGGTTGGGGTCGTGCCGACGTACGTCCAGTTGCTCGGCCCGTGAACTTATTCGACACGATCGTCTTCTCCTTCGCTGTCTCTTACGCCGCAGCTTCACCTTGGGCTCTAGTGAGATCTGTCACGGGATGCTCCTCCACTGTATCTCGCGGCCGCTGTGTTGGCGAGGGCTCTATCTTCGGGTCTTCTCCTAAACATTCTGGATCACTTGGCCCTCGCGCCCCGTCGATGTTTCCATTGACAAGGTCATACAGGGGGGTCGTCATGCATAAAGCAGTAACCTTCCCGCTGAAGTACGGGGTTTCAACCTCAATTTCTGCTTCGGGAAGCATCCGAACCGAACGGTCAATTAGGCAAACCGGCTTCGTTCTGCCTGTCAACTCACTTTCCCGTACCAAATTTCTCCGCACGATAACCGTGGAGCTACCGGTGTCTCTTAGAACCGTAATCTTCTTGCCCGCAACTTTTCCAGGCAGCGTTGGCATTCCTTTCGTAACACCGGTTGGCTGTTTTGACATTGCAGCACCCACAATAGGAATTTTCTCCCCATTTCCCCATTTTTCAATTCTACGAATCCGTCGGTGACGGCATTATTATTGGATTTCAGTGCCACTTGCACACAGGATACCTGGTGAGTTTGACTCACTCCGTTCCGACAAGCGTCTGCTTTGTGCCCAGTCTGACCACACTTGAAACATTTTACTGCCGTAGGGCTCGTAAAGATTGTTCGACAGTTTTTCGCGCGATGACCCACTCGGTTGCACAGAAAACATCGCGGAATGCTCTCTGGTGCACGCTTCTTTTCTTCGGGAGCCAATTTCTTCGAATAATCGGGACAATCCTTCTTGACCTTGGCCAAGTTAGTGCCACCTTGCGCTTCCAAGAATTGATCAGCCAATTCAAGCATGTCTTCAAGTGAGTCAGCCTTCCTCTCTTTCAAGTACAGTGACAGACTTGGGTGGCAACTAGTAAGAAATTGTTCTCTAATTAGCAGCTCTCTAAGCTCATCGTACTCCTGCGCTGTCCCTGAAAGTTCCATCCATCTGTCGAAATAATGGCAAAGTCGGGTGGCATACTGCGTAGCCGTCTCACCGTCAGCTGGCTTTCCTGTTGGAAATCTGTCCCGGAATCCTTCCACAGTGAATCTAAATCGCTTCAGCAAAGCAGCTTTCACCTTTGCATAGTTGGCTGCATCGGTCGGCGTCAGCCTACCGTACACACTGAGCGCTTCACCACTCAAGCAAGTACTCAAAGCAGTTGCCCATTGATGTTCCGGCCAATTCTGGCTCCTCGCAATCGTCTCAAATCTGTGGAGGTGCGCGTCTAGGTCGTCCTTCCTTTCATCAAACGCTACGAGCAGCTTGCTTGGGTTCAAGCGGAACCCGCGATCTTCCCGTCCGCTGCTTTCAACTCTAAAGAGTGGAAGCTTGGGCTAGTTGGTGCGTATTCATATTTGCAAGGTGTTTCAGCGCGCGAATAAAGGAAAAAGGACAGGGTAGACAGAAAGAGCGCTGACTTCCAACTAACTTTATTTCGCAGAGTGGCAAGAATTTATACGTCTAAAAAGGAAAATTACAGAGCATGAATGTAAAAAACAAGCCCAATCTACACACCAGTAACAGCACGTGTGACAGGTCCTCTAATGCCTCAAAGCCCAGCCAGGTAATCGCGTTCAGCCTGGGATAAAGCAACCGATGAAGTGCTTACGCATTTATCTCCCAGCACGTGTATTTTTTCTGCTTCGATAATTTCTCGGGTAAGTTGCTCCCTGTGCCTTGCCAATATAGAGCACTGATCAAAGAGGGGGGTGCACCCACAATCTCGCCAATGAATGCCAAGATGCCGTTGTACCACATTGTGCACATTGTTTCGGTGTTCCCGCAGGCGGTCGTTTATGCACCTGCCGGTTTGGCCGACATAGACGCACCCACACGTCAGTGGAATTAAGTATACGACTCCCACTGCGCATGGGACGTAGCATGTCCTGTGCGCGACAGAGCACGCGGCAGAAGTTGCGCGAGGTGTATTTACCCGTTTGCAAAGCTTCTGCAATTTTTCAGGTGCTGAAAAAACAACAAGAACGTTGGCGTCTCGAGCAATCTTTTTTAGCCTGTGTGAGACGTCATGCACGTACGGTAGTACGACAGGCCGGCTCTTTCTGACGCTGTTGCGCTTATCTGGTTTGTTGGCTCGCTTCACGACAGTGACCAGCTTTTCCGCCACTGAAACGAGAACGTGTGCGGGGTAACCGGCTTTGCCGAGGCGCTCTACTTGTAGAGCAAAGCTGCGGTGTACCATGTGGGGGAAGACTTCTTTAAGGCTTCTTTTTTTACATTCATGCTCTGTAATCTTCCTTTTTAGACGTATAAATTCTTGCCACTCTGCGAAATAAAGTTAGTTGGAAGTCAGCGCTCTTTCTGTCTACCCTGTCCTTTTTCCTTTGTTCGCGCGCTGAAACACCTTGCAAATATGAATGCTTTCAACTCTAGGTTGGACGGAAGTTTCACTTCGCTGTTGCAACCGGAGCCGCTCGAGTTCCATCTCGTGCTGCCGCTGCCGCTCCCTTTCCTTTCTTTCTTCCTTCAGCTGTCGCTCCCTCGCTTCTCTTTCTTCTCTCGCCCTTTCGGCTGCCAACTTCTCTCTCTCCAGCTCCAACTTCAATTGCTGCGCCCTTTCTTCCTTCAGCTGTCGCTCCTTTGCCTCTCTTTCTTCTTTCACCCTTTCAGCTGCCAACCTCTCTCGTTCCAACTCAGCTCTTTTTTCTTCCTTGGCTCTCTCAGCTGCCAACCTTTCTCTCTCCACCGCCTCTTTCTCCTTCTGGCTTACCCATTTCCGTAGTTCGGCGCCGGAAAGACCCATCTTCTCACCAAGCGCAACTAACTTTTCGAGATCCATTGTGTCTCGCAACTCGCAAATAAAACCTTGCCGTGTGCAAAAAGTATCTGCCTAAATCAGTCTATCGGAACACTCCCCTGCACTCGTTAACGAGAACACTGAACAACACACAGAATCGTTCCGATAGCAGTATCACCAACTCGAGGCTCTTTCTTACTACTTTGGACACACTTTGCACCAAAAGGTCCTGTCGCGGACGCCAGATTAATTGTCACACACAGGTCCCGTTTATTAGGGAGGCGATCGCCGGGCTAATTCCAAGAGCCGAAGTATCGGCCCCCCGAACCGCACCACGAAAGCGTGGACAATTTAGAAGTGGTCCTTTTTGGTGCGCCAGCGGACGCCGGCTGTGGCCCAAAGAACAAGTCAGAGCCGAGAGTTGATAAACAAACAAATTATATTCTTAATAATGGCAGATCGAAAACAATACATAAAAATGCACACTCCACAATAGTTGCATACAATATGTCACCAATCAAACCAATAAATCAACGTACTACACAATACAATCAGCCACACTTGAAACAACGGACACGGACAACAATACGCACTACAATGCAGTCGCATGCATTGAACAACCAAGACACTTAAAGACTAAAGAGATAAAAAACCTATTCAGTCCAAAGTTCTTGGAACCAAAGCCTAGATGATACTCTTCCGAGAATCACTCACTCAAAGTCCAGCGTTGTTGTCGTTCCGCAGCCCTCGAAGTTTCTCTTCCAGGAAACCTCCCGTCTTCAATTGGCCACTCTTCAAACTTCAACTTCTTCGCCGGAACACGTCGGCTTCACACACGCAGCTGTTGCCCCGCGTCTTCCCTCGATAGCGGTAAACACACACTCTTGCCGGTAGCTCGAGTCGTCACCCCTCAGGTGGAAATCCTCTTCATCTCCGGCCTCGTCCCTACGGACCAAAAACTTCGCCGACTACACGGACGGAATCCCTACGCGCTCTGGCGCTCACTTCCGTCTCCTCCTGCTCACTCATTTCGGCTGCTCGGTTAAATACCTTGCGCGCGACATTCCAGAAGGTTCTCGTCATTTCGTCGGCGCGATACGCAGCGAAGGCTGGGAAGAAGGCGAGACGGTTCGACTGCCCTCCCCGGAGGATGATTCCACTCGGTCTGACCACGCCCCTTTCGTTCTGGAAATTTCTAGCGCTTGCCCGGCCGCCGCTGTGGGGTGAGGAGGTTCATCGGCGACGCCACTCTTCCGAGAGGAGAGGCGTCGCGCGCCCGGGGAGCCTTGGCCATTTGTTTTCTTTTTTTTCCTTTTTTTTCTTTTGACTTCGCGGCGTTTCTCCCGCCCGTTATCGCAAGAATTTGGTGGCGCGCCCATTTTTAGCGCTCGTTCTGTGACACACACTTATGGCGATAATAAAGATTGGCCTTAATACCCTAATTATATTTATTGCAGTGTGTCGGATGGTTCACTAGTGCACTTGCTACCCCTAATCCTAATATGATATGCTTCAGCGATTTCTCTTGTTAGTCAATTAGGATGCTTGAAGATGATGGTGGTTCTCTAAAAAGTAGGACGGTAGCTCAGTTGTTGTCATCTCATTTTCGAAAAAACCATTATCAACTTCAAGCATCCTAACCAACTAACAAGACAAATCGCTGAGGCATATCATATTAGGATTAGGGGTAGCAAGTGCATTAGTGAACCATCCGACACCCTGCATGAAAAATAATTAGGGTATTTAGGCCAATCTTTATTATTGCCATAAGTTTGACAACGCTACCTTGGTGCACCTCTTGTTCTGCGCATGTCGTGATGTAAGCTGCCTTTACCTACATATATACATTTCGCCCGTTTTTTTTTGCAATAAACAACAGTTTTGAGTCAGTGCCGTCTTTCCTTTTTCTTTTTCTCCTTCCCTGTCTGTGTTTTCTGGTGTTGCGCTGTAAATGGGTTCACGATGAGTCCTAACCAACTGGCCCAGCTTGCCGTCTTCCTGCAATACTGCGCATGCTCTCGGGATTGGTGTGTTATTGCAATGCAGGCTGCAGGATGTGTGGTGGCTATGTGAAAGAGTTGGTAAGCCTCTGTTCTTGAAGCAGCACTTTTTTTCTTCATCCCGTGGCCACTCTTGAAGCTGGTTGATCCTAACGTGGTCTTCTTGACTGACGCATTATTTCGCAAAGGAGATAGGCTCTCGCAGAGCGTGCTAGAACGTGCCAAGCTGATGGCCCGTGATGGAGTGACCACCTCGCGTCGGTCGGCTCGTGCGGATTGTCTCCGTAAAGAGCCAGAGCTTACTAGTTTGAATATATGGCGATCTACAATAAGAGACATCGATGCAAAAACAAAAATGGCGAAACATGAGCTTGTCCCATTTTTACTGTTATGAGATCACAACACGGGTTGTCCGCCGCCGTCGCCACTACCGTTGCCCGTAACCACATCGTGCGAAATTAGAATAAAAACCTAGCACCAGTGACACAGTGGGGCTCAAACCCGAGTCCACTGTGTCCCACGCACCCCAGTATTCTACCAATGAGCTACGCCAGTGCTTGTGACCTGTGTCACTGGTCTCGTAAATTGAGGAGGGAACGCCTGGCTAAATCCAAGGGCTGAAATATCGGCCCCTAGAGCTGACCACGAAAGCACGGACAATTTAGAAATCGTCCAAATTGGCGGTCCAGTAGACGCCCACTGTGGTCAAAAGAACAAGTAGGAACGAGAGATAAACAAAACAGAAATATATTCTCAGACATGGCAGATCAAACAATACACCAATATACACTCACGGCAATAGTCCAATACAATATGCCATCACATAAACAACGGGATACACAATGCAATTCGATACACTCAAAGCAACGGACAAAAACAACAATATGCGCTAAAATGCCATCACACGCATCAAACAACCAAGACATTTAAAGACTAAATAGTTTGCGAACTTTCACAGTACAAAGTTATTAGAACAAAGCTTGAATGATACTCTTCCAGGAATCACTCACTCAAAGCCCAGCGCTGTTGTCGATCCGCTGCCCACGAAGTTTCTCTTCCAGGAAGCCTCGCGTCTTCAAATGTTCGCACTCCAAGCACCAAACTTCTTCGCCGGTAATTCGTCGACTTCTCACGTGCTGCTGCAAACGCGTCTGCGCTCACTGGCGGTAGACACACTATCTTCTTCCGCTTGTCGCACAAGCCTTTATCCTCCAGGTGGAAACCCTCTTCATCGCCTGCTTTGTCACTGACGACAAAAGCCTTCGCCCAACGGCGGAATGACCCCACGCAAACTTGCGCAAAACTTACTTCATCTCCAGCCTACGCACACTGGCGTACACTGTCTTCATCTCCTCTCTGCTGCTCGCTTGAATACATCCGCGCGAGGTTCTAAGCGTTTCTAATGGTTTGGTCGGCGTGCTGCAAAGCCAAAGCTGGGGAAAGAGCGAGACATTGCGAGAACAATCCGTGACACGTGACGCAACTCTGCATTGTCACGCCCCTTTCCTTCGAGATTTTTCAAGCGGTCTCTCGCTGGCCGAGGCGAGGAGGTTGATCGGCATAGTGGCGCGTCCGAGGAGGAGAGCGGGCGCGCCCGAGGATTCCTTTGTTGTTTGTTTTCTTCCTTAACACTGGCTTCGGAAAGTGTAGCACCCGGTATCGTCACCATCATCGAAATTCGCAGGCACGCGCTTTCTTGAGCGCTCGCTTTGACACCATCCTTAACTTTTAGGAATTTTATCTTGTAATTTTTTCTTGTAATATTCAAAACCACGCCAACGAGCGCTAAACAAACATCATGTTAAAGAAGGAGAGATGGGACGGTTGCGATCAGGCCTTGCTGTGGTGGCGGGCTTCATTTTGGGACGCGGGCGTAGACGAGGTCACAGCTGTAGCGTCCCGCCGGGCCAGGAGCTAGGCCGATCGGAATTCCTTGTGGTTCGCGCATCACAAGCCACGCGGCTCTCTTCTTCTTTAGTGTGGCAGCTGGCAAAGACTGGCGCTACGCTACATCAGCTCCCCTCCCCCCTATCCCTTTGCGTGGTTTCAACATGCACAAAACAAAAACCAAGAGGAATGAACAGTATGTACATGATTGGTAGTTCATGGTTTGCCCCTGGAGAAGTCCGAGTTGTTACCGTGAAAAACGTTGGGTATCTGAAAGTTCCGGCGAGCGACACTGGTAGCCGCGAAGTGGGTGAGGTGTGCGCCGAACAGGTGTGGTAGGCAGCACTGACAAGAACAGCCGAGGCCCTTGTGACCATGAGAATAGGCAGCACCACCGGTCGCTTTTTAGATAATTCTTTTGGGAGGATAGTGCGGAGTGTGAGGATGCCTCGTGAGGGCAGTTGTCGCAAGTGTTTCATGATCGTTGTAAGTACGAGCATCCTTAATAAATCGATGCTGTCTACATCAGGTGTGGGCATGAGCATGCTGGTCGATGGTCCCTGGAACGGCATGCTGGAAGAAAGGCTCTGCAATGCACACTGTGATTTCCGACGGGCTGTAGAAGAAGTGGCAGGCAGACACGTTGAACAGAGTTGGCTCGGTGGCCGAAGCTCATGATACACTTGGATGGAACCGACGCTGGCACATTTCTGTCACCTGGACATAGCAGCTCTCGTCATAAAGACTGCGTATTTGAAGTTTGTGTGAAAATTGCTGAAATGGCTTAAGCTCCTCTGCCCTGTCTTCGGAAGTGTTCGGCAGCAAGTCGCGCATCGCAGAAGGCTCAGGCTGTTCCAGGGCATGGTGCGGCGTGTATGTTGATACGGAACCACCTTATGCAGCCGGCACAGGAGAACTTGGTTGTGGGACGGCATGCTGACCGTATGCTTGCATAGCCGGTGAGTCACAATCGGGTAACGTCGCTATGGGCATGATTGGAGCGTGATCCACAGTGGTTGCTACGCTGGCGGTAGCTTTGCTGCTTGCGTGGGAGACGGCAGCTGGTTCGGTTATGGTGCCGCACGTGGTGTCAGTGAACAGGTGACAGGTAGTGCCAGTTTGGGTGTCGCACGCTACATCCGTAGGCGCTGAAGTCGTCATCTTCACCGACGTGTGTGTCCACAGGTGCCGACCGGCCAACCAAAGGCTGATTTTCGGGCAGCGTATGCTGCGATACGTCAGCGGAGTTAGCTGTAGTAGTAAGGCGCCTACCTTGTTGTGATATAGCACTAGACGAGATGTTTTAGATGGTAACCGCGAAGACGTTTTGATCATCGTAGACGAAGAAGCACTTTCCGTGTGGTTAGTCCCTTGTCGGAGGCGGTGTTGAGCGCCTCAAAACCGCAGGACGGCGTGCCGTAGTCCCTCATATCGGCGGGGACTCTAAGAGATATAGGTGAAGCGTCGCTTGAGGTCAAGGATAAGAACGTATTCCAAGACCTCGAACGTAAATTTTTGGAGCCAGGTGCTGTTGAACTCCAAGACAGCCTAAAACTTTTGGAACCTTGGCTCGATGCAGGAGGGCCGAAATGGAGGTAGAGGATCAATCAAAGTGGGGCTGCAAGGTTTGAGCTGGCTGGAACATGGCCGTGAAGCTCAGTGGCAGCGGTGCAGTGCCGGGCGCTTGTTCGTTGGTTCATGGTAACCAAATGTTGAGGAAGGAGAGGCGAGATGGCGGCGACGAGCCCGTGCTGAAGTCACAGCTTTTATTTGGGACGCAGGCGTTGACAGAGTCGCCGCTGCAGCGTTCAGCCCGGCGAGGAGCTGAGCCGTTCTGAATTCTTTCTTGCTTGTTTGATCCTATTTTTGTGGCTCTCACCCACTAAGAGGGATCGGCCAAGAATCCGGTGGGTAATGCAAGTCAATAAGTTTAGGTTATCCGGGCTAGGCAAATAGGGCTACTTTGTTATGACTTGGTGGGACTAATTTGGTACACAGGGAAAAAAGGAAAGAAGAGAAATGATAGAATTTGTTGAATATCTGAGGAGTAATTGTTCCTCTGAAGAATAAATCATTACAGTGTAATAGTTCAAATTATAAATGTTAGAATTGCTAGTGAAAATCGAGAGCTGATCATTGGCTCAGCCATGTAATCTTCTTGTGTTACATAGGAATTCGCAGAGAGCCCCACAGATGCTCCTGCCGTTGTGAGCGAATGAAGCAACCCAAAAAGACAAAATATTAAGAGTAGTAAGTGATATTCCTACTTTTTTGAATAAAATTTCGCAACAGTTCTTCGTGGCTGGCGCATCATGAGCCGCGCACTCTGTTCTTCTTTAGTGTGCCAGCTGGCCAAGACTGGCGCGACGCTACAGACTAATACAAAAGTACGTAACATAGACCATCGACCATGGGCGTCATATTCACAATAGAACACTCTTTACAGATTCACATCGCAACTCGATTTCACATCACATGAAATCTAACGACAGGTACAGGGGTACATAACTCCATCACACATTTCAAGCAATTCAGACGTACAATGGTCTGTGTATATACAACAATTGTACAATTATATCAATACACCACGTCGCCGCAACGAACACTTTGACTCACTCGACACACACTTGTGACACAGGATAACAACAATAATAAAAGAACACATTGCACTCAACACTGCAACACGCATGCAGATCCAACCCAAACTCCCATCTCGTGCACTTTGTGCCGCTCTTACGTTCTTGCTTGGGGTGTTCATTCAATCTCCTTCTCTCTTTCTATTTTTCTTCATTGTGTGCTGACCAGCCGTTATAGGCACACTAGTGCGAACTTCCTTTATCTCCTGATTTGTCACTGTGGACAAAATCCTCCAGCGACACGGCGGAATGACCCTACGCACACTGGCATGAACTGTCTTCTTCTCCTCTTTACTGCTCTGCTGGTCAAATAAAAGGACATTAAAGTCAAATAACAAATTACGTCAGAAAAAAAATTGCCCGTAGCTTCCCTCGGGGGAACACTGAGGAGGATGCGGAGCATATAATTGGTTAACGGGGTGTTAAAGTGCGACTTACTTGGGTCGATGGCTAAATTGGTTAACGTGGTTGTGAAATGGGGTGTTAAATTGCGACTTACTTGGGTCGATGGCTAAATTGGTTAAAGTGGTTGTAGGAGGGGGTGTTAAATGAGTGAACACGTACACACGTATGCGAAAGGACGGCGCTGGTCGAAGGGACGTCGATCATTGTGTTTGTGGATTCGTTGGAATTCATTTCACCGCGACCTTGGACGTCGACGCGCCGTACAAACCAACCGACGAGCGGCAACTGAGCGAGCGAGCGCCGACCTTGAGTATATATACAGCGCGACGGCGCATGCACTGTCAGCTGTTGAATGTTCTCGAAGGAGAAGCGCGCGCGCGGCACAGATGGCGACGGCGCGACGGCGCATGCGCTGTCAGCTGTCGAATGTTCTCGAAGGAGAAGCGCGCGCGGCACAGATGGTGGGCGACGGCGCGACGGCGCATGCGCGCGCGTCAGCTGTCGAATGTTCGAGAAGCGGTGTGGACGGCGCGGACGGCGCGGACGGCGCACTACAAGGCGCGAGTATAAGATGCTTCCGCATCTAAAAGTCTGAATATATCACAGCTAAAACCACTACATCATCAGCAACAGTGTCCCACTTACCGAGAAATTAAGGCAAATGCACAAAAACACAAGCGCCGCAGTAGGACATTTTGACAATGATCCTATGACATCAGACGGACCACCTACAAATATTCACTAGTCATCGATTTAACTGCACCAAACAAAGAACCTTCCGTGCATCAAGAGACGCAATGAAGTGCTGCTTGTTCGTTTTTGTTTCATTCGTGGAAAAGAGAACCGCTGGACGTTACTATCAGGAATGGCGCGAGTGATTCAAATATTTATTTCTCGCGTTTTAAATCGGACAGGGGGTGCTATATAGCGGGGCGCAGTTGAAACAAAGAACGTCTGCAGTTTCGAAGCCTAGGGCCGCAAATTTATCAGAGTAAGAAGTGGTTGTAAGAGGGAAAAAAAGAGAAAAGTGAGCCCCGTAACTGTCGGCATCAGGGTGGGACACCTCAACAGTGGCTCACAAGGTATGGGGTCGAGGAGGGTTGAAAGGATAGGATTAAAGGTAGAGAGAGAGAGAGATGAGCTAGGACATATGAGGGATAGGAGAGATAGGAAAGATGGAAACATGGTCACAGGAGTCCGAGGACGGGGCACCACTTGCGAGAGCTCTTGTCGGCGTCAGGAGATGGCGTAGGGCAAGTGCAGCAGGTCAGAGTGACGCTGTCGTCGGAGATCGGCGTCAGGAGATGACGTAGGGCCAGCCCATGCAGTCGGCCAGAGCTACGCTGATCGCGAGGGCACAATTAACCTGTCGGCACGGAATTCAGCGAGCGACCAAATTGATCAATAGCCATTGTTGCTACTGTATTTACCTCTGCTTCCGGACTGCTATGACTAGCGTAGTAAAGCCGGGACTTTGTGCACGGCAACAGTGACGTGAGTCGGTCTGGTCGGTCCGCCTCTTGAGGCGGTTCATTTGTAGTGCGCTAACTAGATGCGGACCACTAAAACGTGATTTTATTTCAAGATAGTTACATCCTTGGCACAGCAGTAACACTACGAGATTTCTGGGCTGCTATTTCAACAATCAACGTCGACCTAATAGCGGCCTTTATGTACCTTCATAAATATCTTCACGCGAGGTTCAAGACGTTTCTAATCGTTTCGTTGGTGCGGTGCACTGCCAAGGCTTCAGAAAGCGCGAGACGTTTCGAGAAAAGTCCACGACAAGTGACGCAACTCTGCATCACGACCTCTCTTTCCTTCGAAAGTTTCCCAGCGATCTCTCGCCGACCAATGCGAGGAGGTTGGTCGGCGTAGCGGCGCGTCCAAGGGGTAGAGTCGGTGCACCCGAGGAGTCCTTTGATGTTTGTTTTCTTCCTTAACGCTGGCTTTGGAGGGCGACATTGTGGCGCCCGGTATCGTCGCTGTCACCGAAATCCCGAGGCACGCGCCTTCTTGAGCACTCGTTCGTGACAACTGTCGGCAGACTTGCTTAAGGAGACGTGATTTCGGGAAAGCGATCGCGGTAATGTGACTTATGAAGCGTTTTAAGAAAGCGAAAGAACAACCCATCGTCGTACAATGTGAATAGCGCTACCAGTGGGCCGTCCGATGCTCCAACTCAGTACAAAAGCTTCTTTTGTTCCCCTATTAACTGTGCCGCATACCCACCAGTCATAAATTCTCAACATCGTCAGCCACTGCATGAACAATCGGCACACAATTCCTTGTAAGTCTATCGCAGATACCCTGTTCTCAGAAAAACGACGAGAAATAGCATAACAAATGCGACTATCCACAAATTTAATAATAACACCCAAGTGAGTATCAAGCAAGTGTGCTTGCAGTAGTTACCCAATAAGTGTTATAAAAGGTTTTGAAAGGCCGCTCCTCTGGCTTTCAGTGTGACTTTAATGCGCCTTCCGCGTAGGCTCTACGTTTTTATTCTTTCTTAATGAGTTTGCATTCATTGTTGCGCGCAAAAAGTTTACACTGTGCCTGATAAGCAATGGCGTGGAGGATTTTACAGCGCTAGCGTTAAGAAGCTCAGTATACCGTGTGGTTTATTATAGCAAATTTTACAGGTACAAGAAAGACATAACAATAGCTACAATCGCAACTGAATTTATTTTAAAAAAATACTTCATGCATACGTTCCCTCGCATGTAAGTTTTACTTGAACGTCTACCAATTCTGCATATTTTTTTGGTTTATGTTAATATTTTTAAGTGAATAAGCTACATGCAAGCTTCTTTTTTTATCGCCTAAGTATGCGCCAAAATTCTTTCGTGGTTAATATTGCATGAATTTTAATCTCATCTCTACACGTGATGCGAATATTTTCTCTACATGTGCAGCGAAGAATCCAAAATAAGACATCGAATAAGTTTTTGTTGACTGTTATTTCATCTCTGTGGCATTTGGTGGAGCATGGTGCCCATATATGAAGTATTTTTTTGAAAATAAATTTAGTTCCGATTGGTGCGAGTGACTTCAGCATATGTTCCACAAAAAAAAGTGATGAGGCACGTCACCAAGATGAATACTCATTCTCTGGCCTTGTTTTTTCAAATTTCTCCACGAGCTCGTTTTTGTGTGCATTTATAGAGGGAGCCTATTTTGCTGTTCGGTTTCTTAAAACCCGCCTTTCAATGAAAAATTTTTATAAAGCTTCATGCGCTATTCATACTGTATGTTCTCTCCTCTTCTCCGCTGTACCGCTCAATATACTTAGATCTTCGAAGCCACGATGGGTTGGTACGGGTGTACAAAATGTATACATTTCCCAATTAAAAAAACAATCTGTTATAAACCTCATGCTGGAACACTGTCCGTGAAAACTTTGCACAAACAGAACGTATATTTTGCTCGATGGTTAGTATACACGGCTGCCTCTGTGGTGAACCTGTGTCACAAACGAGCGCTCAAAAAAAGGGTGTGCCGCCGAATTCAGGCGACCAAGTGCCAGAGAGGCGCCTCAAGGTCCACAATAAAGCAGAAAACAAGCATCTAAAGACTCCCCGGGCGTGCCGTCTCTCCCCCCTCAGAAGCGTAGTTTCGCCGAGCAACCTTCTCACATCGGCGGCCGAGCAAGCCCTGGAAGGTTCTCGGTGGGAAGGGGCGTGGCTCGATCCGCAACTGTGAACTTTGAATATAAGGGCGTGGTCGCGAGTGCAAGCACGCGCTAGCGCGTTCGCTATTTCAGCAGGCATCAATCAACGTGTCGATTATCCTTTCACATGCCGTGATATCACTTAACAAACACCGCTTTCTTTTTCTGAAACAGCCGTATTCTCATACACTAGAGTTTTTATAGTTACGCGAGATCACTGAAAAAGAGTTATCTGCAGCCTAAGTTCATTATGGGGCTACGAGCTCTTATAGCAAGGTGCAAAATGTTGAGTCGTTGAAGGGTATTCTGACCTCTTTATTGTTGAACTCGCCTCAAACTTAGCGTGTTCTACACAAGGATCTCAGATCAAAACTTCTTCGAACTTCCTAAAATTTGATAAAACTTCGGTACTGCGCACTTCAACCTCACCTTTTGAGGAATCATGTAGCAAACTTAGGCCCGTATTCACAAACGCACCTTCACTCAAGGGCTCCCCTCGACTTGACGAAGTCAAGGTGGAGCGTGCTCCTCCACTCAAGGGGCCGCTGCGTTTCATGAACGCTCCTCCACACTTCCTTCGCCAAGGGAGGCCTTGGAAATGCTCCCTTCACTTGAGTGAACTGCATGCGCCGAGAAAAGCACCTGATAACGAGAGTATTCGCAATTGTGGTCAAGAATTACCTATCTATGTGCATGAAGAGAACGCCTTTTCTAGTTATTCTTTTTTCTAAATTGACATTACAGCAAAATACGTGTATTTAGAGTGGTAGTGTTGTTTCCCTAAGCCTTGTGCTGATAGAGTTAGCGAAACTCTCCTTCAAGTCTGGCAACAGTCAAACTCAGGCAGCTGAATGAACAGCTGATGGCATTTCGTCTGCTGCTGAACGTGTATACCTGCTTAGTTTATTTTGTCTTGTATGCGTCCATTAATTGCAGTTTATATTTACGGTAGTGTTTGCGTGTGTGTCGTTTGAGAGCCTACTTTCGCCAGGGTGACTAACAAACTACGTGAGTGATGACAGGAAGCACAATAGATGGTTTGTTGCTTTGTTTACTTTCGCTTTACTGAGAGCCTTCTGATCACTAAAGTAGCCACTGAATGTATAACGCGGTGGAATGAGTATTTTTTTTACTATATATCACAGTATGTTGGCGTGCTTTTAGCATTCACCACCGCATTATGCATAAGGATTACTCGTACGTAAATTTGTTCTCTCTATGGGAGTACGTGCACAGTTCCTAATTTCAGGGGCCTGTGCAATGTTTATTTTTCTCATTTACTGCGGATTTCACCTGGCGCTTTCGTAGTTGTTCCTCTGCGTATAATAGGAAATTTGAAAGACATTGCTCGCAACTGATATTCAAGGTTATACCAGGGTAGCGTTAAAAATAGGCATGTTATACTCGTGGCTGAGCGCTAGAATTAGACTGCTACGCAAGTTAAGAGAAGCGATCGTGTGCCTTTCTTTCACTATTGGCGAAAAGTACATTTTAAAGTTGTTTTCTTCATTTAGTAACATATATAGTCGCTTAACAGGGACTGGTGTGTGTGTGTGTGTCAACTTTAACATTTTGAACTTCCAAGAAATAAGTTATTGTTTTTGCATTGTTTTTCTATTTGCCCTGCATTTGTGGAGGCGTCTAATTTGACAGATTCGCATAGAAGTAACCTTTAAATTTGTGTAGCTTCCGTCTCCAAGTTCACACAGCGGCAACGTCTTAAACTTTTTTTCCCGTCTCCTTCATCTGCATGCTCAGAAGCACAATCATTAGTGCATGAATGACCTTCGCACTAATGTTTTGGATTTATTTGCAATATAACTACTGGAAATACCTGTTGAAAAGTATCGCGGTGTCAGTGCTGCATTCCAAAGCCCCAGCACAACATAAGTTATAGGGGATGTTTTATTTTTTTTGGAAATCATAAAATTGAAGCCGCGTCTGACTTTTCTTGCTGTTCTATTTTAAAAACTATCCTGTGAGTTCTCTGAACCTTCGAGAAAGTGTCGTCAAGAGCAGCGTATATTATTCTGCTGATTTATTGAAGACCAGTGCAACAAAGCGGTGAAAAATGCTCAAGAGTATTGCAGTCATCGCGGATACATCTGGTCAGAACCCTGTAAATAAAATATCCGCTATTGCTGCATCATTAGCAAGTCTACCAGTTAGAACCACGCCATCTCAGTTCTGTGGAAGAGGAGTGGTGCTGCTTTATATAAAACAAGTTTAATTTTCCTAGAACTGCTTTCCTGTAGAATCAGAGAAGTGGTTTTTGCAGTCCTGTCTCATCATGAGACAAACACGACGAAATTATGAAAAGACAAACACGACGATAATTATGTATTGATAAATGAACAAAACAGAAGTTGTGAATGGTAAATGGCCCTTTAATACATGTGGCTGATGAGGAGCAACGTGGCAAACATAAGAATGCAAATGAAAAGTGTTCATCAATCAAACATATGCAACCTACACACTGTAAAGATAAAGTACGAGCTCGGAGGACATCATAAATAAGATTAGGAAGTAGACACCATAGCGCGCCTAATGCAGTGTAGCTGCACGCATTTACTGCTGTTTTTGTGCTTTTGTATACAGTCGTGCAAACTCTGCAATGCATTGTTAATAGGGCAGATTCTAGGAGGCCTTTTCTCTGTGTTCTTCTGTCGGCAGCTGGTCCCCTGCACAAAAGAGGCAAGAAATAATATTAGAAAAACGTAATAGCTTGGATACAAAAGCCGCATTTTTCTTTAATTTTAGCTGTGCACACATTCATTAGTATGTCTCGCGTTCAAGAACAGACATTGTTGAAGTATTCAGCTTTGACCATTTTGACACATGTTTGGCTCAGGCACTTGGGCAGCTGACCAGGCATATGGGTATATAATTTCATTATCTAATTGAACGAATGAGTGCCATAGCCAGCAATTCTTCTTCGGGGGGTAGTAATGGGGTTAAAATAAAAAAAAACAATCTCATTATGTATCTGCTGTATTTATGTTTCATATGTTTTGCGTTTTCATACGACACTCGACGCACTTTTGCGTACATGCAGGTTTCACAGAGCATGACCATCTGCTTGATCCCCTAAATGTGTACTTGGTTATTCATTGGTATTGTGAGCTGCATAGACTGTATAAAGAAGCTATGTTTCACGCGTAGTAGCTACAGCAGGACACTCATTGCGCCAAATGTATTGTGTTGTGCTTTTCTTAAACTGTCTTTAATAGTAATCTGACCGAAGCAGGAAAAAAATAAAAAAACACACAGGAAAACTTACCTTCTCATTGGTACAGATCGTGGTCTAACGGAGGTGTGCTTCGTCGTAAATTTCAGCTAGGGCAGCAAAGGTTCACCGGAGAGGAAGCCACTCTAAAGTACGGTGAACCTAACGCATCAAAAGTTTGCTATGCCGCTTGCTTGTCAAGCTTTCGCACCACGCTTGAACTGATGCGGTGTGCGAGCTTCATCAAAACACTTCAAAGCACTGGAATCCGCAGTAAGTCATGGAGCACTCGCACGAAGAGTATACGCACACCCGAAGGCAGGTAATCCACTGGCTCATGCACGGAACGCAACACATCATGGCACTGGTGAGTGCTCCTTTTGACACCACGCCCGCTTGTCCCGGCGCCACAGTAGCCGTTGCTGAACCGTTCGAAGACAGCTCCGTAGTAAACGCCCACCGTCATTGTCGAAAGAACGCGGCGGTGGCAGCCTACTTGATCGAGAAACGCCGTCAAAGTGAGACGGGCTCCGCCATGGACGCGATGCTGGCGAAAACATTTCACTCGAGGGACGATTCAAGGTAGCTCGATCGCTTCCTTGACAATCTCGAGGAAACGCTCAAGATTTTTTCAAGTGAAGGAAGCGTTTCAAGTGAAGGGCGGTTTGTGAATGGGAAAACGCCACTTAAGGAGCGTTTCGAGTGAAGGGTCGAGTGGAGGAGCGTTTGTGAATACGGGCCTTAGCCATTTAGATGCGCTCCTTCTTAAGTTTTATGGTAATGCCTATCACAGTATGTGCTACAAAAATATATTACAGAGAACCCAATGCGCCCATGCTACCATAAAGATGTAATCCGTTTGACTAGTCGCACAAAGCACTTACGTAAAAACCGTCATTCCAAGTGTGAGTACAATGTTTTTTTTTAAGTTGAGGCAGTGAGAAGCACACAGAAGCTAAAACAAGGAGCCTAAGAACCAGGGTTACCACTGGCTTTTCAGTAGAAGTCGCCAAATGACGAGCAGAAGGTAGCTAAATGACGCCATTTTTTTCAAATTTCGCCACAAAACGTTGCCATTCAACATATGTTGTGGGCATACAACAATAAATATTGCTAATTAGGTACAGCTACTGGTAGTTTAGCCACATTCATAACCCTTAAGTTATACGGACGTTTTTCAATCAAAGTTGAATCGCCCCATGGGAGGGCTCAGTGGGGTTGGATGTAGCCTTAGAGTTTCATCATACGCTTCACCGTGGGATTAGTTAGATAGGGCATGGATAAGAGAGTTTCCTCAAATTAAATAGGGCGGACTCTGGCGCTGCGATCGTTCAGTGATTTTGCTAATTGTGGGTGTAGCAAAAAATTGCCTAGTCTTCGTGCTCGTGGGTGGTGAATCGCACGTGTGGCTTCGTTTATTGCTGTGTTTTGGTTTTCTTTCGCAAAAAAAGAACAAACCTATTTTCACTTCGTGACCCGATCCGAAGTGGTGAGCCTAAAAGATCAGTAAGATGAAGCATAACTGCCAAGTATTTGCGGATTGTTGTTTCTTGACAAAGCAGCTTCAAGCCACGCGAAGCCAGAAGGATTGTGAAGTACGAAGTCTAAGCAAATGCATGTACTGCTCATGGTTCCAATGCTCACTGAAGCAGCATGTGTTGCATCTCTAATAAACACTAGCGCCAGAATTCCCACTACTGTATATTTAGGAAAGTCTATGGCATGGTTGTAGCAGCAGCGTTTTTGATGGATCGCTCCTAAAAAAAGTTTTTGATAGTTTCAGTTGTACGGAATGCAGGCTGAAGTAGTCGCTACAACAAGAGAGAGACCACGTGCGTAGCCTTCCTGCAGGTCTAGGCAATCTCATTGCAGTGGATTCATGTGTCCGATAATCAAACAAATTAATTACAAAGCAACAGAAATGAACTCGAAAGGACTGCATAACCGCAGCAATGCCCTTCTCCCGCTTTCTGTGCAGTCATGCTTACGCTACACATTCGCCTGAAAGCAGTTTCTGAAACCTGCTCAACTAAATCGACTTCTTGGCCCGTCCAAAATGCATGTTAAGTATACACTCTGCATACCAAATGACTCCATAGTGAAGACGTCGGCAAGCTATTGAGCACAGTTGGAACTGTGGTTGGAACACGTGGTCTAACCGTGAACAGCCCCTTGAGAAGAGAACCTTAAAGAAGCTTAGAACTCTTGAAGCACCTAAAAAACTTGTACCACTGCTTCGCGGCACAGACGCAATTCGTTGACGCAAATTTCACTGGGAAGTTGCTGGCGGCTAGTTAAAATGTTACTTGCAACCTCACCACGACAGTTCATCAAAGATATAGGTGAATGGAGAAACAGAACATACGTACTAAATCGCGCGTAAAGTGCGCGTTCTACTGGAGGGTCTAAAACTATCAAAAATTCCAAAAGTTGTTTTGCATAATTTATTTAGGAGACATTGAATATAGAATGCATAACTCAGTCGAGACCTGAGCCAAAAAGTGCCGAAAATTCGCCATGTCGCCATTCATAATTTCAGGTCACCACGAGCCTCTGGAATTTGACAATTTGAAAAAGAGTAGCTACCAGTGGCAACCATGCTAAGAACTACTACTTTAGCAATGCCTTCACTCCACTAATGATAAAAAACCTATCCAGGTTCAAGAGGCCTATTTGTATGGGTCGTCTAGGCCCTAATCCTCCTCAAATCCTGAAGCTATAGCAAATGTCTTTAATAATTACTTCGAATCTTCTATTCCTACCGATAATGGCATTGCTCCTTCATTTTACACGCGCACAAAACTACGGTCTCTTCGTAATCATGAATTAAGCTCCTCTGAAGTGCAATAGTGTATCTGAAGTTACGAAACCCTTTGGCCCAGACGGTATGCCCAATATATTTCTTCAGTAGTATTCTCGTGTGCTAATTAACTTACCATAATATTTAACAAGTAAATTTTTGCAACGGTTTCTCAACTATGGCTAATATTATACACCAATATCTACGCTTTCCATACGATTGTGCTCCACACTTTTTGAACATATAATCAACAAACACTATGTAGAATGCCAGAACGCACACAACATTATTTTCCAATCGCAGCTCGGCTTTTGTGCTGGCTGCAGAGTTGCTTGAGTTTACGAACCTCACTGTCGCTCTCCTTAACGACCAAAGACAGATTGATACCATATTTATTGGCCATTCTAAAGATACTGAAATGATTTGCCATGCGAAACTTTTACCGTCTTCACAAATGTTTCACGACAAAAAGCTCGTTGGTTTTATAGCTGATTACTTGCGATCACATTCAAAATTTTGTAAGTTTAAGCGTGCAAAGACATTTCACATACAAATCACATCAGAGGGCCTCTAGGCTCAGTGCTTGGGCCGCTTTTGTTTATATAAATGACCTAGACAAGATTATGAGTCCCATTCAAATTAAACTGGAAATGTATACAGACGGCTGGGTTACCTGTAAATCATCTCTAATACTGAAGATCAAGATGCGCTGATTACTGTTTTGTTCTTCATTTTGTTATAGGAGCGAAACATGGCGATTGTCTAGTAACTTCAAAATTACTCTAGTCACGACCTTTTCAGTTAAGATATTGCCTCTTCGTTTTACATATACCAGTGACGGTGCTGAACAATTGTATTTACACCAGCTATATCTCGAAATCAGAAACAGCAGTATTGGTAAATAAATAACATTAACACATGCTGCTGCCACTTCAACTGCTTCACCCTTTCGGGGAAACATGTTTTATTTTTTAAGGCAAAGATCCAGTTGCTCTTCCCAACAGCCCTTGAATTGTGTCCCCCCCCCTCCATTACCGCGCAGTTGACACGCCACCGCCGGCCATTTTGGTAGCGGTGCACGTTTGACATACCGGACTACCTCGCACAATCGTACAAGAGCAGAAGCTCCGCTCATCTAGCTTTCCTTTCATTGTCAAGAAAAATTGTCCGCGAGTATACTCATATAGGTATGCCAAATAAGCCATGAAACTCCGGTGACCAGCGGTAACTACTTACAAGACATGCATCGCAACACAGAACGACGATTCCATGCGGTTGTCCGCGCGTGCCGCCAATTTCATACAGCCCATGCTCGGGTGGCGCCATCCTGTGTCGTCAACATGACTCGCTCACGATCGTTTCCTTAACCTACTGACCAGTGTAATCTAGTACACTGTACCCTGGCTAAAGGGCAATGAGTGGCAGGAGACTCTGATTCAGGAGAACCACAGTTCGTTTTTGATTAGCGCGCACGCTGCGAGTTTATATTGTTTGAATTGACACTCACCAGGTTTGTCAATTTTGAGCTGACAAGTGAGATGCGTGCTTGACGCGTTCATGATCACGTCTGCCGAAATTAGGAACGCTACGCCCCGTGGAAATGGGTCAAATTTCAAGACGAACGCTGCTCCTCCTTCTTCTTGCGGACGCGCACCCAGAGATTGAGGGCATGAGGTGCACGTATAAATGGCCCTACGTACACGGCAATGCAGTGACGTTGGTCCTCTACGTAGACGACTACGCTCTGACGCTGTGAACAGTGGCAAGTGACATGGCGAAAATTATTTAGCACGACATGCCTAGTTTATGTATTTGTTGCTTGAGGAGTTTAATAGATATCTAGATAAATAACGAGACGCAATAGGGGAGTTTGAGCCTTTTTTTCTATTTTTTTCCCGTAGATTGCACGGAGATGCGGGGCTAATGTGCCGGCGTTTCGCATGCTTTCGTGTCTCCGCTGTTTCGTGGTCAGCGCAACGAGCAGACGACAGCCGTAGAACACTCCTATGCGTTCGCGCACCCATTGTGTTATCTATTCTACCGCGTCTATGCCAGCGTTTCCAAACCAACCCGCCGAAACAGGCAGAAGACCACAAAGTAACACTGATCAACAAAGCAATGCCGCTCGCGTGCTCGGGGGTAGGACTTGTTTGGGCACGTCATGCGCACGTCCCCTCTTCGTCGGATGCTGGAGAGGGTGTGGAAGAGAATTGGCTTGTGAAAGCTACGCAGGGTAGCGGCAAGGGTTTCGAGCTCGCCTCCTCTCAGTCTTGTTTCGTGCCAATTAAAAAAAATGTTTTCTCAGCTCGCAATGAACCGATTAAGAATTTTTTTTTGGCAAATTGTTCTTCATAGAACACCCAACACTTTCCACGGTTAACGAAAATTCGCCATGCGGCCTGGTGAGTGGCCCTTTGAAGGGACACTGAAGTTATCTATTGAGTCAAAGTTGATTGTTAAAGTGGCGTTTCAGAAACTTCGTAGTGTTACTTTTGTGCCAAGGAAGGGACTATTTTGAAATAAAATCACGTTTAGTGCTCCACATCAGGCTAGCGCACTTTAAACTGCTAACCTCAAGAAGCAGACTGACCGGACCGACTCACGTCACAGTTGCGATGCACAGCGTTTTCCGGCTTTACTGCGCTAGTAGCAGCAAACCGAAAGCACTGGGAGCCATAGCAGCAACAACGGCCATTGATCGATTTCCCGCCATTGGCTTCGAGATTGCATACGCTATTGTTTCAACTTTTCCCCGCTTGATGGCATCACCTGTCCCGTGTAACGACGCAGAAATTGAATTTTAGGGGCGAAGCTCCATAAAGCGGCACCCGTTTGTCCCTCGTGGTCGTAGTCGTAGTGTGTAACAAGTGTTACATTTTGACCTGCAAGGTGGTGCCGGTGGGAGATTTCTCCTGTGCTTTGTTGAACAAAAAAAGATCGTGGCGTGCGCGTTAAATGAAAGCCGAATGCTCCTGTCTCTCATTCCCCATTAGCAGCCATTAAATTTTACATTGAGCACTACCTGACAAGAGAGGGTTACTACGGTTTACTCGCTGGGTGTAACGTCTTTAGTTTTAGAAAGGTTTAGCGAGCGTTGAGCCGCAGTGCCATGAATACAATGAACTGGATTACTATTGACTCGATTACTAACTTCCGAAAAGACAGGTCACAGTTCGTGGATCTAAACCATGTCCAATCTTCAATCGTACCAGTGACCTCTGGAGTACCGCAAGGCAGTGGCAGTGTTTTGGTGCTGGTATTATTCTTAATTTTCGTGAACGATCTTCCTTCATCTGTTAATGTTGGATGCGAATTATTTGCAGATGACTGCATCCTGTAAAAAGAAATCCACTCACACGATGACCATATCACCTTAAACACAGCGCTAGACGCCGTTTCAGTCTGGTGCAGTGATTGGCAAATGAACATCAACGAAAAAAAGTCCGCGCTCTTATCTATACCTAGAAAACAGAATCCATCCAATTTCAATTACGTCATCGATTCAGCTACCCTTTCTAAAGTCACGAAACTTAAGTATCTAGGGGTCATTCTGTCACATGACCTACGGTGGTACGCTCATATTCATTACATCACATCATCTGCACTGAAGAGACTGTTATTTATAAAAAAGGCGATTACAGCAAGCCCCACCACACACAAAGTTACTGGCCTACAATACACTTATACGACCCATCCTGGAGTACGCAAACACTGCCTGGTTCCCGTGCACAAAAAAACTAACCAGCAAGCTCGAAAATGTTCAATGAAAAGCGCTTAGGGTCATCTTTAACAAATTTAACCGAACAGATTCACCTACGGAGCTGTTTAAAAAGGCTGGATTACTAATCATAAAAAACCGGGCGATATTGGCACGCTTAAAGCTGTTGTACCAACTGTTACTAGGTCAACTAAACATAGACAAGTCCCGCTACATAAAGGTATCCGCAGCTATAACTACCCACCACAAATACTCTCATATCCTTTCCCCTTACAGATTTCACGCAGATGCCTTCGAATTCTCGTTCTTCCCGCTTGCGATCAGAGAATGGAATAACCTGTCCCCCTTCATTACCAGTAGCACATCCTTAGCCACCTTCACAAAACTAGTAGAAAGCGACTTGATAGCCTCGCAAACATAATATGGTGCTATGTGATCTTTCTTGTTATTTAAGTAAAGCGCCAATATGATTTTACTTTGACAAATGTGATTATATGTTTTATTTTTTGTTGTTGTTTTGTTAAATTTTTCTTATTCTTTTTCCCTTTCTATTGACTATACTTAGTAATCACTGGCTTAGATCGTCCATCTGTCATAATCGCTCTGGGATTGACAGTATGTATAAATAAAATAAAATGAAAATAAATAAGTATACACCATGAGCTTGAGGTGGTCAAAGTTGGGAAGTAGATACGAAGCGCAAACCGTAAGAAAGTGAAAGCTGAATTCTCCTGTCTCTCATTTCCCATTAGCAGCCATTGGCATATACATTGACCAATATCTGTCAGGAAAAGGTTGCTACGTTATACTCTCTGGGCGTAACTTCCTTGGTTTTAGAAAGATTTAGCGAGCGTTGGGCCGCAGTGCCATGAATACAGTGAACTAGTATATACCATGAACTCGAGGGGGTTAAAGGTGGGAAGTAGACACGAAGCGCAAGCCGTAAGAAAGTGTGCGTCTGCCACCTCTCGTTTAGTCCTTGGAATGTCCGCTGGATGGCGGTGTTTCTATATGGAAAATATATGAAGAAAAGATGCGAGATGGTGGTACTTGAAGTGTTGAATAGATGGACGAACGGACACACAGACAAATGCATGGATGGGCGCATGAACGGACGCAGGGCGGATGCATGGACGAACGCAGGGACGGACGCACAAACAGATGTACGCACGGACGGGTGGATGGACGCATGGATGGTCACACAGGCGAACGCATGGACGCATGGAAGCAAGAACGAATGGACGGACGAATGCTTCGCCCCTAACTCCATCATTCACTCCGTGGATATGCTGTTAATTTTTTTGAACTGCTCGCGCCTTTCCGCGTAGTAACATGTGGCTGTTCTTTTTTCCATGAATCAAACAGTAACGAACAAGCAGCATTTTATTGCATCGCCTGATCCACGGAAGGTTCTTTATTTTGTGCAGTTAGATCGATTACTAGTGAATAAATGTAAGCGGTCCGTCTGATGTCAACAGGATATTTTTCAAATTGTCCTACTTCAGCGCGTGTGTTTTGGTGAGTTTATCCTAATTTTTCGGTAAGTACGGCACTGCGGTTGATGATATTGTCGTTTTACACGTCGTCATTATCATCATCATCATCAGCCTGACTATGAACACTGCAGGACAAAGGCTTCTCTCATGTTCCGCCAGTTAACCCCGTCTTGTGCTTGCTGCTGCCAATTTATACCCGCAAACTTCTTAATCTCTTCTGCCCACCTAACCTTCTGTGTCCCCCAAACTCGCTTGTTTTCTCTGGAAATCTAGTTAGTTACCCTTAATGACCAGCGGTAATCATGTCTACGCGCCACATGTCCGGCCCATGTTCATTCTCTATTCTTGATTTCAACTATGAAATCCTTAACCCCCGTTTGTTCCCTTATCTACTCTGCCTCTTCTTGTCCCCTAAGGTTACACGTACCATTTTTCTTTTCATTGCTCGCTACGTCATCCTCAATTTAAGCTGAACTTTCTTTGTAAGTCTCCAGGTTTCTGCTCCGTAGCTAAGTACCGGCAATATACAGCTGTTATATACCTTCCTCTTAAGGGATAGTGGTAACCTGTCATAATTTGAGAGTGCTTGCGAAATGTGCTCCACCCCATTCTTATTCTTCTAGCTACTTCAATCTCGTGGTTCGGCTCCGCGGTTATTACCTGCCCTAAGTAGACAAAGCCTTTTACAACTTGAAGTGCACTATTACATATCTCGAAGCGCTGCTCTTTTCCAAGGTTGTTGTCCATTATTTTCGATTTCTGCACATTAATTTTAAGACCAACCTTTCTGCTTTCCTTGTCTAACTCCGTAATCATGAGTTGAAATTCGTCCCCTGAGTTACTCAGCAATGCATCGGTGAAGTGCAGGTTACTAAAGTACTCTCCATTAACTCTTATCCCTAACTGTGCCCATTCTCAGGCTTCTGAAAACCTTCTGTAAGCACGCGGTAAATAGCATTGGGTAGATTGTGTCCCCCTGCCTTACACCCTTCTTGATTGGTATTCTGTTGCTTTCTTTATGAACTCTTTATGAACCACTATGATAGCAGGTGATCCCCTGAATGTTTATTCGAGGATGTTTATATATACTTCATCGACGCCCTGATTCCACAGTGTCTGCATGACGTCTGATATTTCTACTGAATCGAACGCCTTCTCGTAAACTATGAAGGCTATGTATAGTGGTTGGTTATTTTCTGAGCATTTCTTTGTTACCTTATAGATAGTATGAATGTGGTTGATTGTTGAGTAGCTGTTCGAAATTCTGCTTGTTCTTTTGGTTGATTGAATTCTAATGTTTTCTTTACTCTGTTAGCAAGTACCTTTCTTTATAGCTTGTATACTACAGAGATTAAGCTGATGAGCCTGTAATTCTTTAAGTCATTGTCATCTCTTTTCTGTTGTATTAAGATGATTTTAGCCTTCTTCCAAGGCTCTGGTACTCTTCCCGTCAGGAGACACCTCGTAAACAGGGTAGCTATTTTTTCTAACGCAATCTGTCCTCCATCTTTCAGCAGATCTGATGTTACCTGATCCACACCAGCAGCTTTGCCTTTTTGCATGCTTTCTAAAGCTTTTGTGACTTCTTCTATCATTACTTGTGGGGTGCCATCTGGGTTACTGCTAGTTCTCATAGTATTAAGGTCGTGGTTGTCCCAGCTAGTGTACAGATCTCTGTAAAACTTTCCCGCTATTTTAACTATCCTATCCATATTGGTAGTTATTTTACCTTCTTTATTCCTTATGCGTACATCCGATTTTCGCTTATCCCAAGTTTCCTCTTCACTGCTTTGACGCTTCCTCCGTTTTTCAGAGCGTGTTCAATTCTCTCCATGTTATACCTTCATACATCGCATACCGTACGCCTATTAATCAACTTCGAAAGCTCTGCCAGTTCTATTTTGTCTGTTTTACTTGACATTTTCATCCTTTGACGCTTCTCAGTGAGATTCTTCGTTTCCTGGGAAAGCTTGCCAATGTCCTGTCTCACCACCCTTCCTCAGACTTCCACTGCACACTCCGTAATGATACTCGTCAGATTATCGTTCATTCTATCTACGATAAGGTTGCTTTCTTCACTAAGAGCTTAGTACCTGTTCTGAAGCGAGACTCTGAGTTTTTGTACTTTCCCACTCAGTGCTAGCTCATTGATTGGCTTCTTGCGTATCAATTTCTGTCCTTCTTTCTTCAAGTCTAGGCGAATTCGAGACCGTACCATTCTATGATCACTGCATCGTACCTTGCTAACCGCTTCCACATCCTGCACGATGCCTGGGTGTGCACTCATTTTAAAGTCTACTTCGTTCTTATTTTCGCCATTAGGGCTCCTCAATGTCCACTTGCAGTTTCCTCGTTTTCGGTAGAAGGTATTCAAAATCCGTAAATTATTGCGTTCTGCGAATTCTACCAGTAGCTCTCCTCTGGCGTTTATAGTGCCGATGCCATAATCTCCTACTGCCTTGTCTGCAGCCTGCTTCTTTCATACTTTTGCATTAAAGTCTCACATCACTATAGTATACTGTGTTTTTACCTTACTCATTGCCGATTATACGTCTTCATAGAAGCTTTCAACTGAAGCGTCATCATGCCGGGATGTAGGCGTGTTAGCCTATACCACCTTCAACCTGTATCCCTTATTCAGTTTATTACGATACCTACCACCCTTTAATAAATGCTATAGTATTCCTATGTATTACCAGCTATGTTTCTGTGAATTAGGAACCCCTCTCCCAGTTCTCTACTGTCATCGAAGCCCCGATAGCAAAGGACGTGCCCATTCTGTAGCACCGTATAGGCCTCATCAGTCCTCCTAACCTCACTGAGCCCTATTATATCCCATTTAACAGCCTCTAGCTCCTCGAATAGTACAGCTAGACTTCCCTCACTAGATAAGGTTCTAGCATTAAACGTTGCCAAGTTTAGGTTCGAATGGCGGCCTGTCCGGATCCAGAGATTCTTAGCGCCCTCTGCTGCGATGCAGATCTGACCGCCGCCGTGGTCAGTTGCTTCACAGCTGCTGGGGACTGAGGGCCGTGAGGGCCATGATCTTGTCATACATTAAGTTTTCACTCTGACGGAATTGTTAGTTGATCTCAGTGTCCCTTTAAGAATGCGCAAGAGAAACTTCCCTCCGGCACTCTCTTGGACTCCAAGATGCAGCGCGTATATATACGGCGCTCAGAATTGTCAGTTCTGCTCGTGAGCAGGCGGTTTTTTGAGGCGAACCAACTTAGGGTGTGAGTCGTACCCTCTTCTGTGGTAAGTATGTAGCCAGCTACAGCTTATGGATTGCCTATTAGATGGCGTTGTGTGCATATCTCCTTAGAAATGGTATCACTATAGTAGGGTACAACTTAAGAAGGCGGATGTACGCGAACTTGCGCCAATAGGCGCGCACTTCAGGTGACGTCATGCGTCGGACTACACTCTAGCCGCTGAAGCAGTCGACTGAGCACATGCCTAACATGGCCACTCTCGCTTCGAACTCAGCCGAGTCTCCTTGGGTGTGTGTGTGTCCCTTCGTCAGAGTGAATTCGAATTATGTGTGGTGACCTGTGAATATTGGGAGCTTACTATACGCAATTTGTGCCGCATGTGTTTGTTCTGAGTCGTGAGCCGGCGGAGAGAGATTGCAGCAAACATCGGTGACCCTGCGCTGCGCGTCATCTTGAAACAGAATCCCGCAGCGACATACCGATGCAAACGAACAAAGTGCGTGTTGGTTTCTTGTTGTATTATTTGCACCTAAGTGAAGTTACCACGAGGAGAGTTCGCCAAAGCCTGGTATTTGCCGTGAGCGGCGGGTCTGTTTGTGCACTGTGTCCCTGCGTTTCTCGTCGGACGTGGCGAAGTGATGGAGGAAAACCATTATCAGGATATAAGAAAAGCGTGCGCAGATGAAACCAACCCACAAGTTTCTATACACAAAACATTTGCGACAGCCACCTCCAACGCGATGATTCGTTGCTGCCAGCTGAGCGCGCAAAAGACCGATCGGTGGTGGAAGTGTGATAACATAGCCGAGCTTCAAGCAGCGTGGATTGAGTCTTGTGTAGCACCGTCAATCAATTGCCTTTCACCAATGTTAACAATCAGTGACTAACACGCGCTGCTTAAGGGATTATCATCGGATTATAAACGGTCAGACGTTTTGAAGCAGTGTTTGTTGCCTAAATGTTCGCCTCAGTGCTAATAAAAAATTATGACTGAAACACTGGTGTCGTTACAAGGCAGCTTGGCATAAGTTCGCGTTGCTGTGTGGCTTACAGCTTTTTCGCTCACTGCACGCGCCAGCTGTAGAATACATGCTGTGACACATTCGCGCATAAGCTGTGCCGCCAGCGCTGCTTCCCACAACGCAATTGAGCGCTGCTTTTAGATTGTCGTGAAATGTCGCTACTAAAAATACTTATGCCAGTGAAGGCAACAGAGCCATTTTGTACTTTAAAAAAATTACGACAAAGTAGACATGGCTGCTTGTGAACTAACTCCTAAGAGTTGTATTTGCGTCTGCGTTAAATGTTTCTGTGTACATGTGTACATTTGTTATTTTACACTTTTTGCATTTTAGATATGTTTTCGCCCTCATGTTTGTGTGAATATGCAAGTGGTTTCATGCCTGCATATCTTTATTCCAAATTTTTTACTTTTATTTTTGCCTTTGTTTTTGCAAAAAGATGTTCCAGTCTCATTATTCTTTACAATTTCACTAACATGTTCAACACTGCTAAGCATTTTTCCGGTATGTGAATATGACAACACTATTCTAGCAAACCTATTAAGATTAAAGATTCTACTCGAATTTGCCTTACTTGCCCAAGTCAGAATAATGAATTAAAAATTAGCTATGACAACACTCAGTGCAGACTGGCTACAGAATCATAAAGTGTGCTCCGACTTCTGCTATATCACTTGCGGCGCTACACATTCCACGGTGGCTGCCTCAACAAGCATTTTGGGCCTCACTAAGGTAATGATGTTTTATATTTGTTCTATTATGTGCATTACTTGTGTGAGCCAGATAACTAAAATAAACAATTGAGCCACATGAATGTGCTATGACATGCAAGCTGCTAACAGTGGCTGTCGGTTTCGTGTTGACTGCTGCAGTTTACCAGCACTAGCTATGATAAGACTGCAATTTGTGGTGTAGACAGTTTACGAGTAATAGAGCGTGTGAAACAGGACGGTGGCTGCCTGAATGAGCATTTTTAGCTCGCCAACGTTGATCAGGGTCAACAACAGTGTTTATTTCAGATATGCCGCCATTTAAATATCTTGGTTAATTGCTACCTGTCAAATCGAGCGTGATGTGTGAGGGACATTGCTTATCGGAATTAAGCTTCTATGAAAGAAATACGCCATAAATAAAGCAGCTTATTCATTTTAGAGGTTATGCAATGGATGCTTGGCTTTTGCAAAGCCACCAGGAAAAAAAATCTGGTAGCCCTAATAAGGGCTGTTTCTCAATTAAAGTTTGGGAAACCCTTAAGCTTCGCATTTAAGAGTTGAATGTGATAGCGAAATGTCGCCCCTAGTGCGCCCTTCAACCGCTAATTGCATACTTATTAATACGTTCTGGTACATACACACACACGCACGCACACACGCATGCACACAGTAGATCGTACCAGCGTGCGCGTGCGAATGTTACATACATGTTTTTGATCTAAAGCAAGGGTCGCATGGCCTCCTAGATACACTCCGCGCGCTCACATTCTCGGAGGCCATAGAGAGTCTCACAACAGCTCACAGATAGTAGCACATTATCTAGCGTTCGCTGTTACAGAAGGAAGCGGACGATTGTTTCGCTTGCTCCATGTGCGCGAAATCCTTGAACTTAAGTCATTGGTTCTAGACCAACGCAATCAGTTTGAGATGATTAATCCCAACCAGTGCGATCTGTGGATGCATCTCTCATTCGGGTAGGTCACCTTATCCTCAAGACACTTAAGATTGCATGTGGAACGAAGCTAAGCCGGGCCTACCACGAAGGTAAGGGACGCCTTGCCTACCGTGAATTATGACGGCATTGATCCGTCACCTCCTAGTGCAAGGGTACGACCCTGACTCCATGCAAATTCAACAATTTAAAAAACCCCACGCACTCGACAAGAAATTTCACGCCATTTACAGACTGGGTCCTCAAAAAACATCGCCCAATGTCAGGCCGCGGCTGCACCTAATGCTTCCTTACCATTGGGCACAGAAGACATCTCCTGCGACGAACATTGGACCACCGTCGCTTCAAAATTCAAGCGTCCAACAACACGGAAATGGGCGGAGGACTCGTGGCACCCTCGCAACACCCCTGGACTCAATGCAGATGGCTATGTTGCTGTCTTCAAACCCAGAGTTACGTGCAACTTCGCCGCATATAAACTACAATGTGTCTTTGCGAAAGCAATTCATTCAGCCCTCTTACAGGCAGCGGCAAATAAACCCGACCTACATATTAACTTTACACAATACGGAGTGTATCCCGTCTGGGACCAAAACATCATCGTGACCAGCACCCTTAACTATGCACTGATCCAACGTTTTCTCAATATATCAGCACTGCAATTTCCTAACAGAACAGTGCCAGTGCATAGCTACCTCCAGCCAACGGACAAAATAGGCCGAGGCGTCATTCGACTAGCCAACCACATTTATACACACTACATAGTCCAACGCGCTGTCTTACTAGGCAACAAAGTGATAGAGGCCCAGCGTCTTGAAACCGCCAACGTAGTCGTGCTCACGTTCGAAGACGCAGACATTCCAAGAAATGTGCTCGTTTTCGGAGCAGCTAACCCTGTACAACACTACCGCAAGGCCGTGCCAACCTGCTCTAATTGTGAAACGGTCGGTCACCAAAGCGATGTCTGCCTTAATCTAACGACACGATCTAGCCAGTGCCCAACATGTGGAAAGGCAGATGTGGACCTTTTCACCAATGAGTGTCTAGCCTGCTGTCTGCTCTGTAACGGCCCTCACATCACCGGATAAGGGAATGAATGTCCCAAGTGCTACCGAAGCCCAGCCGACACACCATCCCGACCAGTAACATCGACACGTGGAGACGCATGCGAGCAACCATTCACAAACAACGGGGCCCACTCACGCTCAGAACGACGCAGCACCTCTCGAGGCCGCTCAGCTAGAGGGGCTCATCGTGCTTCATCCATGCCTCATACTCGGTCCAAGTTGCGGTCCGAGTCACGGTCCAGAACTGAGTCCAGTTCTAGACCCAAACGGACTCTACAACAACGAACCACCCAGGAACCTCGGCGCTGTAGTCAGGGTCCACCCCAGATGAACAACACATTGCCACCACCGGTAAGCTCGGTAAAGGTTGGTGCTCCCACCTAATCTAAAAACGATGACGACTCATAATCAATCGCACAACTCCAAAAAATCATAGCCAAACAACCACAGACCCCCATGAAACAACAACACAAAATAGATCAGTTAGAACAACTAGTGAAGTCACAAACATCTAGTCACTCACCACCCTCCACAACCCAGCTTCAATCTACAACGGCACCCATGGAAACAGATACAGACGCTCCCTCGTTGACGAAGGCAGAAAATCCCACCAAGACGACATCGAAGAAACCGTAAATGCAGTTGTCAAAGTGATCACACCACTCCTAAAACTACAGATCAGTGAGGAGATACAACAAATACGGGACCAACATTTGTCCTCCTTACAACAAACCAAGGAACAAAGCTTGGCCTCAATCAAGGTAGCCGTGCATCCCAAGCTACTTGAATTAGATACCCTCACCTGCAAATAGAAGCGCAGCATCTCACAGCTAGAACAGGGGCATGGAAGAACACCTGTTAAGTTACCCACAGGGCGCCGTGATATCTCAGCGACAGTGCATAAAACTGGGGATTCGCAGGAGACATCTTCGAACCTATAACGGTTCAGCTCCCTCGAAGCCTAAACATAATATAGTGGAACTGCAGAAGCTTTCTCCATAAGGGGCGATCGCTACAACAATACATAGGCATGCTCAATCACAAACCCGTCATCATAGCGCTTCAGGATACTGTAGTTCCCGATATCAGATTTTCGTCGTACACAACACATGCCAACAAACACAACACATCGGTCTGCACTTTAGTTCACAACACCTGCGCTGTGGTCTCGGTAGATCTTGACCCAAGTGATACGTGGCTATATACGTCTTCATACGCTTTTTGCCTATCAAGCGCTCTCAGCAGCCTGTGTACGTGCTTAACATATACAGTCAACCCAAGTCTCATAAGCAAACCTTACTCGAAGCCTTTTGCAAAGCCAGGAAACAAGCTTTAAATGCACCGCTGCTTATAGTAGGCAAATTTAACGCCCGACACGCTTCCTGGGGTTTTCCGCAAGAGGACATCAAAGGACAAAATATTGTACGACCTAATGGCTCTCGAGGGTATCATTTTTTGCACCGAACCAGCCTATCCGATTCGCACGGGTAACAGTGTTTCGAGGGATACTTGCCCCGATCTAAGGATGGGTATCAACCTTCCTCAGCCAAGCTGGTGGAACTCACAAGAGAACCTCGGAAGGAACCATTTCATCATTCTCACGTCCTTATCGTATGGCAGACACAAGAAACATCAAAAGACAGTCAAGCTAATATATTTGGCAGCTTTCCACAAAACAGAAAACTTTTCCTTTCATCAAACTCCCACATCTTAATCGGGATGGGCCGGTACCTTACTTTAACTTAAGAACAAGGCTACCAAAACTGTTGCACCTACACTTGAAGCTCCAGCGGTCGATAGTCATCTCTTGTATTTACGAAATGCCAGACGCCAACTCACAAGACGCTGGAAACGATAAAGGCTTACTCGCTCACTCCACACACATATTGCCACCCTCACTGCTAAGGAAGAGAAGTGCGTTATAGCACTCGCTAAAGAAAATTGGTCCACGAAATGCGTCTCTCTTACAGAGTATCTACATACCAAATCTTCCTGGCACCATCTGCGTCACCTCATTGACCCAGACTCTACCAGAGGTGCGAACAGAAGAAGCCTCCAGAGTGTTATACAAGGCTTCCCTGGCAACTTACTGCGAGCTTACTCGGTGCCCTACAGTCGAAGTATGTCAACACTGCGTGGCACCACGCATCCATACCCCTTTATGACGGCCCCGATAATCCAGAACTTTTAAAAGCGTTTACGGTCGTCACAACTAAAGCGGAAATACAAAGCATGAGGGAAAGTACCGTCCCGGGAACCAGTCAAGTATTGATAGGGCTGCTCATAACCTAAGCGATGACATGACTCAGTTCCTAGTAGATAAAATGAACCAATACTGGTACGCCAGAACGCTGCCCCTAGAGTTGAAATCGGTCGAGCTCACTTTCATCGCGAAAGCCGGCAAAGCGCTTAATATTGATAACCTCCGCCCCGTATCCCTCACGTCATGCGCCGGTAATGTGATGGAGAAGGCCATACAAATAAGGTTAAATGAATATCTAGAAGAACAGAACCTCTTGCCTGACAATATGTTCGCCTTTCATCCCCAATTGTCAGTGCATGACATCGTCCTCTAACTAAAACACAAGATTGTCAACCTTCCCAGCGGCCCCACTCAAGCGGAAAGAACCATTCTTGCAATTGACTTCAAGGGTGCATTTGACAATGTTCGGCACTTCACTATCTTGGACGACACCCCTAATATTTGGTTCGATGCCCATGAGACCGAGATCACCAGCTTGGATATCTCCAAGAAGTGACTACGTGACATCTTTGGGGACCCGTCTTGTCACCAAATGGAAGCGAGAAAAGAACTCGACACTCGTGTGCGGTCCTCAACCAAACAGTATTTCTCGTAGATACAGGACGTGCTCGCGTTGTGCCGGAAAGTGGACGAGCAAATGACAAAGACTGACAAGGTGTGTCACATACTCAAGGGCATCGCGGACGATGCCTTCAACTTGCTCGTGTACACTAACATCATGACCGTCGATATGATTATTAAAGAATTCCGCTGTTTCGAAATGGTCAATAGTCACCGCGTCCTGCCTCAATTTACGCGGCTACCAAACACAGCTGTTACATCTACCTCCACCAATCTCAGTGCCGCACCACCCATGCAGGAGAACGTCACACGTATAGTTCGACGGGAGCTTGAAACGTCAAGTCCAGTGCCACTTCTTTCACTTCCACTCGACCATTGCGCCGCACAAATGCCTCCGGTAGTCTCCGTTATTCAAGCCGTCGTGAGGCGAGAAATCGCAAAGCTCGGCTTTTCTGTGGACTGCTCTGTCTCCCGACCCGCCTACAGGCGGATGGCAATAAAATCCCAGCGTCATGACTCATATTTTCTTCCGCGATCCTGCAATCCGACAGAATGAAGAACTGCAGACGATAAACCGATCTGCTTCCACTGCCACCGAGTTGGCCATGTCTCCCACTACTGTCACAGCACTTGGACGCCCCAAACCTGGAGTCTATTTTCCTCTTCTCGCCCATAAGACGCCTCCCACCGGTATTCGCCCAGTCGTGTGTTCCAATTTCCGACGTCCCTAGCAACCGTTCCATCACTCGTTTGCTGTCACCTCAACGCTGCTGTTCCCCATCGCTCCAACCACACCGCTATCCATCGTCGCTCAACTATGGACCCTCTCGGATGGAAAACTAGATCATGCAGATCCGGAAGGTAGTGCTTCATCAATTGCGACTGATCGAAATCCTCCGTTTGCGCTTCCCACTAATTCGAACTCGATTGAGGTGTATGTGGATGGTATTTCTTTGACGGTGTTAGCCGATACCAGAGCTCAAGTGTTCATAACGAGTGCTCATCTGTGTCGCCTACTCAAAAAAGTCACCACGCCTACAGCGACTAAAGCCCTCTGTCGCTGATGGTGAAACTGTGGCCATCACTGGAGTGTGTACCACTCGTGTTAGCATTGCCAGCCGCCATGTCCCCGTTTTATTTACGGTGTTCGAGAATCACCCTCACGACCTCTTCGTGATGGACTTATGATCGACGCATTCTGCCCTGATCGATTGTGCCGCCGGTACTGTCTGTCTAGAACTTCCTCTCCTTCCAGATTCTCACCCTGAAATCCCGAACAGCTTATGCACCACTGACTTTTTTGGCTACCAACTAAAACTCTCACGTTCGCTGAATGGGCAACGCCCTCTCCAGTGCTCAACGTTCAGTAAATCGTGACGCCGATTCCTGATGTTCTTCTGGCGCGTTACATTACTGGCCCACACTCCGTCGTAACCTTGGCCTCTAAGCGAACATATTTACCTGTTATCAATTTCGGTTTCATAGAGCAAGTACTACCTCGAGGAATTTTGGTCGCCATGCTAAGACCCTTAACCAATGACCACTTCACCAGTTTTGCGGCAGATGTATGTCTCGATCACCGATGTAACCCGCAGGATTTAACGTGCCTCGATGCAACCATATGCTTGATGATCACCCTGCACCGCAAACCTGAAAAGTAAGCCACGCTATGACGCCTTCTGGCTTCATGCCGCGACATATTTGACATCGACAACCGTCCACTCGGCCAGACTTCACTCGTCAAACACTGCATTAACACAGGTGATTCATCGCCGACCATTCCGAGTGTCTGCCCCCGAGCGTAAAGTAATTCAACATGCAGTCAGCAAGATGATATTAAAATGATTATTGAACCCTATTCGAGTCCTTGAGCGTGGCCCGTGGTGCTCGTTAAAATGAAAGGTGACACATGGCACTTCTGCGTTGATTACCGCAATCTGAATAGAATCGCGAAAAGGATGTTTACCCTTTGCCCCGCATCAATGACGCTCTCGATTGTCTACACGGCGCCCGACACTGTTCGTCAATAGACCTACGTTGCGGCTATTGGAAGATTGTTGTCGACGAAAAAGACGAAAAGAAGACTGCGTTTGTAACTCCAGACGGCCTATACCAGTTCAAGGTTATGTCGTTTGGACTATGTAATGCTCCAGTAACTTTAGAGCGCATGATGGGCTCTCGGCTACAAGGGTTCAAATTGTCAACATCTCTTTGTTACCTTGACGATGTCCTTGTATATTTACCAATATTTGAGACATACCTTCAGTGGTTGTGAGCTTTTCTCGACATCTTCCACACTGCAGGCCTTCAATTCAACTTGTCGAAGTGCCACTTCGGGCGCCGGAAAATTACAGTGTTGGGTCACATTGTCGACAAATCAGGTGTGCAGTCGGACCCGGAGAAACTTGGTGCAGTCACCAGTTTTCCCGTACCCAAGTCAGTCAAAGATGTCCGGAGTTTTGTAGGACTTTGTTTCTATTTTAGAAGGTTCGTGAAAGATTTCGCAATCATCGCTCGACCCCTCACTGCGCTTCTAAAGAAAGACGTCACTTTTACTTGGGGTACCGACCAAGCTGCTGCTTTTTATCACCTGATCACGCTACTGACGACTCCACGTATATTGGCTCACTTTGACCAATCCGCTCCGACAAAAGTCCGAACCGATGCTAGTGGCCAAGGGATTGGAGCCGTCCTAGCCGAACGCCAACAGGGACCCGACCGAGTTATCGCCTACGCTATCACCTTCTCACACCTGCTGAGCGTAATCATTTCATTACGAGCGTGAATGTCTTGCTCTTGTTTGGGCAGTCTCTTCCGCCCATATTTATATGGCACAACAATCTGTAATAACTGACCATCATGAGCTATGTTGGCTTACGTCACTGAAGGACTCTACTGGCTTGCTCCGGCACTGGGCTCTGCGACAGCAAGAATATACCTACATCGTGACGTGCAAGTCCGGACTCCTACACCACGACGCAGACTACCTGTCCCACTACCCGGTCGCTGAATTGATCCCTATGCCTGACACCGACATCGACCCTTGCGTATTTTCCCTTTCGCAAATGACAAGCATCGGTGACGAGCAGCACCATGATTCATCCCTACGTGCTATCGTCAAGAGCCTCGAATCATCATTTTCCGATAAGTCCCATCGCTCATTCGTGCTCAGTAATGGTGTATTGTACCACTAATATTTCAAGCAGGATGGATCGGCCCTGTTGCTTGTCATTCCGAAGGATCTTCGCCCGAAAATTCTACACGAACTTCATGACTTTCCAACGGCCGGTCACCTTAGTGTGTCACGCACTTACGACCGAATACCTCGACGCTTATTTTGGCCAGGGCCTGCACACAAGGTCAGAAAATACGTTGTGGCATGTGAGAAACGTCTGCGCTGCAAAAAACTACCGTAACTTCCCTCCGGGTGCCTTTCAACCACTCGACATTCCATCAGAACCATTCTTCCGCGTCGGCTTAAACCTGCTTGGCCCTTTCCCATTGTCTTCTTCAGTCAACAAGTGGATGACCGTGGCCACCGACGACGCCACGTGTTATGCCATCACACGAGTTCTTCCAACAAGCTGCGCCACCGATGTCACCGACTTCCTCCTCAAAGACCTGGTTTTGCAACATGGCGCTCCACAGCAGCTGTTTAGATACCGCGGCCGCACCTTTTTGGTGAAGTATTAGCCGACATCTTTCAGTCCTGTAAACCGAGGCATAAGCTGACTACGTCGTACCATCCACAGACAAATAGACTCACTTAGCGTCTAAATTAAACTCTTAGAGACAAGCTCGCTAAGTATGTTTTCACCATCTACACCAACTGGGATCTTGCGTTGCCATACGTCACAATCGCCTACAATTTTTCGCGCCATGATGCTGCCGGTTACTCTCCATTCTTTCGGCTGTTTGAACGAGAACCAACATTGCCTCTATACACCGTCATTCCGTCCCCTGCAGTACCGACCAGTGAATATGCCATGGACGCTATCACTCGGGAACCTCACGCACGCGCATTCACCCGTACTCGCCTTCTGACCTCTCAAGAGAAGCAAGAGCGTTTGTATGATCAACGACAGCGTGACGTACACTTTTCGCCCAGTTCATTGGTCCTGCTGTGGTCTCCGACCTGACAAGTTGGTTTATCAAAAAAACTGCTTACTCAGTACACAGGTCCATACCGAGTCTTTCGTGTGGTTACTCCTGCGACACATAATGTTTGTCCTGTCGCCCCGTCGTCTTCATGTGCCCCACAGGCTACCAGTATTGTAAATGTTGTGCGTTTGAAGCCCTGCCACTCTTCTAGTGAGGTTGTCATTTAAATGCCCCGAGATGGCGCTTTTGCAGCCGGGTGTTAGGCTAGTGGTCGTTCACGCACGGTCGTTCACGCAACGGGGCGTTGCGTGAACGACCGTGCAAGGGAACATGAGCTGTCACTTAAAAATAACGGGATCACGCATTTGCCCGCGCATTGCAAAGCTTGCATGTGCTCACCGATTTTCTCGGAGATTAGGATTTTGGGTCGGAGTGCTGATACCACAGCCCGGGAACTGATGGAAGCGTTTTATATTTCTGCTAGAGGCAATACCTGTGTTAGTGATACATCCATATCGCTATTTGATAGTGAGCGTCATTTTTTGCGTGGCCTGTTGTAAACTATTAGGTTCTGTCCTCGTGACCACTTGACTATGTTCTGCGACTGTAAATATGAAGGTTGACGAAGAATTAAATTTAGTTGAAAGTCTGCGCTTGTCCCTGTCTCTTCTCTGCCGTCGTTTGTCTGTTTTTTGCGCACACCGATTTACCCTGAATTATGAACCAACTCGCCCAGCTACATGTTTTATTGTTAGGCTAGTGCATGCATTATGCATATTGATATGCTGGGTGGCGACGTGTGTGTGTGTGTGCCTTACGAGGAAGACGAAGGGTTCTCTCCGCTCGATCACTACGCATACGGTTGAATGAAATGGCCGATTCACTATCTCGAGCCACACTTGATGGCCCTGCGATCTCGGTACTACCAGAATCGGAACACATAGTGTCGATCAGATATAGAAAATTGGCTATTTATACGGATATGATGGAAAATATTACTAAATATACGGACTATCAGCACCTTACATATCCCTGGAAACCTCAGTGGAGTCAATCTAAAAAGTTAGAAGTTATTTTAACCAAATTTCGATGTCGTGTCCCTCCATTAAACTTTTACTTGCACAGAGCTGGTCTGGCGATATCCCCCCTGTGTCCATTTTGTGAAGAAACGGAAACAATAGAGCATTACTTTATAACATGTAAAAACTATTCATTAATTAGGAAAAGACTTTTAATTGTTCCGTTTCACGCAGTAGGATTAAATTTAACTGCAGATAATGTTCTAAGTTTCGGTGCCTTTAGCTTGGGACATTGCCACAGGAGCGTATTCGATGCTGTATGCAATTTCATTCGAGAATCAAAGCGCATGTCATAATAATGCCTGCTTAAATATATTTCTGACGACACTTGTCTAATTTTGAATGAAATTTGCATATTCATTTGATTGTGACCGGGTGAGATAAGCTCGATTGTCTGGTCTACTCAAAATTTCTGTCTTACACTGTAGTATTACCTCACCTTTTCTCTTCTTGATTCAATCTTCAATTATTTGTTTAGTTTAATATTCTTTTTCTAGTTAATTATTCTTTTCTATTATATCATTAGTTTTTCATTTAGGATAAACCTTTTAGTAGATCTCATATAGGCTACTTCTAGATTTCATGGCCAATCCCCCATAGTGGGTATGTGCCAGTGCGAAGGGGCAACAACAACAACAACAGCTCGATCACTGGTGAACCGGTCGCGCCATTACTGCTGGTTTAAAACACATCTCATCCACAGCCTCGTCGACACGGCGTCGCGTCTTATCCGTAACATATTATTCGATGCTCGTGAGCGCGTCTTGAGCGACCTTTAGAATGCTCATGACACCGTGCACGATGTTTCAAGGTCGCTAAGTTTCTGGAGCGAAATAGGTTTCTACCTGAACACTTCGTCTTATAGATTACGCGCTCTGCTACTCGGTGTGGCCGTGTATACGCGCTGTGACGTTTTCAATGGCTTGGCGTGGCTGTGTATCCAAAGAATAAAGACGCCGGGACAAGGACAGAGTTTCTTAATTATACAGTAGAGCGAACTATGGCACTGGTGTCTATGGGAGCTCCTGTATGCATGGTGCTTCAGCAACCATGGAAGTTATGAGTGTTGCAAGGACTTGCCTAGTCTTTGTACTTTACGCTCTCTCTTGCTTCGCGTGGCTTGAAGCAGCTTTGTCGCGAAGCAATAATCGACAAGTTTTCAGCAGTTGAACACCACTGCCTTCACCTTTTACGATCACCGTTTCAAATCAACTCACGAAGTTCAAAACGGTTAGTTTTTTATTCGACATAAAACCGAAAAACGGCAATGAACGAAGCCAAAAGTGCGATTCACCGCCCGCAAGCACAAAGACTAGGCTTAATAATGCCATAGCCAAAATTATCATGGTCGCTGAGTGATCGCAGTACCATAGCCCCTCTAGTTATTTTTAGGAATCTAAATGGGGACAAACCACGCATGACACAGGCGCGGGAAACTTTAGATGTAAGCTCACACAAAGAGATACAAATACAGAGAAGTGTGAAGTGCAACATCCTTTCAATTTAAAACCTTGTTGGTTTCATTTAAAGTACACTCGAAGGCAAAATTACCTGAAACAGGAGTAATGAAGCCCCGTATACGCACGATGAACGGATAGACTGTTGAAGAGTAACCAAAGAGGGATGTGTGCCGCGTGCAAACTACTTTGTCCCCAAAGGAATGAACCGCACGGGACATGCGCAAATCGTTGTCAAGGACACTAACCGTCTTCCTCTCTTCAGCTCAGTCTTCCTCCGTAATTTCTAGTGACAATTGGCGTTGCGTCGCGCTCGGAGAGCTGGACGATCTAAGAAGTACGCCGCTGTGCTTCGTGTGTGCACTTGAATGAGCATGCGCTGCTCCTTTTACGTTTCGCCGCACCCATACGCCGGGCTGTATAACTCTGGCTTACTCAAGATGGTTACGACCAACTCACGACACCATGGGTTGGGAATGACGGCCAACATGGCGGCTGAGAAGACAGCAGGCCTCTTGTATACATTTTTTCAGCCTGACTCAGGTCAGAAATCCTCGCTGGATTCTTTCACATGTCGGTGATCATTCTCTATTCTGCCGTGCTTGTCGGGTGTGCGATGTGGATCGCTCTTTCCTGTTACAGGCTCGGTCGTTTTTATCGCACGCAGGAAATGCACCGCGAATGTCGGCTTCGGTGTCTGTAGTTCACCTGTGCTTTTTAACCCCCCGAAAACTGGCCGCCGTTGCCCTCAGCCGCCCGGACGCTCGCTCATCGAGTGCTCGCCTGTCTTTGCCGCCTTCATGAGCTCTGGGCTGGCGATAATGAGTGGAGACCTCGTCGCTGTTTCCCGAGTCGTCCCGAACGCGTTGCGGTTGCTCGGAACGAGCGTGGTTTTGGTATGTCCCGTGCTGTAAGTGCACCGGTATGGCCTGGTGGGGCTTTCGCTAGTGCCGGAACCGAGTTTGTGAAAATTGGTTGCCATTTCAGTTGGCTCCCCCGTCAATCGGTCGCAAACAGCCCGGCGCTGGCCGTTCGCGGCTGCCACGGCGGCGGACTCGCGTTTGCACGCTGCACTCGCAATCGCTCGAGTTTGTGGAAAAGGGCCGCATTAATCGCGAGACAGACGTGCGATTGTCCGTGCGATGCAGCGTCGCTGGTGCGGCATGCCGCATGCGACGTTTCGGGACACACGACGGAAAAGGAGCTATCAGCGGCAGGCTCCGCCCCTATGCGGTGCCTCGGCATGCATGGTTGAACGACTTGGTATCCTCGTACTGAGGCTCAAAACAAACAACATTGCAGGCACGCTTCGTTCTATAAAAATAATTAATAAATCGCATTCGTGAACGACAAGCACGTAGTAACCACGGCAACAGCTGATTATTCATGACTTCGACAGGGAGGCCTGGCATCGCGGGCGCCGGCCATCGCCTACGCCGTTCACACGCGAGCTCGTCATCGAGTGCTTGTTTTTGACAACACTATCAAGCATTGGGCTCGTATGTAATGCGCTAGCATACATTATTACTTTATCAATACCATCGACGTGAAGAGCAAAGGTGAAAGCGAAGCAAGCCAGCGCAGAGATGCCGGTGGCTGTGTTTACTGCGAAAGGACCTTGCATCGCTGCCGACGATCTCTGATCTCGCTAGCGGTTTCAAAACGGGCGTTGTCGTGCAGAAAAGGCACACTTCAAGCATCACTTTATTCAATCTAGAGTAATATCACGTCCCCAGGGAAATGTACTCGTTGTTTGTCACACCACCGCAGTCAGCGATGTCAGCAAACCGACGCTCGCACCACTCCATCGACTCACCTGGAACCTTGGAGCACGGGTGATGGGAGCGGCGACAGTGAGATGGCGCCACTAGCATCGTGACGCCTCTCATATGCACGCGCTGTGATTGGCTGCTGCCATGTGGCGGTGCGACGCTGGGACGAAAATATCTGTCTGGTTTGATGCTCGCCGCACCGGCTATGTGGCGGTGCGACGCGATCATACGTCACAAAACGTCACCACTCCGGCAGTCGCATCGTCACACCGTACGCCGAATCGCAGGGAAAATCGCACGTCTGTCTCGCGCTTTACCATCGGTTTTTTAGGCGTTCGCATCAAACCAATTTGGCGCTGGCCAAGCGTACGGTCGCTCTCCTGTTCGGCGTTCAGTGGCACCAGACGCTCCGCGTGCAACGCCGTGTTTGGTCTCGCGTTCGCTTGCTCGAGCTGAACGGTGGCGCTCGCTTAGAAATCCCCGCCTTGCTGGCGACACGGTGGTTCGCGGCGCGTCGGAATGTTTTGCGGCTACCGCACATAAGCTGTTGTGCTACGGGGATTGAAATTAGTTTTTGACGATGTGTGATATCAAGGGAAAATTATTTGCATGTCCTGTTTTACACGTATCTTTTCATTTTACCTCGCGCATATTTGTGATATTCATGCATGTTCATTCTCTGTCACGCGTGAATAACTATTTTTACAATCGTATTGTGCAGACATGGCCTGTGTGCTCTGGCGTGTCCAATAATTGTCATATATCATTTTCATCGGAGCAGTTTGAGAAGGACTGTAAGAGATGTGAAGATAAAGTTATTTGCGTGTCGTATTTCACATAATCGTTTTTAAATCAACTTGCACGTACTTGTCAAACACGTACGTTCCCATCTTCTGTCTCGTGTGACTATTTCTACAATCTTATTGTACACCCATGGGCACACAACATGCAAAAGGCAGTGTGTGCTGGCGTCGGCAATGTCTGTCATCTATCGCTTCTGTCGGGGGAGCTTCACGAGTACTGTACAAGATGTGACAACGAGGCTCTGCCGTGATGGTCTAGTGGCTAAGGTACTCCGCTGCTGCCCAGCAGGTCATGGAATCGAATCTCGGCTGTGGCGGCTGCATTTCCGATGGAGGCGGAAATGTTGTGGACCCGTTTGCTTAGATTTGGGTGCAGGTTAAAGAACCCCAGGTGGTAGAAATTTCTGGAGCCCTCCACTACGCCGTCTCTCACAATCATATCGTACTTTTAGAAACTGAACCCCATATATCAATCGATGTGACAAAGACGCTGGACATGTACGTTTTACCACAAATTTTCTTTAAAAAATTAGGAACTTCATGTGTATAAAAAATAAAAGATTTGAATGTTTCACTTCTGTCGTTTGTTGTTGCAGTGACTGCGAATGCAGGGACCCACAGGTGGGGAAATAGTTTTTCGCGTTTTTTTTCCGCGTCATTTGTTTGTCACTGCGCAGAAAAACAGACGTAGAAAGTATAAGCCCTGGCGAAAAGTAAATAGCAAACAAAATTTGAACTGGGGATAAAAAAATTATCTCATTGGAATATTTGAGTTGACCAACCGGTCGTCCGGCGAGAAACAACTGTGAGGACTAACGGTTGCTCAGTAAGTTTTAAATGTGGGGACTAACGGTTGCCCGAGGACGTGTAAATGCGAGAACTAAATGTTAGTTTTTTGAGGTTATTTGTGGGAGTAACGGTTACCTGCTAAAGGGTGAACGTGAAGATATATGTTAGTCCCTTGAGCGTGTCTGCGGGGACTAACTGTTAGAATTGGAGCCGTTATTTCCTAAAGAGATTAATGGTTGTGGCAACCCCATTATTCCCCGAGAGGATGAACCGCACACCCTTTTATACCCTTATGCTTTAGAGTGTATTTGAAAAGCTGAAAAAAAATCTGCAGATCCCACATACAGCGGGAATTGATGGTATGCCGAAGCACGAATGAGAAAGGTTGATATGTCACTTTTGCGTCAAGTGTCCCCCAAGGCTCCGTTCTCGGGCCCCTTATCTTTCTGATTTACACAAACGACCTAGCTTCATGTGTCTCTTCTTGTATCCGTGTGTTCACCGAAGACTGCGTAATATATCACCCAATTACCGACCCCATCGATCAAGCCGCTGACCAAATGACCTAAACAACGTGCAAGAATGGTGTGACCTGTGGCTCATGAAACTTAACCCCAACAAATGCAAGACCGTTTCATTTCACCGCCGCCACAACCCCTTTATGTTCCCTTATGTAATTGCTAGCGTTACCCTCGAACATGTGCAGTCAAACAAGTATATCGGTGTCGCCGTATTTAATGATCTAAACTGGTGCACACATATTACTAACATTGTATCATCAGCGAACAAATCTCTGGGTTTACTGAAAGGTTACCTTCGGCACGCCCCTAAAAATGTCAAGCTACAGGCCTACAAGTCCCTTATTTGATCCAAATTGGAATACACATCCGCAGTCTGGAGCCCACACCAAGCCTATCTGACCGATTCACTCGAGGGAGTTCAAAACCGTGCCATCAGGTGCATTCAATCTTCGTACTTATAGAATACAAGTGTAACATCGCTCAAAAAAAAATCGGCTATTTTAAGCCTTGTATTCTCCACCGCATCTCAAGTCTGAGCCTTTTTTTTAAGTTTTTTCACAGCACTCTTCGTCATCCCTACATCGCTCTACCGGCCCGCATATCTCACCGCACGTGTCATTCACTTCAAGTTGCCCGGCCGCGAATTAAGATGACCACCTTTTCTATGTACTTATTTGTTCGGACAGCAAAGAACGGGAATGACCTTCCCCATGATGTCGCCACCACTGAATGCTCATCATCATTTTCGATCAATTATGTGTCCACTTTTTCATAAAATTTGTGGCAACAAAAAATATATGTTAACCCACCCCTTATGTAATACCCCCTTGAGGAGTCTTTCAGGAAAATAAAGCTATGTTTTGTTATGTTAAAATCAGCAAGACATAATGAGGTGGAGGTAAATGATGCGGTACATGAATTCTGTATCATGATTATCATGTTTGGATGTGTCATTTACCTTCGTCATCTATTCACGTCCCGTGATGCGAAATTTAGTATATGTGGAGCTAGCAAAACAGCATGGTATGTTGTCATAATCTTACATCACACGCGTGTCAGGATTATAATGTTTGCACTAGTCATGTACTTTCATCATTCATTGATGTCACGTACACCAAATTCGGTATATGTGGAGCTTGAAAAACGGCCGCGAGTGCATCAGGAAGGGCCCAATATACTTCAATGTAGCGTTGACGTGCGAGCATGCCGGGCACAGTGACGCTACGTTCGCAGAACACGAGCACTCTGTAGTCTGACGCCTGGCGCGACCAGCGTCCGTCGGCGCGCCATGACGGCAACCGGCGAGAAATGCGACATGCTGCGGGATTATATGAGCGCACAAGGTAGAAGGCAAAGCACTTGACAGGAAATACGTTCTTCCGGTCAAGTTCTTTTTCTTCAACCTTGTCCGATAATACCTTTCTACAATATGTTTTACCAAATGGCCTAGCATTCCACTTTATTGTGCGACATGCTACATTTTGCGCTGATGACGTTACTTAGACAGCACCGCGCCTGCCTCTCTCCATGACAGAAGGACATTGTGTGCGCTCAAACGCGCATGAGTCAAAGCAACGCCACGCGGTGAGTGCTTGTGAGTATATGGCAGAACCGGCGCCTGGCGTGGCAACGCCGGCGTGACACAGCGAAATGAACGCCAGCGATCACGCGCACCATGCCACGTCGAAGTTTATTGGCGCCTTTACTGTGGTGCGTAGTCATGCTCTCACATGACACACATCTCATGGTTATCATGTGTGCACCAGTCACATACCTTGGTCAACCATTGGCGTCACGTAACACCAAATTTGGTATATGTGAAGCTAGCGGAGTGGCCCAGAGCACATCATCAGCGTGGCATGTAGTCGCATTATTACACGACACCGATGTCGTCCTTATCACGTTTGGATTTGTCATATACCTATGTCGTCCGTTCGCGTCACGTAATACCGAGTTTGGTACTTTTGAAGCTAGCGAAACGGCCGTGAGAGCATCATGAGCGTAGCATGTAGTTAAGTTGTTACATGACACGCATCTCATGTTTATCATGTCTGTACCAGTATCATACTTTCGTCATGCATTCGCGTCACGTAATACCAAATTTGGTATAAGTGAAGCTAGGAAAACGGCCGCCAGCACATCATGAGCGTGGCATGTAGCCATGTTGTTACATGACACGCATCTCATGATTATCATGTTTCCACCAGTCACATACCTTCGTCATTCATTCAAGCGCCATTAGTCTTGTGCGGTATATGAGCGAGCGAGTTGACGACACTCTTCGGCATAAGCAGCTGCTTTGGAAACAGGCGTCGCTTCCGACACATCAGGCCTGTAAGGGAGAATGGTGTCCATGGAGCATGATGGCTCACGTCCGTACAGGAGGAAGAAAGGAGAAAAGCCTGTGGTTGTTTGTGGCGCAGAGTTGTACGCGTACGTGACAAAAGGGAGCACTTTGTTTCAATTAGTGTGGTCGTGAGAGGCTACATGGCAAGCATATCTCCAAAGGTACGGTTAAAGCGTTCTGTCATGCCATCGGTTTGAGGATGGTATGCCGAGGTTTTCCGATGAACAGTGCGACATGCCTGGAGCAGTTCGTCGACGGCGTTCTAGAAAAACACGCGTTCATGGTCACTCAGTAATTCACGAGGTGGTCCGTGTCGCGAAATGAGGTGGTGAAAAAGAAAGGACGCAACGTCTTTCGCAGTGGTAGCAGGCAGCGCAGATGTTTCAGCGTAGCGTGTCAAATGATCGACGGCGACAATAATCCACCGGTTGCCTCGAAGATTGTTGGGTAGAGGACAATAAATATCTATTAGAACGTGGTCGAATGGTCTCACTGGGCAGGTTAAGGGTTGCAAAGGGCCATCAGTGCTTTGAGAAGGCGTCTTGCGTCATTGACATGTGGTGCATGACCGAACGTACTGGCGAACGTGCCGATACTTGCCGCGCCAGTAGTATCTTAGACGAAAGCGAGAGTAAGTCTTAAATACTCCAGCGTTACCACACTGGGGGTCATCGTGAAAGGCAGCGCAGATGTCCGAGCGCAAATGACCAGGGATGACAAGGAGCCACCTAAGGCCGTCCGTCACGTAATTGCGGTGATACAACAAGCCTTCACGGACAGAAAAGTGTCTTGCTTGACGAGAGAGGGAGCGTGAAGTCGTTTCTGACGAACTGTGAGAGAGGACGTCGAGCAAAGAATTGATCCAATGATCCTTGCGCTGCTCGGATGGCATGTCGGAGATGCTCAACGATGACGCGTCGCAAATGGCAGTTGGCAATGCAGGCAAGGTCAGGAGGCAATGGAGAACGGAATAGTGCATCGGCGTCTAAATGTCTGAGTCCTGAGCGATAAACAACACGGATGCCGTATTCCTTAAGGCGTAAAGCCCAACAAGCGAGGCGGCCAATAGGATCTTTCATGGATGCTAGCCAGCATAAGACATAGTGATCTGTGACAACATCAAACTGGCGTCCGTAAAGGTAAGTGCGAAATTTTCCTATAGTTCAAATGATAGCCAAGCACTCCTTTTCCGTGACGGAATACTTGGACACTGCCTTCGTTAGGGTACGGCTGCCATAGGCGACAACGTACTCATCACAGCCATCCTTGCGTTGAGCGAAAATGGCACCGAGGCCGACACCGATTGCATCCGTGTGAATTTCAGTGGGCACATTGGGATCGAAGTGGCAGAGAACTGGCGGAGATGTGAGTAGCCGGCGCAGCAACGTGAATGCGTCATCGCAGTGGGAATTCCAGCCAGAGAGGTCCGCGCTACGGGAGAGAAGCTGAGTCAGGGGGGCAATTATAGAGGCAAAATTGCGAATGAAACGCCGAAAATACGAACACAAGCCTACGAAACTAGGAAGCTCCTTTAGAGTAGTAGGCCTGGGGTACTCGGCAACGACACGCAGTTTGGCAGGGTCCGGCGATATTCCTTCTTTTGAGACAACGTGGCCAAGAATTGCGAGTTTGAGGGCGCCAAAACGACATTTCTTGAAGTTTAGTTTCAACTTAGCTGCCGTAAGGCAATGGAGAACTTGTTCGAGACGGAAAGATCAGTTTCCGAATTCGCTGAGAATACAACTATGTCTTCTAAATAGCAAAGACAGATGTGCCATTCAAGTCCCCTGTGGACACTGTCCAGCATTCTTTCAAAAGTCGCAGGCGCATTGCAAGAGTTTCAAAATTCGCTGAAAATACAACTATGTCGTCTAAATAGCAAAGACAGATGTGCCATTTGAGGCCCCTGTGGACACTGTCCAGCATTTTTTAAAAGTCGCAGGCGCTTTGCGAAAACCGCAGGGCATTACATTAAATTCATATCGGCCGTCAGGGGTCACAAACGCTGTTTTTGAATGGTCTGGTTCAGCCACTGGCAATTGCCAATATCCAGAGCGCCGATCTAGTGAAGAGAAAAAGTCCGCACCTTGAAGGCAATCCAATGCGTCATCAATGCGTGGCAGGGGATAAACATCCTTGCGTGTGATCTTGTTTAGTCGACGATAATCCACGCCAAACCTGATGGAGTCATCCTTTTTTCGCACGAAGACCACTGGCGAAGCCCAACGACTGTGTGAGTGTTGAATAACACTACGTTGCAGCATCTCGTCGACGTGTTGAATGATGACGTCATGCTCAGCGTGCGAGACGCTGTAGGGGCGCTGACGAAGTGGATTATGATGACCGGTGTCGATATGGTGAGCGACAACTGACGTGCGTCGCAAGGGAGGTTGTCCGTTGTCGAAGGAGGCGCGGAAACGGTCAAGTAGTTGAATGAGCTGATTGCGCTGGTCTTGCGTAAGGCCGGTGTCTACACTGCGCAACAGAACGTCTTCGTCAGGTAGTGAGGGCGCGGTGGCAGCTGTGACAGCACCACAGACATCGGCGTCGTATCAGAACGGGCATCGAAAGGAAAGATGTCATCATAAGTGTCAGAACTCTCAATACAATCGCCATGCATTAAGGTAGCGCGACAAGGGAACAGATTGCACACGAACACGGCACTGGAGCCATCGGCAAGTGTTATGACGGCAAACGGGACGACAAGGTTCCGGTGGCGAGTGCATTCTTGTGAAGGCTTAAAGAGGGCAGTGCAATCGTAAACGGAGTTGCACAAAAGAGATACCGTGGTGACCGAAAAAGCCGAGGTGACGACATCAGCGGCGACGATCACCTTTTTAGGTGAGTGAGGGATATCTATGAATGTCGTGCTGAATGGAAACAAAACGAGTTGAGCACGAGCGCAGTCGACCACCGCATGATGAGCGGAAAGAAAGTTCCATCCCAGGATGATTTCATGAGACGCATGCGGAAGAACGAGAATTTCAACGATGTAAAGCACTCCTTGAATTACAAAACGAGCAGTGCATGTGACAGAAGGTTGGACGTGTTGCGAACTCGCTGTGCGTAAAGAAATTGCAACCACTGGAGTAATCACTTTGTTCAGTTCGCGGCATAACACTTCACTGACTATACAAATAGCGGCACCTGTGTCGACAAGAGTAGTTGTGGCGAAACCATCCACAAACACGGCAATCTCGTTAAGGGGCAAAATATGAGGCCTTGGAAATTTCGTCGGTGGCGCAGCTTTTGCCTCAGGAACTGCGCCTGTTAGTTTTCCTTCTGGGCGTGGTTGGAACGGCGAAGCATGGGGGAAGGAGACCGACGACGGGATGAAGGAGATCGACGTCGGCTGAAGTCTGGTCGACGTGAGTGGGGGTCATGTGTATCAGGTGTCACATGCAATTCTGATCACCGAGGTATGTTGCCGGAATGCTGAGCATCATTAAAATAGAATCCACGGCGACGACAGTAGCGCGCGACATGTCCTGGAATACCACAGTTGTAAGCAGACGGGCCGGTTATCCGGAGTACGCCAAGAACTTACAGGTGCTCGAGGTGGTGTAAAGGGCCGATTTACTGGATAAACCAAAACTGGTGACCTGTAGTAGTTGGGGGCTGGACTGTATGAAGGGAGCGGCCGTTGGGCAGGAGGCCGATAAACGGCTTCTGCATAAGGCAGCGGTGCAGCAACTGATAATGGGGACGCGGGCGAAGGTAGAGCCTCGGCAACTTGCGTCTGAATAGCACGGCAAAGTGAGTGGTCCAGTTCTGTGGGGGTCTTGTTGATGGTGGCGACAACAAAGAGCTGTCGAGCAACTTCCTCCCGGGTGTACTGTTGAGTTTGAGGCATTAACACGCTGTAGTCGGGGCCACTGCTTTTGCACTCCAAAGCGGAGTTATCAGCTGTTTGCGTATTAGCGCGACGTGCAGAAATTCGTTGCTTCCGCAGCTCAACGAAACTTTGACATAGCTGAATCACGGCCATGATGGTCTGTGGGTCTTTGGCCACAAGCATATGAAAAGCGTCGTCATCAATTCCTTTCAATATATTCTTTATTCTGTCAGCCTCCGTCATCTTCGAATCAACTCGCCTACAGAGGCTGATCACAACCTCAATGTAGCTCGTGAAGCTCTCACTATTTCGCTGAAATCATCCCCGCAGGCCCAGTTCAGCACGAAGCTTGCGCATGGCTGGACGACCGAAAAACGAGGTCACGGCCTCTATGAAAACCGACCAGGTGAGGATGTCGGCTTGGTGCTTGGTGAATCATAGGTTGGCCAAATACATCAAGTAGAAGATGACGTGAGTCAGCTTCGCAGGGTCATCCCACTTGTTGATCGCACTGGCACGCTTGTACTCTGCCAGCCAGTCCTCGACATCTTGATCTTCAGTGCCGTTGTATACTGATGGGTCACGCAGACGAAGTAAACCAGGGCACATGACAGGCGGCAGCGTGGAAGAGGCTTGGGGGGTGTGACGCGCTCGGTCTATGCGGGCTGAGATGGTAACTTACGGCTGCGGAGCTCCAGGACGTTAGCCAGCACGTTTCCACCAAATGCAACGAGCAAGAATGCGTAAAAACACAAGTTATTATTCGAGAAACGTTAGCCGCAACAAGCTGGTACAGGCAGGAACCCGGCAAGCACGAGCCACACACAGACGTCACGTCATCTTTCACGCTGGCACAGAGCTGGCGCCACAAAGTGCTAGCTCTGTGCGCCATATATATACTACGACACACTACGAGAATCAAGCTTATACTGCAATGAATTCGCGTGGTGGATTTCAGGTACGTAGCAAGGATATATATATATATATATATATATATATATATATATATATATATATATATATATATATATATATATATATATAACGCTATCATGACTGGGCGACGAAGTGGCTGCGAGGTATCCTGTCGACTCGTGTGACGCTACGATGAATGGGCGACGTGGCCTGGCTCATACCTCATGTTTATTCTTTTCTGATATATATATATATATATATATATATATATATATATATATATATATATATTAACGGGCGAAAACCCAAGTTTTACTAACGTTTCAGCAGGTGGGCCTGCCTTCGTCAGAGTAAATGGTTACAGATGGCACACAGTGCACATATATAGGCCGCTTCTTTGCGTATCACACGGCTAAGTCATTATCAGCAGTTTAAGAAACATAATTATATATCACCAAAGGTACGTGGCTCTAGTGCACATACAACTGAAAACGCCTATCATTGTACAATAGTGAATTGGCACGTATTAGATACCGTAGAACTTGTGTGGAATGAAACAGGTCTGCAAACTAACAAATTGTGCACGCAGTAGCTCTCTTGGTCATGCGTTCTGCGGGATGATCACAGCCTAAGGACATTCAGTAAGCCTTTAAAAAATAAAAAGAAGTTTAGAGAGATAAACAAAATCAAAAAAGCAGGCAGAGCAAAATGAATGCGAGTAAAATGGTGAAGCGACAAAGGCCACCTACATTGTGAAGAAAACATTTGAGAATAGGCCAACGTTGTGCAAAGAATATACACAAATAAAAAGCAAAAAGGCGATTTACTAATGCAATATGAAAGTAAGCGTAGCAGGGCTCTCGTTCATGCCGGCAGATAGTGTTTTGAATATATGAATTAGAAATGACTCTTTTACTTCGCGTTCATGGTGTGATTTCAAACCCGATTCCAGTATTGTAGTAATCATGTTACTGAATGAGTGACCTGCCTCGGTGACATGCCTTGAAATCGGTAAGTTAGGAAGGGCATGCACATGAGCTTCATGAATATTGAAACGGTATCAAAAAGCAGTTTCAGTATGACCCATGTATTGTACATGACAGATTGAGAATTCTAGCAAACATACGACATTTGCAGTATCACAAGTGAAATTGCCCTTGATTAGAACTTGAAGTTCGTCGCAGTACTGGCTGCCAGTGTTCTGGTCATGTGTGCACACACTTTATAGCGGGGCTTTTTACAAGGATGGCAACCAAGCGCCTGGACGTTATTGCTCTGTCTGGTTTAGAGGTAGTTAATAAATCTAGCAAATTTTAGCCTCGTCTGTATACAGCACGTAGTGGTTCTGGAAAAGCTTTTGCAAGGCGTTCGCTCTGCATGAGTATGTTGTGGTGTTTATAGAAGGTGCCGATGCGTTATGGGTTAAACCGGGTTAACCTGTGAATGTCTTTTAGGATTTTTCTTGGGGATGCAGAGTGCTGTACGGTCTTGTGCGTCGGCACGCCTTACGGCGTCATCGACTAACTTGGGCGGATATTTCTGTTTTAAGAAGTGCAGTGCGTAGCTGCTTGCAGTTATTATCAAAGTCCGGTTGCTCAGAGCAACATTGCTTAGAGCGTGAGACCTCGCTGTAAGGTATCCTGAATTTGCAGTGTCTTTTGTGGCTGCTTTTAAAGTGTAAATTCCTCTGTCTGTCAGTCAGCTTGCGGTTCAGTTTAGTGCTTAAATTTGCATTATCGAGACATACTGTGGCATCGAGAAAGTTAATGGGCTCTGGTTATTATGTGTGCGAAAAGGATATGGAAGGGTGAACATTATTAAAGTCCGAAATAAAAGACAAATTCCTCCTCTCCATGTGGCCAAACCATGAATATGTCGTCAATAAATCTTTATAATAGAAAGGTTTTAGCGAACGACCCTGACAAGAATTTGTTATCAAGGGATCCCATAAATATATTTGCTTAGCTTGGATTTGTTCTCAAGGGATCCCATAAATATATTTGCTTAGCTTGGCTTGCCCTTAGTACCCATAGACGTACCACTTACTTGAACGTAATGCACTCCATTGTATTCAAAGTTGTTGTAGTGAATATCAATTCAAGCCGTATAGCTTCTCCTCCAATATATATATATATATATATATAAGGGAAAGAAGTGTATAGCTAAGGGCTCGTTTTTCCGTGTTTTAACACAATATTAATGAGATATAACAGACAGTAATGCCAAGGAATGTAGAGGGGAAGTTATTAGAACCAATGGAATGTAAATAAGAAGAAAGAAAAGTGGATGAAAAAATTACCAACTGTGAGCAGGAATTGGTAATTTTTTCATCCACTTTTCTTTCTTCTTATTTACATTCCATTGGTTCTAATAACTTCCCCTCTACATTCCTTGGCATTACTGGTCTGTATATCTCATATATAGATAGATATATATATTATATATATATATGATATATATATATATATATATATTAGTATATCTATATATATATATATATATATATATATATATATATATATATATATATATATATATATATATATATATAAGGGAAAGAAGTGTATACCTAAGGGCTCGTTTTTCCGTGTTTTAACACAATAATATGAGATATAACAGACAGTAATGCCAAGGAATGTACAGGGGAAGTTATTAAAACCAATGGAATGTAAATAAAAAGAAAAAAAGTGGATGAAAAAATTACCAACTGTGAGCAGGAATCGAACCTACGACCTTCGAATTACGCGTTCGATGCTCTAACCACTGAGCTATCACAGCGGCCCTCCCTCCATCCACTTTTTTGGGTTTATCTGTGAATTTAGAAGTAGGAGTGACAGTCAGCGCCATCTATAAGCCAAACAACGAGTGTGAAACACTCTTATGCGCATGTTGGCGCCACGTAGCACGTGAACTTATTATGAGTGGGCAGCTGTATAATTGTCCCTCTTATACAACCTAAACACACCAAGTCTGCCAGTACGAGACCCTCGTTCGATGAAATAAGGGAAAGAAGTGTATACCTAAGGGCTCGTTTTTCCGTGTTTTAACACAATATTAATGAGATATAACAGACAGTAATGCCAAGGAATGTACAGGGTAAGTTATTAAAACCAATGGAATGTAAATAAGAAGAAAGAAAAGTGGATGAAAAAATTACCAACTGTGAGCAGGAATCGAACCTACGACCTTCGAATTACGCGTTCGATGCTCTAACCACTGAGCTATCACAGCGGCCCTCCCTCCATCCACTTTTTTGGGTTATCTGTGAATTTAGAAGTAGGAGTGACAGTCAGCGCCATCTATAAGCCAAACAACGAGTGTGAAACACTCTTATGCGCATGTTTGGCGCCACGTAGCACGTGAACTTATTATGAGTGGGCAGCTGATTAATTGTCCCTCTTATACAACCTAAACACACCAAGTCTGCCAGTACGAGACCCTCGTTCAATGAAATAAGGGAAAGAAGTGTATACCTAAGGGCTCGTTTTTCCGTGTTTTAACACAATATTAATGAGATATAACAGACAGTAATGCCAAGGAATGTACAGGGGAACTTATTAATACAAATGGAATGTAAATAAGAAGAAAGAAAAGTGGATGTAAAAATTACCAACTGTGAGCAGGAATCGAACCTACGACCTTCGAATTACGCGTTCGATGCTCTAACCACTGAGCTATCACAGCGGCCCTCCCTCCATCTACTTTTTTGGGTTTATCTGTGAATTTAGAAGTAGGAGTGACAGTCAGTGCCATCTATAAGCCAAACAACGAGTGTGAAACACTCTTATGCGCATGTTTGGCGCCACGTAGCACGTGAACTTATTATGAGTGGGCAGCTGATTAATTGTCCCTCTTATACAACCTAAACACACCAAGTCTGCCAGTACGAGACCCTCGTTCAATGAAATAAGGGAAAGAAGTGTATACCTAAGGGCTCGTTTTTCCGTGTTTTAACACAATAATAATGAGATATAACAGACAGTAATGCCAAGGAATGTACAGGGGAAGTTATTAAAACCAATGGAATGTAAATAAGAAGAAAGAAAAGTGGATGAAAAAATTACCAACTGTGAGCAGGAATCGAACCTCCGACCTTCGAATCACGCGTTCGACCGCTCTAACCACTGAGCTATCACAGCGGCCCTCCCTCCATCCACTTTTTTGGGTTTATCTGTGAATTTAGAAGTAGGAGTGACAGTCGGCGTATATATATATATATATATATATATATATATATATATATATATATATATATATATATATATATATATATATTGGCAGGCACATGATCCTTAGGTTGAACTGTTCAGCTTTAGCAGATGGAAAGCCGTCACATGTGACGAAATTGCGCGGGTTTAAACACGTATTGCATTTTGTGATTTTAACATAAAAATACCAAAAGCTAAGTTTTCAACTGTAAGGCATAACTGATTATGTTTGAACAAAAATATATTTATGAACATGTTCCAGCACAATGAGTGCGGCAGTAGTTTTTTTTTTCACTAGAAGATTGCTCATAGTCTATGCAAACTGAGTATTGCGGACAGTCGGCTTTCGCCACTCATTTGGCAGTATCGTCACCCAACAACAGTACAAGTTTCCACAGCAGTATTCATTAAACTATCTGAAGCAATACTGCGGATTGCACTCTTTATTGCATTGTCAACAACATTGATTGTTTGCCGAAAGTAGTACTTAAGAAGAATGGCGATTTGGGCTAGTTGGTTCGAATTCATGATAATAAGGGTTGCAGCGCGAGCACGAATGTGCTAGAAGAAACAGACGAAAGTCGAGGCACGGAAGGCAAAGAGGACAACACGAAAGCTGACTACCAACTGAATTTTATGATTCGCAGCACACATGATAATATATACAACAGACAACCTTTTAACAGCACACGTGAGCAACGTGACATATTCTGGGGAATGTTTTGATAAAAAGAAAGTACAAAAATGGCTAACCCTTATCTAAAAGCGCAAATTCTTTGTCATGCAAGGCCACCGAAGGTTGGCTCACGCATCCGTCACCATTTTTTCTAATAAAATACGCTTCAGCTCTTTCCCGAGTTAACTTGTCCATGTGGCGTGCCAGCACACTCACGCCCGGAAATCGAGGCTGGCACCCACAGCTTTTGCAGTGCAAAACAAGGTTTGAACTGATTCCTTTGCATATATCATTCATATGTTTTCCTAACCTTTTATTAATGCACCGCCCAGTTTGGCCTATATAACAACGACCGCACGTTAAAGGAATCATGTAAACAACACCAACTGCACAATCTACAAATTTATTTATGTGTTTTACGGCGCATGTCCAACCTTTTTTTGGTGATTCCACTAAGTCGCTCATCCGTCATTCTGCAAATCTGGCTTACTTTGCACGGAGCTGATAAAAACTACGTCCACACCATATCTCGAGCCCACCTTCTTCAAATCATGAGATATATTGTGGAAGTATGGGATGACTGCAAATCTTTTTCGCTCCTTATTTCCTCCTGCATTTTCTTGTTTTTGTTTGATTTTTTGCAACAAGGCTTCGCACACTGAAGAAATTACAGATTTTGGAAATCCTGCTGACAGAAGTCTGGTAATTTGCATTGTTTACACTATCAGTCATCTTGTGTAGGCATGCCTTGGATAAGCCAGCACTTACAGCCGACGAAGCAATAGCTCTCTTGACCAGTTTTGTGTGGCAGGAGGCATAGTTTAACAAGGGTTTTAACACTTCGCGGTTGGTATTCCCAGCATACGTGATTTGGAAACAATGTAATATTAATATCTAAGTACCTCAGTGATCCCTGTTGGGGAATTTCGCAAGTGAAGTCTAGCCCACCTTCATGTGTTTTAAAACCACCAATGCGAGTTCAGCCGGGTTTTTCCTGTTAGTTACAGAAGGCAGCAGAAAAATTAAATAGTCGTCCACATATCTGAAAGCGGTTTGCACCAAATCCACAAGTTTATCACTGAGGATGGTGTCAATCTTGGCAAGAAAAAGGTCACTCAGAACCGGGGCGGCCCTTTACCCAATGCAAACTCCCTTACGTTGTCTATAAAGAGACCCTCCCCACGACAAAAAAGTGGAGTTCAAGTAGAAAAGCAAAAGTTCCATGAAAGAATTAACACTGACACCACAATCAATAATGAACAACCTTTGCGTACAATTTTTTCTGAAAGAGGAACTTGGCAGAAGCTTTTGGGAGGAACATCTATCTAGTTTAGTTTTGAATGACCCCTACCACGTCCGTAATTCGCAAGAAGTTGTCAGATACCTCAAGAATAATAATCCAATTGGGTGCCCTGTTTTAAGTATCGATGATTACTCCATTCCCCAGAGCACATTGTTAATTTATGTTAGAGATTGTATTACCAAGGATAATCATGAAGATTTTTTCATTAATGATTGTGGTGTCAGTGTTAACTCTTTCACGGAACTTTTGCTTTTCTACTTGAACTCCACTTTTGTGTCGGGGGAAGGGTCTCTTTTTAGACAACGTAAGAGAGTTTGCATTGGGTCAAGGGTCGCCCTGGTTCTGAGTGACATTTTTCTTGCCAAGATTGACACCATCCTGGGTGATAAACTTGTATTTGGTGCAAACCGCTTTCAGATATGTGGACGACTATTTAATTTTTCTGCTGCTTTCCGTAACAAACAGGAAAAACCCCGACTGAACTTGTATTGAGTGCTTTTAAAACACATGGAGGTGGGCTAGACTTCACTTGCGAAGTTCCCCAACAGGTATCACTGAGGTACTTAGATATTAATATTACATTGTTTCCAAATCACGTATGCTGGGAATACCAACCGCGAAGTGTAAAACCCTTGTTAAACTATGCCTCCTGCCACACAAACTGGTCAAGAGAGCTATTGCTTCGTCGGCTGTAAGTGCTGGCTTATCCAAGTCATGCCTACACAAAATGGCTGATAGTGTAACAATGCAAATTCCCAGACTTCTGTCATTAGGATTTTCAAAATCTGTGATTTCTTCAGTGTGTGAAGCTTTGTTGCAAAAAATCAAACAAAAACAAGAAAATGCAGGAGGAAATAAGGAGCGAAAAAGAGTTGCAGTCGTCCCATACTTCCACAATATATCTCATGGTTTGAAGAAGGTGGGCTCGAGATATGGTGTGGACGTAGTTTTATCAGCTCCATGCAAAGTAAGTTAGATTTGCAGAATAACGGATGAGCGACATAGTGGAATCACCAAAAAAGTTGGACATGAGCCGTAAAACACATAAATAAATTTGTAGATTGTGCAGTTGGTGTTGTTTACATGATTCCTTTAACGTGCGGTCGTTGTTATATAGGCCAAACTGGGCGGTGCATTAATAAAAGGTTAGGAGAACATATGAATGATATATGCAAAGGAATCAGTTCAAAGCTTGTTTTGCACTGCAAAAGCTGCGGGTACCAGCCTCGATTTCCGGGCGTGAGTGTGCTGGCACGCCACATGGACAAGTTAACTCTGGAAATAGCTGAAGCTTATTTTATTAGAAAAAATTGTGACGGATGCGTGAGCCAACCTTCGGTGGCCTTGCATGACAAAGAGTTTGCGCTTTTAGATAAGGGTTAGCCATTTTTGTACCTTCTTTTTATCAGAACATTCCCCAGAATATGTCACGTTGCTCACGTGTGCTGTTAAAAGGTTGTCTGTTGTATATATTACCATGTGTGCTGCGAATCATAAAATTCAGTTGGTAGTCAGCGCTCGTGTTGTCCTCTTTGCCTTCCGTGCCTCGACTTTCGTCTGTTTCTTCTAGCACATTCGTGCTCGCACTGCAACCCTTATTATCATGAAAGTAGTACTATCTACTATTTATTTACACTTAGTTAAAGAAACTGTCAGTACTATCGATAGTTATTTATCAATAGTCTTGCATAACCATACAATACGCTCGAAGTTACGTGTGTCCTCTTCTGTCGCTGTTCACGCAATGTGAAATACCACCCTTAGCCGCTTTCTCTCAAGCATGTGATGTTCTTTGAGAAGCCAGAGCGCCGATCCTTTTCAGGAACTTACCACGGTGCTCGACCGCCAACCTGCAGGTGGCGGGTTAGAATCACTTACGTGGCGGCCGCCGCGTTTTTGATGAAGGTGCTCGAGGCCCTTGCACAGTGATTTAAGTCCACATTAAGAAATCGCAGAATGCCAAGATTTCCCGAGTCGTCTCTCATATACATATCGTGGTTTTGGGATAGTACACTAGGACAACCATTAAAGGGGTCATAAAACGCTCCCTCTAAAGCGACAATGCGAAGCCACCGGCGTTCACACGCACTAACTAGGTGACGTCATCATAAGTAATGCTTTGCCCATCGAGGAACGCGGAACTCTTTGGTACTTGCGAGTACATGAAACCGGGACACCCATTAGCGTATTTGCCGTACGCAATTGGCCCTACCATGAATTTTAACGTCATATTAGGAATCGTTTTTTTTGGGGGGGACGCGGATCGCGTATGGCAGCCGCCGAGGACCGCCTTTTCCGCGCGCTCGATAAGCCATACAGAGTCCCGCGTTCCTCGATAGGCAAAGCGTCTAGGCAGGTCCACTCGGGCTGATGATATAGTTAGCGCGTGTGGTGCCGACGGTGTCGCATTGTCGTTTGTAAAGTGACCGTTTAACTACCCCTTCAACATATAGCCTTACACGATGCACCACTTAGCTTACCACCACTGAGCAGTTGACGCCGCTTTGACAAAACATCTCGGGAAAACCACCGTTCATCTAAAGAAAGAGCGTGAACTCACTGGCTGGCATCTCCAGCGACGGATCCATAGAAATGGCTTTGTGCCACACATCCAAAAAGAAGGAACACCGAAAGTGCTGCTTCGGTCGAGGAACGTTGCGCAGGCGCACGTACACACGAATCGCCTTGAACAGCAGTTGCGCGTAGTAGAAGAGTACCAGAAAGGCCCGCAGCCGAAATACAGCTCAAGATCACTATACTGGGCAGCAGGGGCGCCTGCAAGGAAGCCTCCATCGCGTTCGGGTTGTGTGAGTGATCTGCAAGACGCGCGCTTTTCCGCTCATCCGCTTTTATTTTTCTCTCGACCCGTTTATTACGTGTTTCACCTACGCAATCGTTTCCTCCTTCTGGAGGCAGCTTTGGGTGAGGGTGTCGAACGAAAATCAAAGCTCGATAAAGAGAAGCCCTTTTCAGAAAAAAGATTGAGCTAAAGAGGGCCCTGTAGTCGTTTAATGAGTGGTCGTGCGGTAAATACAGCTGAAGTTTAGGCTGGAATTTTCCCAGTTCAAAAAGGGGGTGTTTGTAATGTTCGGCTGCTCTGCGTTACGTGCTTGAAAGATACGTCGCTAAAGGGGAGCGTAAATAGTGCCTTCCGAAAGATAAGCGCGGTTCAGAAAATGGCATTCCGGAAAGTGACAAAGGTAAGGCAGGGATATTAACCAGTCTGGAACGTACTACCCTACACTGAAGGCAAGGATTAGGGAGCTTGAAGAATGCAGAGAGAGCAGAGCACGCGCACTCGAAATCTCACCTCACAGTCGTCACAACACAAGCCTATAACCTTCGGATCTAACAGGAAGGTATTGCGGGTGTTTTCTTTCTTTTTTTATTAGTTTATTAGGAGCGATTACAACAGTCTATTAGGAACAATCACAAAATTGTCTAAGAAGACACGGCTAAAAGCAAGCATTGCCTGACTGGGTCATGTCACCCACACAGCTGAAGCAGTGCCAGGAAAAAACATTTGCAAATATAAAAGTGAACAATAAAATCAAACACAATTCCTCAGATCAATACTACGCAGTCATATAGCACATAAAAAAGAAAGCCTAAGCACAATTATAATGAAAAATATATGCGTGAAACTCTCGAGCAAACATAAATCGCAATATAGTAATCCACAAAAAAGCTGGAAGAGAAGAAAACGAAAATCAAAAGAATACATAACATTGATACAGAACCACAATTTTTATTTGCTTTTGTCCTGCAAAAATAATGGTTCTTTTAATATTTTTTTATATGCTTGATTCCTAATGCCGGATTTGAGATTTATGGTTGACGTAAGAAGTCGGGAATTTGAACAGCAAGTTTTTGTTCCCCGTAACTTGTTCTACTATGAGGTACACACACAAAACTATTTCTGAAATATTAGCCCGTCGTTTTGACACTGTTTTTACTCATACTGTACTTACATCAAAGCGACTGAGGAAACTTGGAGGCGTGTCGGGTCATTCCGGCAGTGTCAGCAACGGTATCGACAGCAAATTCTAAGCTCCGCTTCTGTGTTTTACAGGAAGGGGTGTTCTACCGGATATTTCTCCTATGGACCTGCCGCTGCTGCGAAACCTTCTATAGTTGCGAATATATCTTATTTAAATGTCACAGTGTTTTCTGTGCCGATCAGCCGTACCTCATAATGCCTTGTACATGCCTTGTTGAGAGTGTAAATTCAAGTTGCTATCAGGTACTTGCTCCGGTACAGCTGAAGAAGCTTTCGCGGGGAAAATATGATAGTTCTAAGAAATCATGGAAATGTGAATCATGCCGGGAGTGGGGCAGGAGGCGGATGCTGAAACCACCCGTAAAAAGACGCCCATTGAAATGGCTACTCGGCTTATGTCAATTGAAGGAAAACTTGATGCTCTTTTGTTCTTGACAACAAGACCGGTGGAGCTACAATAGTCTGTTCAATATCGTTCTAACCCATTTGATGAATTTCAAATGAGACTGCACGTACAAAAAAAGCTACCTCGCAGGTATCAATAACAGTCGATAAACTTCAACGCGCTGATTCGAGCAACGAACTGGCTCATATCAAACTGGATCTCGACAACCTCGAATGCCGTAGTCGCAGAATAAATATTAACGCAATAGCGTTAAAGAGCTTGTTTTGCCGAAATTTTTTGTTCTTTTCTTGGTAGGCAACGACGAGCGGGAGGTCCAGGGCATAACTCATCGCTTAAAGAGAGTTGCGCGGCTGATGCTAACGATGTAAAGGTGAAGCCGCTGAAAGCCGTTAGTGGATATGTAAGCACACCTCTAGCACATACCTGTAATCTAATTTTTTCGAATCACAAGTTCCCGGATAAAAGTAAGCTAGCTCGAGCGACTGTTAATCATAGGGGTTGACCAGTTTGTGATATGAAAACTGCAGACCAATATCTGTACTCTCAGTTCACGTGAAAATTACCGAACATGTTATAAGCGAAAAACTGAGTGACATTTGAAATGCGAAAAACATATTTGCACAGGAGCGATATGGTTTCTGTAAAAATAAGTCTTCAGAAACAGCTCTACTCAAATTAAGAGAACAACCTCTTGACAACATTTAGAACCGAAGGCTAAACCTTGGTTTATTTCTTGGTATTAAAAAAGCCTTTGATTGCGTGCAACACAACGATCTTTCGAAAAACTACGTCACTATGGTATTCGTGGCATCGTTTTATTTTCAATAAAAAGCTACTTATGGCAAGAACACAGTACACTATGATAAATGGCGCTACCTCCGAAATTCAGACTATTAAATCCAACGTACCCCAAGGCTTTGTTTTAAAACCTGTTCTCTTTTAACGACGATAGCCTTTCTTTGGGACCATCGTCGCTAAAACTTTGGTCTGTCTGTCTGTACATTCGTCTGTTTGTCCACAATTAACAGTACTTTAAACGGCACCAAAGCTGAACGATACTCCAAACGGCCTACCCCATCCGCAGCGCCCACTAATATTGCTCAAGGTTCAGCGTTCATACTTGTGCGATTGTCAATTAAAAATCAAATATTGCGTAATTCCGAGGCACCATAACAACACGTCAAACAATATCTATGGGTGTCTCTTACCAGAAAAGGCATACATAAGTAATTCTAAGGACCACAGCATTTATCACGTTGCTCTCACCATGCATCCCTTGCACGAAACGGCAAGTATTTCCAATGCTTTGCTAAGACGACAAGATGTTAGCACCTACCCGGCGCAATGCGTTCTACACCTATCACCTCAGAGACGGGCGCGCATGGCACGCGCCCCATTTTTCAGGATAACTGCCAGATAGCACTCATGTCTCATGTATGACGTGACTCGGTGCACTCGTTCGCCTGCACTGCACGCTTGAGACACCCTAACGCCGTGCCTCCAGAATACAATTCACAAATTTTCTTGCGCAGAACATGAAATGAACGTTTGTTCACTCTTTCCGGACGTAGGACTATCGTCTTTCGATGACATTTGCAGTGTAACATGCTGGTATGGGGCCTATTTTGTATATAAATGTACACCTACAGTGCTATTCTAACATTGTACTATAAGCCGATGACACTAATGTATTCTTCTCAAGAAGGGAAGTGCACAACGTTTCTTAACAAGCCAACACCTTGTCACAAAGATCAGATATGTGACCGAATGCGAATAAATTTTAAGTAAACGTAGGTGAAACAAAACACTGCCTCTTTCAATAAAAAGGAATGAACAGGGCTTGTCGTCTTCACCTGCACTTTCTTAAAGCAAATGTTCAGCATTCAAGCATGGCAGATATCCTGGGAGTTATATTTCATGAGAATATGTCCTGGTCACCACATATAGACTGTCTCATAAGTAGGCCCGCACTGTACTTGCATTAAACAGGCTGCGATAGTAACTACGAACAAGCTCGAAGCACCATACCTATAACGCACGAAAAAACGAAGCAGCCATAAAAGAGAAAAGATATGAACAATTTTATTCATTCTTGAAACAGCCTAAAATAGGCTTCTTCGAACTGAATAATGAAGTACGTACAGCGCGAACCCAAGACGGGGATACTAAAGAAGAGGCACAGACAGCGCTTGTCTGTGTCTCTTATTTAGTATCCCCGGCTTGAGTTCACACTGTACGTACTTCATTATGCAAAACCCACCAGTTCGAAGTTTGACTCTTCTTCGAGCGTCACTGAAGAAAATGGGTTAAGGAGAGAATGCAAACCTATTATGGCCATCTCATGAGAAGAAAAGACAATGTGGCCAAAATATGTTTGCATTCTCTCCTTTACCCACTACCCTCACTGACGTTCGAAGAAACCTATTTTAAGATGTTTCAAGAATGAATAAACCAGTTAAAAGCTTGCGCTTTTTCATGCCTGCATCGTTTTTTCGGTGTTAATTCGATCTTTGCACACACTTTCTTCAAGGAGGCGTGCACGAACTCACCCGGAAAAAAAGTTATTATAAGGTTTGATTTCTTCCTTTTATTTTGCAGCAGTACTCGCCAGATACCACGTGCCTTGTTTATTGATGCTGCGCCACTGCGGTGGTGTAGTGGCCAAGGTACTCAGCTGCTGAACTGTAGGTCGCGGGATCAGATCTCGGCTGGGGCGACTGCATTTTTGATCGGGGCGATAATGATGTAGGCTTTGTGCTCAAATTTGGGTACACGTTAAGGAACCCCAGGTGATCGAAATTTTCGGAGCCCTCCACTATGGCGTCTTTCCAAAGCATATGGTTGTTTTGGGACGTTAAACCCCACATATCATCATCACCATGGAGAGCCATGCTATGCGAAGCGTGCGGATGGAAGGTGACTGTATTGGTGTTTTTCTTATTCAGCGATACGCTATGAAATGACGCTAAAATATGTAAGATCGTTGTACGCACAGACACATGTAAAACAGCCACATATTTACTGTCGCATCACCATGCCAATCGCATCATGAATATTAGCAGCACGAGATTTGCTAAATAGGTTGCCTTGTGCCAGCGAGGGTGGCGGCCCTGGGCACATTTAGACAAATGAGCTTCAGTGGATGGTGCTTCTCTACCGTTTCCGTCAACCCGACGACACGCCTGTTTGATAGGAGCACGCGTATAGTGTTTTTAAAGTAGGATAGCCAGCATTGCAACCGAAGTGGACATTTCGCAAACATTACGGTGCACTTGTAAAACAGTTTCCACACCTGTCGTGCCACTGTGGTGAAATACTTGATTGCCACATGGAATGCTGAGTGCGATTCCTGTTGGGACTAGGATATTCAACCTACGTGTTTGTTGGGCCACCGCTGCCTATGACTTTGCTTTTAAGGTCGAAGCTTCTTAGGACCAACCTTCTTGGCGCCCTTCACGCCCCACAATGCCCAAACCGAAATGAAACACCTCCACTCTAAAAAAATGAAAAAAAAAGTCACCAAGCGACTTTTTGTGTAATCTTTTACACGACTGCCCAATACATTTTCAAGTGCGCCGTATGTTCGTTCATCCATTCATCTGTCCGCGTAACCATCTATTCATTCGTGCGTCCATTCGTCCTACCGTTCATGTGCCCTACTGTCCGAGCGTCCATCCGTGCATACACCCAACTTTCGTCAGTTCAGGCATCGTTCCCTGCATCTGTTTGTCCTATATAGTGGTCGATTAGATATTATGAACCTTAAGACTTCGCCCACTTATCGCTCAAGCTTCGCCCACTGGTCATCATGCACAAATTTACTTTTCTTGATGCTCTCGAATGAAAATTATCAATGTCTGTTCATGCCATTCTTTGGCGGCAGTAAACTGCCAATCACCTTCAGTGCATTGTGCATAACTACACTTTATTTTGAGCCAAAATTAGGGCTGTATCGTACGAGTACAAATGTAATCCTCGTAAAATAGGACAGCCCACACTACGTCCCAAATTTACGCTTCACGAACCCAAGTAACGGTCTATTTCAGGAGCTGTTGCCAGACCTTGCATGGCTCTCTGGTAGAAGAGTTGGTTGCCACGCAGAATGCTGGGGTTCTATCCTGGTGGGATCATCACATTTTTTCTTTACATTCATCGGGTAACCACAGCCGATTTCGGCTTTTTCTCAACGCTCACGCGTTAAAACTACCGAGGTGTGTTCTCCCCGTTCCATATTACATACAATAATAAAGAGAACTGACACATAGGTATGCCAAGGAAAGTGTAGGGGATGCTAGTAAAAGTAGTGGTAATGGGAATATGAAGAAAGAAAAGTTGACTAAAAATAAGTTGCCGCGAGCAAGCACTGAACGTTCGACCTTCGAATAACGTGTCCGATGCTCTACTAAGTGACCTGCCACGGCGGCTATGAAGTGTCAATCACCTGTGACACATGTCCGCATACCGGTGGCCCCTCGCCCACTGTCTGGTCCGCAGTCTGGCAGAAAGCGTTTGCGGCGTACATGGCGGAATCGGGACATCATTGAGCTCACGACCAGCCAGTCGTCTACGCCAAACTATGTTACCCTCACATGGTGATTTTGGGTTACCTAAATTATACGGGGCGAAAACGCAAGTGCCAATTCCTTTAGATACGTATATGGACGCTATTAGTGTGGTAGCAATACGCGAAGAAACGCTTCAAATTCAATATTTATTACCCCGAAACTAACCCGTCATCCTCACTCACATGAAGTTGAGTGGCACAGCTCGTGCTTCTCACGGCTTTGTTTCACCTCGGCGGCACCGCAGGCCATGGTACGAGCACCTAGCCGTGGCAAATTATTTCCACCATGATTTACACATCAGTGTACTTTTCTTTTTGAAAAGTGCATTCTTGGAACGGCAAACGTCCTAGGCAAAACCCTTACATAAAACTTGGTTCCAAGTCTCCATGTTACCCCGCAATTGTAGTTGAAAGACGGTAGTCTTGCGTCTGCAGAGAGAGTGAACAAAACGTTTATTTGATGTTTTTCGCAAGATAATTGGTGAAGGGTATTCTGGAGTCGCTGCGTTAGAGTGCCTCGAGCGTATAGCGGAAGCGAACTAGCGCATCGAGGCACGTTAGACATAAGTGGCATCTGGCAGTTATCTTCGAAAACGAAGGCGTGCAGCCCGCGGAGAAAGATGCGCGCCAGTCTCGGAGATGATAAGGTGTAGAACACAAAATGATGGGCAGTTGCCACCTCCGTGACGTCGTACCAAAGCGTTGGAAACAATTTCTTGAGCATCGAGTTGCACTGTCAGCACAGCGCGCTAAAACACTACATTCCTTAGAGTTACTTGTGTGTGCCTTTTCTAGTATGAAGACAGACATACAAAACTTCGAAGTGTTGTTAAGACGCCTCAGATATGCGCAATAATTGCTTTTTAATTGACAGTCGCACAACAATGAACGCTAAACCTTGAGCAACATTGGTGCCGTTTGAGGTATCGTTAGGGCAACCAAAGAGACAAATGTGCAGACAGACATACAGACCAAAATTTTTTTGTCGAAGGTCCCCAAGAAAGACTATCGTCTTTAAAAGAACACAGTATATACATGACCACCCAGGCATTACGTGGGGCCCCACCTACAGAGTTCCCATGAACGGGCCGGCCACCAAGATCGGCTTCGCGGTCCCTTCGTGGTACTAGCCGGGTAATGTGGGGTCACCCCTGAGTCTTCACTGGGCACAAACAAACATTAAATTATCATCAACATCATTATACTTACCTTCAAAACAACAAGTTCATTCAACATGAGCGGCACTTTTGCGCACATAAGTGACCAAAATGTATGTAATTTACGTATCTCCTCCTTAGGTAGTTGTTCTTTGAGGAAATACTATAGCGAGAAAAAAGAATCCCGTGAACTGCGATAATGGTTGTTATGAGAAGCAATCCGCGTAGATCCGGCTTTAGCGCATTGCTTATCCTTCAGTCTATAGTGTTACGAGAATATGTGCGTCTTTGTGTAAATTAGTGGTTGTGGCAAGTCTCGGGCTCACCAGGCACATCCATGGGGCATTTCATAGTCGCACGTCACACTGGTGCTTGCCTTCGAAGGCAACCATCAGTTATTTATTTTTTTAATTTTTTTAGTTATTTATTTATCTATTGATTCATTTATTTTATATTTTTATCTATACTTAGGGTGCGTAGCTCAAGAAGGAAGGGGGATAAAAAGGTACATACAGTGAACACGTTTGGAAACAAAGAATAAAAAAACGAAAGAAAAATTGAAACCGCAATTATGTAAGAGGAGTGGACATGCTCGGCATGATACTACAAAACAACGCGATAATAATGAATATTTATCAGGTGACACAATTATACAATTACATTAGGTAAAAGTACGAGACAATAAAGAATTATCGAGTTTGTTTATTCTCGCAAAGTGATGCATCTTGTGTATATACTCTGCAGTGGGAGAGTTATATGGTGAAGAGATGGAAAGAGGTGCACATTTAAGACTCGTTTTTTTTTGTTAAACCAATATATTGACATCTAACTGGGAAACGGCCAATCCTATTTAGGTTAAAGAAACAATTTAAGGCAAAGAAAAAAAAAGGCGCAAGAAAGAATGAGTTGCGACCTTCGAATAACGCGTTCTATGCCGTACTAGCGCCGCTATATACTCGGATTAAACCACATTGTTGAAAGTTAGCGCCGTGTATGTATTCTGTGTCTTCTCTGTTCCGTCCTAGATGCGCTATACCTCGAACAATATAAATAACCAACAAGCCCACCATGCAACCTTAGTCGATTAAATACTACACACTCCTACAGTTCGTGGAAGTGGCGCAATTGTGATTCTTGCTCATATACACCACTGGGTAGCTGTTTTTGTGGTATCTACATCGACTCAAAAAAGAAGCTCATTTTGCCTAGCAGTGGTTCTCCTGCTTGCGTATTGCGGAGTTTTCGTAGCTGATGTTGTGCTACGGGCCATTACGGACCTATGAGGCCGATGTCCTCGGTGCGCGGCATACAATCTTTCAGCATTCTTTCTGGTCCATAAATTATGAATTGAAGCACTAAAGAGCTAAAATCCAAATGCACAGATGCTGGCCCATTTGCAAGCAATACTGCTTTGCGGACAAGTCCGGATAAAAGATACGCAACCGCACACACGCCTTTGTGTTTTCGAGTTCGTGCGTGGTTTTCGCATATAGATTAGGTGTATTATTCTGAATCATAGCGGTCTTCGGTATTTAATTTGCTCGTGCACTCCGTTGTTCTTTGCTAAACACTCCATCAACGGGGATTAACCAGTGTAGTATGCGCGTGGCGCATTCTGCGCTGATAGGCAAAACTTGCATGATTTCTTCAAGTTTCATGCGCTTTCGCATGGCTATAGCTTGTTTATTTTGTGTGATAATGAATTTAAAATTGAGCGCCGCTTTGCAGACGAGCATCGGACATTAGTGTTATTCCGTAGGAAACGCTTTTCCTGAACGAGTTTTGCATGTGAGCCACTGCCGTGCTCAGTTCAAGATTTCGTTGTTCGACCGACCATGCAGTACCACAACATAGCTTTATGTCATTATTACATGGACGTCCCACGCGTCAACATTCTTATGCAGATGTTTTGTTGATCGGGCACTAGCATTGCATAAATTTATGCAGATAGATCATAACAACAACTCTCATTTTCGGGGGCCTTACCACATCTTCCCAGCGACTAGCAATTGAAAAGAAAAATTGGATCGCTGCCATAAAAAGACAAGACCAACCGTTGTATAAAATATCTAAAGTTACTATAGTATGCTCCCTGTGTTTTCTGACGGCAGACCATTGGAAACACGCGGCTAGTTGTCCCTTTTTGCCTTTTGTTCCTCGCCTTTTGTATGTTTTCTTCAAGCCCTTTCATGCTGGTGCTGCAGCCGCTATTAACACGAAATCTGATGAGAAGAAAGCCTAGCTACAGAAGACCGTCTCAGCACCAGGTGATGCAACTAATCAAGGGTGTGCTAAACTCTCCAAATATCACACACAGTTAGAAGCACCAAAGAATAGGCTAAAACAGAAAGTGAGGGACCGGATGTACTTCGAAGTGCGTTGGTTACTTCCCAGCACTGTATGGACAAAGTAGAGACGCAGTGTGTGAACTTTTTCACATAAAAATTAATAATGTGATGAACACATAGTTTTACACAGGACAGGGATGTTATGGAGCCTTTGTAGACTTGCAGGACTATCTAGACTCTGGTAAATATGGATGCAATATAGTCCTATACCACTAGACCAGACCTTATATAAACGATGGCAATAGCGCGAGAACAAAACGATGACACAGAGACAAGAAGGGCACGAAGGACACGAGCGCTAACTTCCAACGGAGTTTATTGCGCAGAGTGCGAAATTATACAGAAGAGACAGTAACCATGTGACAAAAACCATATGGCACAAAAAGCAAAACATGAGTAAGGGAAAAACAAAAACAAAAAGCAAAAGCACAAAAAAAGGCAAAGAAAAGTCTATAAAGAAACGAAACAGAAAAGCAAAGATAACATAACTACTTGCGTGCACCGAAACCTTCGAGGAACCTTCGTTCCTTCTCGGACAGAGACATGGAGGGCTTGCTAATGCTAGACACCTGTTCGAGTGCCATCTGCGCGGCCTCAACAATGACTCGGGTGCGCTCACCTTTGTTCTTGTACAGCGTCGCTGATCCTTGAAAAGGGGCACGCAGTTGCACTCAGTTCAGTGTTGAGCAAGAAAACCATCTTTCCCGTTTCTAACATTGTTAGCGTGTTCTCTCAGTCGATCGTTCAGACACCTTCCGGTCATTCCGACATAACAAGCATCGCATGAAAGGGGGGTTTTAAAGACAGCTTCCCGGGAGCAACTTCATGCGGTACTAAACTTGATGTACTTTGTTTTACCTGTATTACTTTTCATCTGGCATGCGAAACACCAATCTATCAGTTTCTCGAGGGCTGACAGTAAGTGGATGATGTAGGTGAAACACGTTATTTTCTAATATATTATGCAGTCATCTGCAATCTGATGCATTTATGTCAGTTGATATGTCGTTCATGTAGATGAGAATATATGTAAACCCAGCACTAACCACTGTGGTATTCCTAATATAACGTGCTTGCTGTTTAAGATATTGTTGTGAATTTTGACAAACTGTTTTCGGTTTGTTAAAAAATGTTCAATCTAATTTATTATTTTGTGTTGCCTCACCGCGGTGGTCTAGTGGCTAAGGTACTCGGCTGCTGACCCGCAGGTTGCGGGTTCAAATCTCGGCTGCGGCGGCTGCATTTCCGATAGAGGCGGAAATGTCGTAGGCCCGTGTGCTCATATTTGGGTGCACGTTAAAGAATCCCAGGTGGTCGAAGCTACCTCTACAGCGTCTTTCATAACTATATAGCGGTTTTGGGATGTTAAACTCTACATATCAATCAGGCAATTTTTTTGTGGTCAAGCTGGAGATTGCATACTTCTAAAATCAAGTGATTGTGAGGGACGCAATTGAATGGGTTCTAAAAGTCTATGAAGATTGCTTCAGCGTACAGTGATGAGTGCAGTGATTGATGAAGATCTGTCACTAATTTCAAAAGTTGGGCTTTACAGGACAGGTTTTTGTGAAAGCCATGCTGGTTTATCAGAAGCAGGTTGTTGTTGATTAGATATTGTCGGGCCGATGAGCCCTGATCTGTAGCACGCACGGCGGAAGCAGGGCGAAGAGAGCAAATGCTCATTGCACGTGCGTGGGACAAGCGTCAGCTTCCAAAAAGCCACAGGATGCGAAAAAGGGAGGGCACAGATAAGAAGGGGGCGTGACGAGACCAGGGCTCTTCGGTGGCAGCCAGGCGAAGGGATGCGGCGTTGGTCGCGCTAGGTGTGAACGGTGTTCATTCTGCGTGTGCTACACAGGTGAGGCCTCGCCGGTTTTGGGTGCGTCGGCTATAAGGGGAGCCGGTGGCCCGTATTCCACAGCGAGTTGTGTGTGAGTGTTCTTTCTTGCTGTTATGTTTCGAGCTGGCTTTCTTGCTTGGTTTCGCGGAGTATGTCCCATTGACCGCCAGTCTATGGGGATTGTTTGTTCAGGGTTTTTAATATTCCTATGTGCATTAGTGTCATTTCGAGCCGGTTTTTGAAGGCTTTTGGTGATTATTTTGATACAGTGCTTACCAGCGCAAACTACAGGGCAGGAGGGGACAGGAGAAGTGACGAGACAGAGCGCTCTTGATTATTTTGAGTCGGTCAATAAAGACGGTTCTCGTTCCCTGCGTTGCTGGCTCGTGCACTGCGAATTTTCGGCCATTTGACGCCCTCGAGTGGAGGCAAGGCCTTCATGTGGCGCCCAACGTTGTTTGCGCATATAGTTGACCTTCCATTTGTTCCTTCCAACGTGGTTTTCTCATGCAGTACTCATTCTTTTCGTTGGAGTTCGCTTTCGCACCACGAGAAGCACACGCATAAGGCCTCTATCTAGTCTCCAATGCTCTTGCGTTTCGGTAAAATTACAGTTCGTGAAGGTGATAACCCAACGTACCCAGGGTCTAGTATTATGCCCGAGAAAACAAAACAGGAGGCGTCCGCACCAAATACGTCTCGTATCATCGAGCATGCAGCTGACCACGCGGCTCGAACCCAGGTTACACCAGAGCACAGATTTCCCTAACCACTGGCCGTGCCTACACATGGACTAGAAATCAGTGGCAGACATTTTGAAAGAGTTAAAAGATTATCGCGACGCGCAAGCCCTCACAAATGAGACTTCTGCTACGCGTTCTGCCCGTCGCCCTGTCTGGCTCTGCCGCTCGTTGGCATCGTCGCCAGTCTTTCGACAGTTGGTCTCACTTAAGCAGCTATTCCGTGCCGAATTTCTTCCCCCCAACCACGTCATTCACATGAAAGATGAACTCTGCAGGCGTACATAGGGTGAGGATGAAAGCCTCCAGGAATATATACAGTCCTTTCAGGAGCGTTACGACCGCACGGATATTTCGGCATCTGAAGCGGAAAGAGTGACCCGGGTAGTTGGGCAGTCACATTCGCGTTTTCAGGCTTACTTAGGAGGACGATCGTTCATTTTACTCGACGTTCTCACTAGAGCAGCGGGTGATATTCAGGCAGCGATGTTCACGGAGCTCGCATACCAACCACCGCCCCCGCTGGAATCTAGTCTCGAGCCGTGCTGTGCGTAGCATGATCGGTCTAACCCGAGGACCTCACCGGCGGCCCTACCAAGGGCTCTAGACCCATTCAGCTACCAAAAATTACCCGCTACGTTCGCCTTCACGTCACCAACCCAGGAACGTGAGACATCCACATCGGGTGCCTCGATCCAAGCTCAGCCCGTAGCGACCACCACCCATTCTAACGCAGGATGCACAAGCAGGAAGCCTCTGATATGCTTCCAGTGTGGAGGCCGTAACGTGCTATAATATGTTTATGTATTAGGTGTTCCCGTAGCTTGCAGTTAACTGACATTAACAATATAGGCCTGTGATTGCTTGGAAGAGTACTGTCGCTGGACTTCAATATAAATATTATAAATGCGGACTTCCAGTCCTCTGGTAGGCACCCTGTGTCGATGAATTGTTGAAATATTAGTGAAAGTATGTAGGCTGTATATTGCTTGGATAGCTTTAGAAATTCAGTGCTGATTCCTTCGGGACCTGAACTTGTTCTAAGCGGCGTTCTGTTGCACATTGTACGCCCTGTGCTGTAACTATATTAGGTGAAAAGGGAAGTGCAACATGAGGTTGACGGAGATTAAGTGAACTATCCAAAGGTAGTTCGCCAGTAAATACCGCGATGAAATTATTCATTGAAAACCTTTGCGCATTCAGCTACTGGTAATACAACGCCGTTATCACCTTAATAATGTTGCTGTCTATGAAAAGAACGGGCTAACGAACGCCACTCAGTTTTCCTATTTTTGAGCAACTGCTACTGAGGCTGTACATTTAGACGAAGCGTTTGCAAATACACTAGCCAGCAAGTGTCACTAAGTCTTTCCTTGTCACAGCAGGTAAATGAATAGCAGAAAGTGCACTCATTTAAATGCTAAATAACAGGCTGATTAGCGGCGAGTTTGCACAAATAGCAGCCGAGTACTAAAGCAAAAAGAGTTCAGTTGCTTTTTTATTCTATTCCATTGAGCTTTGTTTAGCGAAATGCAGAAAAGTAAAATGTTTTCCATACTCTGAGAAGTTTCACCAGATATGTCCAAAAACTCTGATTAGGCAGACTTGTGCATAATATTAGTTTCTCCTCTTCAGCTTCGGGACACTCGAGGTCAGCTCACTACAAATTGTGGCAGTGGCAAGTCCTTCACCCTTCTTCACTTAATTTCAAGCACCCCACATGAGCCTCATGTAAGATTGTACTGTAGCCTGTCAGGTGATACTGCTAGCCATGAAAAGGAAGAGTTCACCGGGAGCCCGCATTGTACGTTCAATAGTCACGTCATGATCCACGTTCTGAAGCACTTCCTCGTAGCGCTTCGCACCCATGGGCTCCTTGGAGACGCCAAACCTGAATACAAATCGGTAACAGCAGAAGAAAATCAAGCCCATGCCCGATTTGCATCAATTGCATGCCCTTGGCAAGCACAAATGTATGCGTACAAATATACCCATTCGACACGAGCACTCTGGTAATGTTAGGACAGCAGCCAAATGTGGTACCAATATTCCTATCTATGTAAAAGAAGGGTATGTCCCAAGAAGCTTGAGAGTGCTCTGCTATTTTCTGGAATTGTACGCATTGTCTATACAACTTATTCATTTTTGTTGAGTGAAGCAAGTTCTGGAGGTTGCGTAGTATTTTAGAAAATAATGTAGTAAATGTGCATATCGCAGCTATGAAGATAGAGTCTATTTTGTTATGAGAAGCAGAGACATTAAACTCTGCCTGTCTTGTAAGCATCATTCAGTGACTTGTACGGGCTTAGATTTTTCAAGAGTTGAATCAGTCGCAATGAATTTGCTTTCATGCAGTATCCATAAACAGGTTTAATCGCATTTCCACCTTTGTTGAAAGTTCAACTTTGACCGAGCTCAGTTGCAATGTTTTAAGACACTGAGCATGTTTAAAATGCAGAGGTACTTCTATGCGAAATCAAACAGAAAACTGAAAAAGAGGATGACTCAAAAGAAAGCAGGTGTTACACTCTTAGAGGCCCATAGCCAAAAGTTATCCCAGCATTTTCCCACCAAATTCTTTTAAGGGTTGCGTAATACTACAAAAATCATGTAATGAAAATAGTTGGTTTTCCTAAACAGTCCAGATCTTCGAAAAGTTTGTATTCACACACAAGGAAGAAAGGAAAATAGGAGGAAAAGAACGGCAGGGAAGTTAACCAGCCTATAGGCACCCGGTTTGCTACCCTGTGCATGGGAGGCTGATGGGGGAGATGAAAGGTAGAGAGCAGAGAGGGAAGAAAGATAAACACCGCACATTCAGCAGCACACGCGCGCACACTCAGTCATTGTCCCGTCTTGTCTTTCGCGATGTGTGACATTGCTGTTACAGCCGCTTGTTCAAGTCCATGTCGCGTAGAAATTTCAACAGAGCTTTTCTCACCTTCTGTTGCAATGTCTTCTCTCGGGCACTTGACAGAATAATGCCCACAGACATTTGGCTGTTGTCGATGCACGCAAGAACGGATGCTAGTAACTGTCTCTGGATGTCATACAACGGACAGTCGCACAGGATGTAGTGTAGCGTCCCTTCGCAATGACAAGCATCGCAGAGAGCGTTGTCCACCATTTCTATGACAGAGGGATAAGATTTTGTAAATGCCACTCCTAGCCATAAGCGACGAACAAGGGTGGCTTCTCTTCCGTCGAGCCTAGTCGGCATGCGGAGAGCCATCAAAGAAGACAGGTGGCGTTCACGATTTGTCTCGTTGCTTGGTAGAAACCGTAGTGAAAACGTGACTTCACGCACACGTCGTCGAAGATTACTGGCTGCATTGGCCCGCAAAAGTAGTATAACTTCTTCTCGTGTTCCTTCAAGAGCTGCCTGCGCGGCTGTATCGGCCTGTTCGTTCCCTATGATGGCCCAGTGACTTCGCAGCCACTGAAATGTCACATGATGCCCTTTCTCGTGTGAAGTGTGGAGAAGGCATCGAATTTCAAAAACAACCTGTTCGTACGGCCCGCGACGCAGTGCTGAGAGCACAGGTATTAGGGCAGCCCTTGAGTCGCTGAAAATCGACCTTTGTTGTGCTGGTTCCCGATTGACCCCACAAAGTGCAGCGCGCAAAGCAGCTAGTTCCGCTGCCGTAAATGCCGTGGAGTGGTCAATCCTAATGGTGATGGTAACACCTCTTGCTGGGACAACTGCTGCACCTGACTAACACTGGCGGTTCGTAGAGCGATCGGTATGTATATATATAAACACTGTCTGACTGTTTCTCGTGCAAAAGAAGAAGAGACAGTTGTTTCAGCACGGGCGATGAAAGCTCAGTTTTCCTTCGGATCCCTGGTAAACGTAGATGCACTGTGGGTTGAATAAGACACCAAGGGAGTATCGATGGTTTAGATGCAGGAGTGAAGCCCGAGGGAAGTTTCTCATTGTACTTCACAATATTTTAGTGAACGATGCTTGCCGCCTCTCTGAAAGCAACAGTGCAAGGTGATGACAGGCAGCGCGTGCGAAGTCTCTGATGTGCGTTCTCAGGACTTCTACAACAATGTGAGTTTGTATCAAATAGTCGCCAGCAATTGAAATTGTTGCCTCTGTTGACGTACTACTGGGCAGACCAAGGCACACTTTCAGTGCTTGGGCTTGTACTGCCTGTATAACACGAAAATTGGTCTTGCAGGTATTGTTTAGCACGGGCAAGCTAGATCTCAGCAAACCGAGAAGTGGGGCTCTGTAAAGCTCCACCCTTGCGTGTACTGACATCCCCAGCGTATTTCCCGCCAGAAACTTGAACAATTCGGAAAGAGCGGTCAGGTGCTTCTTCATATAGGCCACATTCGGACTCCAACAGACGTCCCTATCAATAATGATGCCCAAAAAACCGGCGGGTTCTGGCGTAAGAAATTGGTCATCCGCCGATTGAGATGACATAAGGGGTCATTGCTTTGCGAGTAAAGGCCACCGGCGCGCATTTTTCTGGTGTATCTAAGATCTTGTTTTAACAAGTAGTTGGCAATCATAGCTGCTGCTCTTTGAAGCCGAGAACGTATCTGAGGACGTCTGACTGCCGAAGTTCAGACACAGATGTCGTCTGCGTATGTTTAGATTTTAATGGTACTGGGCAAGTATTCAGCAAGGCCAATTAGTGCAAGATTGAAAAATGTCGGGCTAGGAACTTCGCCTTAAGAAACACCCTTAGAAGTATAGCGTCGCGTAGTTGGGCCATCTTCTGTTAATCCAAAGAATGATCTTTCAGCCAGGTAACTTGAAATCTATTGAAAGACTCGACCACCAAGGCCAACCACCGCAAGAGCACTCAAATTGCCTGCATGTAGTACATTATTATACGCGCCTTTCACATCTCGAAACAAAGCTGTAGATAGTCGCTTACGGGATCTTTCGTGTTGACCGTACGAAATTAGATCAACGACATTGTCAATTGAAGAGCGGTCGCGTAGGTAACCAGCCATAGAGTTCGAATAAATCTTGTAGTATTCAAGATACCACTCCAGGCGGCCTAGTATCATCCGTTCTATTATCTTGCCTACGCAGCTGGCCAGGGCGATTGGGCGGTATGAGGCGAGTTCAAGTGTGGATTGGCCCTGATTCAAGATGGGTAGCAAGCGGCTTACTTTCCAGTCGTCAGAAACATTGCCATCCTGCCACGAGATGTTGTAAAGGCTCAACAGTTCTCTCCTTGTACCATCCCCAAGGTTGCACAAGGCTCGGTACGGCCTACCATCTGGGCCTGGAGAAGATGAACGCCTGCAGAGAGCTAGTGCCGCCTCAAGCTCCTCCATTGTAAAAGGGAGGTCCATGTGGTAGTCACGAGAACGGGGGACATCCCCTTTCACTGGAGAGTCTGGACGAGAGGCTTGGTTGGCGATCTGCGCACAGAAATCTTATGCTACATTAATGTCTTGCCTCCCTTGAAACAGCGCGAGTGCTTTGAATGGAAAACGCTGTTATGTAGGGTGACGCAGACCTTTCACCGTTTTCCAAATGTTGGAGAGTGTCTTACGAGGGTCTAGTGACTGGCAAAACTTTGTCCATCGCTTCGACGCTAAATGATGCCTGCAACGCCGAATCTTCTTTTGCATCCTCCTGGCTGCCCTAAGATCGTGAATTGATTTTGTACACCGATACCGACGCTCTACCCGGCGTCGAAGTTCTCGATTATGTGTTAGTGAGAAGGTGGTCGCAGTAACTGCACCTGAGCAACAGAACATCCTCAAATAGGTTGAGCTATGACAGCGTCATTTCCTTTTCACTACAAGACTCGGGGACTAACCACACGAAAAAAAAATGTTGAGAGTGCTGCATCGGCTTTCATATATGGGGACATTTGTAGGCGGACGCTACATGATTCTACGACATGAGCGGCATCAAGGTCTCTGTACTTAATGAACAATTCTTTGCGTGTAGGAAACCCATTCATTGTATCGGCGATCGCCGGTACACCCTTAGTTTGCCCTAGAAAAGACGTCTTAGAAGTACATAAGCAAATTTATGAGCAAATAACTGAGGTACCAGTATCCTGCAGAGTATATCGATATAACTGACACACCTTATTAGTATTTCACTAGTGATATGAGAATACATTCTCAAATAAACCTTGATACACAAATACAGATACTGAGGAGTACCTCTCAGATGCTATCGCGATACTCTATACTGAGTTTCTTTGACCTAGATGCACTTACGCTAGAACAATTAGCCATGATTGTAATGTACATAAGTATATGGCACTAAAGCAACACCATTGAAGCCTCCTGCAAGCATCTTTCTTTTCACGTGTTTTCCAAAAAAACTAAGTGAGACATACTGTGAAAAAAACAATTCTATAAGTGGTTTCTAAAGGTGCTTATGACACTGTGTTCATACTATGTGTTCCGCAAATAGTTAAAAAAGTGGTCAACGAAGCATAATTGCTCAATTCAGGGCTAAACAAAAATATCTCCAGTTGCCCCAGGCTGGTATGAATAGAACGTATTCAGTTCAATGTGCTTCGAGTATGTCTTTAATGTTTGGAAACGTTGGTCCAAGTTACGTGAGAGAGTCCACGTAAGTCTGCATCACGTGCTCTTACAATACATTTCATGCTGTTTGCACACTTGATAGCTGTAACCATTTACAGGTATCTGCAAGCTGTGATTTCCTGCAGACCTCTTGATTACCACTGCAACCCCACAAGCACAACACGAAAGTTTGAAGCCATCAACCTCAGATCTCACTCCTTCCAAGTTACGTTACGGGACTGTGCGTTGTGTCGCCCTCCAGTGCTAGTGATAATTTCTGTGTTGTTTTCACTTTCTGTGAAATAGATAAAGACACAACAGAGGTAACGAGTATATGCTCATAAAAGCTTAACATCACCTGACACCAAATTTCTGAACTCAAGATGCTCATGTTATTGTATTTCCCTGCATGCGTGGGTACTTCTCAGTACTTACGAGTAATGACTGGGGCCTTTAGGTGTTACATATATTAAATTCTAAAGTCAACATCACCTGCGTTTTCAGTACGTCACCTGCGTTTTCAGTACTAGTATGGTGGAGACAGAGGCGCCTTGTGACAATCCAGAAAAAAAGTGAGTACTGTACATATCGCAGAATACTTATGCGGCGCTCACGAATCCCCGACTGGCAACCAACAAGGGCAATTGTTCCTAGGCCCTCTCAAACTTTTGTTGGGTTGCTCTCAAAGTAGTTTTGGCAACCTATACCAGGATTACTGGTCTAAGCATGCTCCCACAAGTTACATGCTAGACTGTCATATATTGCAAGCTGGAAAACCATGGATTAGGACAGTGTAACAAACATAAGCCCACTTCAACGCATAGCAGCTTAATGAGTCTCAGTATTCTTTTCAAAATATTACCTAGGTATACCACAAGAATTCAAGAGCTTGTTTGGTAAGTAGCTGGAAGCCATGGCTCCACATCATGGAATACGTTTGGCGTCACCACTAGGTTGGTCGGCTGAAGTGACAGCGGTGTAATGCTGGTGAACTGAGCAGTGAATCTTTGAGGAACTGAATTCCTTGCATACCAGCAGTGCGTGCTAGTATGCAAGCGGTGATGAGACTGTGGCCAGGCCGTAGTTAGTTTTGTTATATGGCTGACTTGCGTCAACAAAAGCCCTTGGGCAAATGCATTGCTGCAATATCTGGCGAGAACGCTGCGGCATAGTTTTTGTTTGGCAGCGGCTTGCTGTTCCTGTGTGCGTGGATTCGCTCGCCGCTCTGTTGGCCTCGAAAGTTTCGGAACACTCAGGCCACATTCTCTTACGTTCTTCTAGTCAAGTCCTTCAATAGAGCTTCCATTGATGACATGGTCGCGTGTAACGCGGCATTGTTGTAGCATATCAGTGAACGCAATATTTTCAGGGACCTCGGCAAAGCCTTTGGACTGGAGCAAGGCAACTGTGCGGGGCTAGCTACGCAAGTGGGTGCACGCAGGCTCGCCCGCTGGGCATTCACAGTTGCCATTCACAACTTGTGAATGGCGTACATTAGCAACGTGGACGAGGTTGCATCATTCCTGGTTGCATCACCGGCCTCATGCACACCGCTGTGTTTCCAGAAGTAAGCCCCAGAACCGTTACACGTACATTTTTTTACAAATCTCGAAGTACTTCGAACCGGGCGCCTCCTCTATTTTTTTCAGTGCCCGGGCAAAGGAGCGGCTTTCAATGCAAAGTGGCCGTCGATGCTAGTACGGCGTTTGGCCGCCAGGCGCCGAAACTGGAGTAGAGATGCAAACGCGTCATCCCTCGCGCAAACGAATGCACGGCTGCCTTTGAAGACCTGCTATATGGCTCAGTTTTCGGTTGTAATCGCTTTGTTTAAAGTGTAATAGAAACTCGGAAACGAGAGCCGAGAAACACTTGTTGTTCTGGGCACTCAGCTCATTTCGAAGGCTTGAGTTGTTCACGCCTACTTGATGGAGGTGCTCGCGCATCGTCTGCTAGCTAGGCCGATACCAAATAGCTCATTCAAGTAATCCGCGGTAGATTGTTTTGTCACGGTGGCGTTCGCTAGACTGAGAGTTGCTTTTTTGACTGATCGAAAGTAGATTTTTGAGAGAAGTTTTTGCCAGGAGCTAATATTAAAAGCTTGGGGGCTTAACGTTTCCCGATGCTTACTATTCTTTAATGGCATAGCACCTTATGCGCAAGCCTTCATTTCATGAACTAAATAGCACAGAATGCTACTAGACTTCTTCCTGGGATACATGTCAGCATCCGTTCTTTTTAAAAAGCCTGATATGTTGCCACTGAAAAAAAAGCAAGTGTCAAAAATTGAGAAACTATTGCTGGTGATTTCAGCATATGAGAACTTAAACAATAAAAGTATTGTGAAATATACAAGAACAGCTTCATATGCAGTGAAATTTAGTGAAATTTGTGTGATTGTTGCCTGGGTTTTAAACAGGCGCTGTTAAAATCTGCAGTCTAGTGCTGACTCTCAACTTAAGCCAAGGTGACAGGCATGAAAAATGCGGCCTTTGCTCACCATATGAAGTAACATAACATAAATATTTGTTACGTATCGGAATGTCATATAACTTGGCGGCATCATATAACATCTTCGCTTGGTTGAAATGGGCCGATCATATAGGCAGTGCGTTACCATCTGAGGGGCAGAAAGCTAGCTTTTTATCCAATCCTTGTGACAGTAAGAAAACCATGTTGGGCACAGAAATATCCCAGAGGGAAGTATAAAACACTTACTGCATTGAATCGGAAGAAAACAAGCATAGCTTTGGCAACTCAGTCATCTCGAGTTTTCGTGAAACTTTTAGAGGAGTTTGTCGAAAAAACTTGAAGTTATTATCTCCAGATACCGGTGTCTTGTTCCCCCTATCATTTTTTTCTGACATTCTCTCCTCTTTGTCCGTTCACCTAATAATCGGAAAATATTGAACAATATTTTGTCTTAAGTCGTAACTACGCAGTAACTAGGAAAAGACTTCTAGCTGTTCTGTTTGCGAAGCTAGGTTTAACAAAACAAACTGTCTTAAATTTTAGTGCCTACGTTCTGAGAAATAACCACAGAGATGTAGTTGATGCGGTGTGTAATTTTATTTTAGACGCTAAACCTATTTCGACGTAAGACTTTTTTTAAAAAATACTCACATGAAAGAACAGTCGGGAAGTAATTTTCCAAATGTCAATAAATATGAGACATATATCCCAAATTATTTTGGTTTGGCACACTCAGTTGTCTAGTTGGCTCCCGAAATCAAGCTATATTTACTATATCACTGATAATTTCGTTTTTTCTGACTTTCTGAATATTTGTTTTTTTCATATTATTTTTCTTCTATATATTTTCTTTTCTTTTTTTAAGCAATATAACAGTTACCGTCTATGTGATACTATATGTTTTCTTGGCCAATCCCCCAGAGTGAGTCTGTGCCATGAATTCCAGGCTACAAACAAACAAACAAACAAACAAGCAAGCAAGTCATCTCAGGGCAATTCATAGCAGAACTGGACAGGTTTTTTTTGTAACTAATGAGAAAAAATAGACAATCCGTTTCTTTTCGTCGGAAATTCAGAGTGGTACACAACAGTATTATATACTGAGGCATGCATAGAATGGGGTTGAAATAGCTTGAAAAGGAAAATGAAACGCGAATGCTAAAAAACTCGAAAGCATATATCAAACCAGTAGCACGGCCTGACAGAGCCCGGTGAAAACAGCGTACCGCTATGTTCGTGCTACTTTTCATACTCTGTGCATCCGTGAAGCCGTCAAAAAGCACGGTTGCGAATTTACTCACACAAAAACACGTGTTTTCGAGCTTCATAATACGTGCGGCTGTTCAGCGACAGGATCCCGTAGTCTACTCGCGCAGCGCTACCATGCGCCAGTGACGAGCCGAAGAGGAGCGCACGCTCGACGGCCTGAAGTGAGCCTTCGCCCGGGCACTGAAAAAATAGAGGCGCTGTTCGAACTTATTGCGTTCCAAGACAGTCTGTGCTCAAGTATTGTATTTTAACGATGAATGACAAGTACTGGGTGTTTATTGAACCACGGAGTAGCTAGCTCCAGGACGATGCGTCAGTCGTGGCTGACTCTCGAGGAGAGAAGAAGCACGCGATCTCTATTTTTTCTCCAGATTGAAAGCCGCTCCTACTGTCGGCCTACTACGTGCGGGTGGCATTGTCCATTGCCATCGACCCACTACGTTCGGGTTGCAATATCCCCTTTTGAAAAGAAAAAAAGTCCCAAAAGAGGGAAAGAGACGTCATTAGCACCACCCCGACGCTGCAACTTGGGCACGTGTAAAAAGCAATTGAAGATTCGAATAAAGTGAAAGTAGCTGCTAAAGAGCGTGCCAATATAGGGAAAGTCAATGAGCAAAGAAACAAGTTCACAAAAATAAATAAAAGAACACATGGAGCGGTGTATGGTAAAGAAAAAGATACAAAGAACGCGCAATAAATGGTTTCATGCGCAACACATGAACGACGTCCGGCCTCGGTCGTGTCCTGCTCCGTGTCTGTTGTGTTAAGATCGGAACCACTTCGTAGTTCACGTCACTGACGCGGCGTGACACTTTATACGGGTCAAAGTACCAGCTCAGTAACTTTCACTAAAGCCATGGCGGCGGACGGGCGTCCATAGCTGAACTTGGTCTCTGGTGTTGTAAAACACTTCTCTGTTGCGGTTGTAGAGCGTGGTGCGTTGCCTGCGGTTGCAGGCCGACGTGCAGTCGCGCGAGCTGCCGGGCTTCCTCAGCACGCTCTGCCAATTCTTCAGCTGTCAGTTGCCAACTCGTCTTCGTCTTGACATGGTAGCATAGAGTCCAGCATGGTCTACACGTCGCGGCCGCACAGAAGCCAAAATGGCGTGAATCACGTGGTCTCTTGCTCAGCGATATATTAGGCGAAGGTCACGTAAGTCAAGATCCGGTCCCATGTTTTGTGCGGTACATCGGTGTACATTGAGATCATGTCTGCGATGGTCTTATTCAGTCGCTCAGTAAGTCCGTTGATTTGCGAGGGATATGCAGTTGTCTTTCGGTGCTTGGTGTTGCTTAGATTGAAAACTATGACCATAATCTGCTCCGTCAATGCTGTTCCTCTGTACGTTATTATACTGAAAGGAGCACCGTGTCGTCACAATATGTGGCGCACGAAAAATTGTTTTACCTCATAAGGCGAGGCTCGTAGGATCGCCTGCGTCTCAGCGTAGCTGTAAAACAGTCGGAAGCGACGATCACCCATTCGTTGCTGTCCGCAGACAGGAGAAATGGCCCGTGAATGTCCATGCGGACTTGGTTGAACGGCGTGCAAGGTGCTTCAATGGGCTGAAGCAAACCAAATGTTTACCAGATGGTTTCCTTTGGCGCTGACATTCCCGACAGCTCTTGACGTACTTATTGACGATTGCCCAAAGTCCTGGCCAAAAGCACCTTTCACTCACTCTGGCAAGTGTCAGTGAGTAGCCCAGATTACCGGATGTAGGTTCGTCATGGCAAGCGAAGAGAACGTCGTCTCGCGTGTGCTGAGGAACCACCAGGAGGTAAGCACGTACGGTCGTTCTAACAAGCTTTCTTCTTGTACCGCACACTGTCTCGCAGGCAGAACGAAGTCAACGAGCGGGTTAAATGACGTGGTGTGATTGCGCTCGGGTCCCTCAAAATGTTCGATGATTCGATGAACTTCTGCGTCATCTCACTGCCGTTTGTTTGTTTGTAGCCTAGAAGCCATGGCTCATACCCACTCTGGGGGATTGGCCAAGAGGACATATAGCCTCATGTGGGTGATAACTGCACTATTGCCTACAACAAAAAAGAGGGTAAAAAGGTGTAGAATGAAGACAGTATAAAAAAAGAAAGAAACCAAAGATTCAGATAGTGAGAAAAAAATCTGCAAGAAAGTAGACACTAATAGCTATACCTTGACTTTTTTTCCCACACATTCGCATTTCGTTCGAAGATCCTTCGCAAGACCATTCTAGTCTCACCTTCAAGCTTGCCCGTGCTAAACATGCTGGGGTGTTCTTGGCTGAGGATTGAGTGGTTTTAACTTTCTGTCCTAGAGTCCGATTCTATAGTTTGTCTGTTTCTGAGTCTAACCTTATCTCTAGTGCTCATGACGACTACTTTTCCTGGCCAGGCGCAATCCGCCTGGTCAGCGTCCCTGCCGTTTGATGAATTGCCGTCAAACTCCTTTTTCTGTAGTGGTGTCTACAGCAATCCCATGGCACTGGTACCTACAAATGGAGGCTTCATGAGACTTACAAACACTCAGCTGGTCCAAAAGGAACTTAAAACAGCTTCAAATCATTTCCAGACCATCACAGATGTGCACCCATTAGGCCAAGGAGGTATCGTGTGTAGGTCGCCGGATCAGACCGGCGTGCGAAATCTTCTCAAATGCAGATCCTTTGCTGCTATCCCTGTGAGTGCTTTTATTCTGCCTCACCTTGCATGTACCAAAGGCCTTGTACGGGGAGTCGACTCCAAGCTGAGTCTAGCTGAGACCCTAGACAGGCTCTCTGGAGCAGGTGTAATTTCAATTTACAAGGTGTAATCGCCTAGTCGGCAAAGAGGGGGTACCAACCAAATCTGTCATCGCGACTTTTGCGGGCACAAAATGCCCGTCACAAATAAAATTATGCCCATTGATCTTCCGAGTAGAGCCCCTCGCTTCTCGTCCGATTCAGTGCAACAAGTGCTGGAGGTTCGGCCACAGTGTGGGATGAGGTAAATCTAACGTTCGTTGGTGCACCTGTGCACAGAGCCATCCTTCAAGCAAGTGTACTGCAACAGCGGAAAAGTGTTGTCTCTGTGGGGGGAGTCACTGCGCCGACAACTCTCACTGTTCCGATCTCACTGTTCCGGGAAGTTCAAATCCTAGAAGTTATTGACCGTCGCCGCCGTTCTCGAAGAGAAGCCACTGACATAGTTAGAGACAGGGCTTTTGGTTTTTGCTATTACAGCGCGCTGCACTTCCAGTATAGACTCAAACCTATCGCAGGCTATTGAAACTGCTGTGGAAAAGGCAGTCAGTAAGGCAATGGATAAACTCATATCTAACCTTTCCGACAGTTTAGTGCAAATTCTTTCAAGTCAGATTGACAAACAGTACCAACTAGTACAAAACCTGCAGTGTTGGACATTACAGCGATGCCACACAGCTACGCAATGTAGTGTTGGACGAACTTTCTGCATCTGCAGGCAAGGCTAAGCAGTCAGGAACACTGGTGCACTTAGACCACCATACGCCTCAGCCGAGCACAAGTGATTCTACAGATATGGAACTCAATATACGAACTAATTAACGTTCCAAATCCCCTATCTTCACCAATCTCAAGTCCAAATCTAAACGGAACGAATCAGCTATTTCGCGTGAAGACGCTAACAAAGGCGCGACATGCACCTCTGCAGTGCGCCCAGCACCATAGGTCAGTTGAGGGTACTACACTGGAACTGCCATTCTATATTCTCAGCCTCAACCAACTGACGTTGCACTTGCAATAATTTTAATCTTGATATTATAATTCTCCAAAAAACTTGGCTCACACCAGAAAAAAAATTTCATCTTGCAGGTTTTCGTTCTTTTCCATTAGATCGCCCATCACGTAGTGGTGGTCTAATGATCCTTGTATCAAGTAAAATATACCATAGGGCAAAACTTTGTTTCAGAATCTTAGACTCGGATTGTGAAATATTACCAGTAGACTTTTGTCTCCCCGGATACCACCCTTTTTCCATTGTAAATTGTTACTTCCCCTCCGGTGAGCAAAGTACGCGTTATCTTGACAGCAATTTGGTAGCATACAGAAAGGAAATTGTACTCACTGGAGACTTTAATTCACATCATTTGTCTTGAGGTATAAGGACAGATTATTGTGGTAGGTGACTGTGGGAATGGACTATTGATCACAACCTCTCGTGTCTGAATAAAGGTCATGTAACATATGTCCGAAGTCAGACTAGCTCAGTATTGGATATAACGTTTAGCTCCAATGCAATCAAGGTTTTGTCATGGACTCTTCTGTATTCGGCAACCAACAGCGACCATCTTGCTGTAGTTTTTGACATTACTTGTCCAACAATAACTTTAGATTAGCCTAAAACGCCCATACATCAGCCATAGAAAATTTCAAGCCTGCCTCCATTCTGCCATTTCCAAGCTTGCAAATGCCAGTACTAAGAAAAATGCATCTACGATGGGTTCAATGCAGGAGGGATCTAGAAAAAAATTCCGTATTTTCTATTCTATCGAATAAACGATCCTCCTCTCGTTGGTGGAACGATGAGTGTACGTGCGATTATAGAAGACGAAAAGCCGACAGGAAAATTCTTCATAATCAGAGCCCAACAAACTAGAAGGACTATCAATTCCTTGCTGGCGTATTTAAGCGTACAATGAACCGCACGAAAGAAGAATACGACCGTAGACATTTTGTTATCTTTCTAAATAAAAAAAACATGCGTGCTTTGTTCACTTATCTTCGAACAAAAAAGTACTGCCAGCACCTTTAACGTTGCAATCATGTGTCTTGACGCCGGAAGAAATGAGCACCTCTCTAGACGACATAGCGCAAGGTTTAGAACGCCGCTTCACTGCTAATTTTTTGGCTAATCAGTGCATTGTGGTAAACTTGCAGGAATTCCCAGAAGTTTTTTAGCTGAATTGAGTCAGACAGTATTATGCTTACCGAGAACGGCTCCCGGACCAGATGGGATTAGAAACTCTATGTTGAAATGTTTACTCCAGGAATCGCCTAATCTTTTGCTAGAACTAGTGAATTATTCGTTAGGGAACGCATGGATACCTCCAGAATGGAAACTTGGCAAAATTGTATTGTTGCTAAAAATGAAAATGGTGCATACGTGTTGGATGACATAAAGCCGATCGCACTGACATCAAACGTAGTGAAATTGGCTGAGAGAATTATCAATATACGAAATAATAAACTTATTACCATGAGATCAATTCTAAGTCCCTGTCAAATTGGGTTCAGGGCTGGTCGTTCAATTTGGGATGCTGACGTTGATTTAGAAAGTCGGCTTCAATTACCTCGGCTACATAAAAATATGCAAGTTTAGTTGCCTTAGACATCGCTTAAGCATATGATACCGTGGAGCACTGTATATTGATAGATCGATCATGATACCTTGATTTTCTATCATTCATAGTGGCGTGGATTCACAATTTTGTTGCAAACGGGAAATTTAATTGTTTTAAAGATGGGTTTTCATCATCTACTCATACCCAAACGAGGGGAGTACCGCAAGGCTCGGCGCTTTTCCCGGTGCTATTTAATTTACTAATGAGCACTATTCCACGTAAACAGGATATAACAACTTATGCTTATGCAGACGATATCGCATTTATTGCAATGGCAGATAGCATTCACACCTTATATGAACGGCAGCAGACATACCTTAATATATTGGAGAGCTGGCTCGATGGCAACTGCTTTCTACTTAATCCGAGTAAATGTGCCCTCCTTGTTTTCCCGCTGCAGTGCCCTGTGAACATCTCTCTGTTTTATTATGATGAGGATATACCACGGATGAAATCTGTTAAATACCTTGGAGTAATTTATCACACATCGCTTAACTGGCGACCTCATATCGAATCTATCGCCGGAAAAGGTGTGCGGGCCATTGGCATAATACGTAGGCTAAGCAACTACCGCATAGATGTGAGAAGAGACACATTGGTAATGATATAACGCATGTACGTTCATCGCATTTTGGAATTTGGTTGTCAACTTTTCTCTGGAGTTCCAGCTTACAAGTTGCAGCCTCTAATTCTTCTAGAAAGAGAAGCTTTTCGCTTATGCCTTGACCTTTAAAACAGTTGTCAACAATGTATTGTATCTTGAATCGAGGGTCCCTCCGTTTTCTTGTAGAATTCGCCTTCTGAATGTTCAGGCATTATTAAGGGAAGATGCTACTCGACGACACTTTTTTTAATATTCACCCTAGAGCAATGAAACTTGAGCTGTTTACGGAACTTTTTCTGATAATTTCAAATATATAATTTGTTTTCTTGCAAGTTGCTTACTTTTAGCTCTGCAAACTGACAATTGAAAACCTTAACCCTTTTGCCCCCCCCCCCTCTTTTCATCTATAAACTTCCGTAAATTTTACCATTCATAGCCCAGAATGTTTGAAGTAAAGCGTAGAATGCAAATAACTAATTAGGAAGCACATACAAAATACGCAATAGCTGTGAAAAATAATAGATGTAAAAAATTCATATTTTGCTAACTCTAGTAAAGGTTGAAATGAAATTTCTTTAATATACAATAAAATATTCAAATTAGAACTAGATAATTGCATTCGCGAAGTTTTAGAAAAAGAATTTTGGCAAAATTTTATGCAGATTCGAGCACTAGAATTGCCTGAAAAAGGAGGGTCACATTACAAAAATAGCAAAATTTGTGTTTTCGAAAAAAACGAGTTTTTAAGTTAAAATTGAGTTTTCATTGATGAAAGATATCATTTATTCTGATGAAACACCCCACAAAATATATTTGTGCAAAATTTACTGCAGCCTCTAAGCGTACGTATATGCGACATCATGCCGAGTCGTGATAATTTAGCCCCGGTGAAAGTTTAATTCGACGACATTTTTCCTAATAATTCTAAATTACTTCCCCATAACATTTTGGATGGTTTACTACAAGATCACCTACGCCGTATTATAACGAACGTTATTATTGCTACAGACGCATTGCAATACGACGAAAAGTCAGGGGTTGGTATTTTTAGCCCGACTTTAAATTGGATTTATTCGCTTCGACTACCAGATTTCATACCCATTTTTGTGGCTATGTTTCTGGCAGTAGTGCTCACCTTGCGCAAGTTAGATACAACAATTACATAAGCTGTCATAATAACAGATTCCCTATCTCTCTCTGCGGCACTTTCTGTTGGTGCTGATAATCACGTAACAAAGGCATTTCGTGCACTAATATCTGCACATTTGAGAAAAGTACGATTAGTTTGGGTGCCTGGACTTTAAGGGTTGTTTCTAAATGAAATAGCCGACTCCTTAGCTAAGTCGTCAATCAGCGAACCAATTCGACCACTCTGTCCATCATCCGCTTATGTGACTGCTGCTCGATTCCGCAGACGTGCGCCTATGGAGGTCTTTAAAAGTTCAGCTTAACAAACTCTACAGAATATCGCCATTTATTATATCCCTGACGAAGAGACTTTTGCCGCACTCGAAAGCAAGAAGTAGCTATCACTAGGCTGCGTTGCCGGGTACCAAATCTAAATTTTTATAAACACAGATCTGCTCAGGCACCTTCGCCACTGTGCGCATTCTGTGAAGAACTGGAGACAATAGATCATTTCTTTTTGACCTGCAGGTGGTTTAACAAACCCTTTTAGAAATACCTTTAAGTGCTATTGGTATGGACTTATCTGTGCCTGTCATTTTGTTTTTTTTTATATTCCATTTCATGTTTCTCTGATGCGACAGTATGCGCGGCCGTCTGGGACTTTATTGATGAAACTAATAGGTTGACTAATTAACCAGTTTAATTATCCTAACATGTCCACATATTTAAATACGTATAAAAGAGTATATTGCTCTCTTCCAAGGAGAAATTCGTTTATGTAAATATTTGTACGCATTACATTCACCACAACACTTTCCAAGACTATCGGTAATCTTTTTGTTATACCTGCATTATTCCAAATCTGAACGGTAATTTTTGAAACCACTCGCTTATTGGCGAATCCCCCATAGTGGGTATGCGCCTTTAACATTAGGTGAACAACAATAACAACTTTGATTTTGAGAGCCGACCAAACTGGTTTAATCGGTTTTGTCAAACCGATTAATTTGGTATATCACGGATTTATCCGGAATTGAACAATACTTCTCGAACCACTATTTTCTAGTTTTTGTTAACGTGGGCTTTACGTTGAAAAACGTTGAGACTCTTGAAAAAAAAATACACACCACATCGAATGCATCTCTGTGTCAATTTCCCAAAACAGAGGCACCAAAATTTAGAACATTTTCTCTGGTTGAATTTAAACCTAGCTTCGCGAAGGAAATATCTAGAAGTAATTTCCTAATTACTGCATATTTCCGACATGAGCCAGAGTTATGTTCAATAGTTTCTGATTATTCGCAAAACGAATTAAGGGGGGAAAGTGTGAGACCAGCTCTGTGAAAATAAAAATAATGGGGGGACACGTCACCGGAATCTGGAGATGATAATTTCAAGTTTTATTTTGACAGACTCCACTGAACTTTCCATGGAAATTTGAGGTGCTGATAATCGGTCCATTGTGTGATGATTTCTAAACTATCTATAAAGATAGCGAATTTTCTATATCTAACCCCTGATAAATATTCTAACGCGGGAGGTACTGAAATTACTGGTCCATCAAGAGATGCTCGTGCCAAAACATCTGCCAAGTCATTCATTTGTAATCCGCAGTGACCTGAGACCCACACTAAATTCAAGAGTTTCAAGTGCGGCGGTGCTAATGTGTGGAACGCTGCTACGACACGAGATTGTTCTGAGGTTTTCAGAGCTGCACACAGCCCCGCCGCGGTGGTCTAGTGGCCTAGGTACTCGGCAGCTGACCCGCAGGTCGCGGCCTCAAATCACGGCTGCGGCGGCTGCATTCCCTACGTAGGCGGAAATGTAAGCCCGTGTGCTCAGTTTGGGTGCACGTTGAAGAACCCCAGGTGGTCAAATTTTCCGGAGTTCTCCACTACGGCGTCTCTCATAATCATATGGTAGTTTTGAGACGTTAAACCCGACATATCAATCAATCATAGGTGCACACACCGAAATGGAGTCTGTTTCTGTTAGGAATATTGCACTAGTCTCGGCCATAGGAATTTTTCTAAGAGCTGAATAAGTGCCTACTAGCTCGGCTTCAAAAATAGGAGTGGAATCTGGAAACCTCACTGAAAACCACCAGCCGAGGATTTCAGACGCAATTCCTACGCCTGCCTTTTCATTGTTGACAGAAGCATCTGTAGCTATGACATTATTTTTTTCTGCATGTAGCAAGTAATCTTTTAATGTAGTGGTCAAAAATCTAAGAGATTGCAACTTCGCTTGTGGGGGAAGATTTCATCGTACTCTATTTTAATGCTAAGGGTTGAGGAATTATTTTCAATTACCGTGCTAATGTCTACATTAATGCAATTCAGTTTCTTTTCAACAAAAATTATCTGAGGGGTATGAAATCGAGGCCAATGTGTAAGAAAGAAAGTGTCAGGGTCACGGATAAATGTGTACTCTAATCTTCGCGCCGGTAAACTGTAGAACTTTAAGAAGGTTTGAACCGTTAGAATGCGGAATCGACAAAGGAGTGTTGGCAATCGGGCTTCTTGGTACAATACATTATTCGCCACGAACCTGGGAAGTCCCAGGCATAATCGCAGGGGCTTCTCGTTCTAACATTACTAGCGGTTTAATTTTATAACCAGCGACCCCCGAGAATACTACACACCCAAATTCCAATATTGGTCGCACATACATTTCATATATCATTAACATCGTGTCTCTGCGCAGCCCGTATTTTCTGTTGCTTAACCTGCGTAATAAACCTAACGCCCGTTGTGCTTTTGCTATTATATATTTGATGTGTGGGCCCCAATTTAGCTTTTCGCTATTTCGCTCAAATATTCTTTTCCTTGTCTCGTGGCTCTTACCGAATGCAGGGGATTGGCCGAGTGTTAGGTGAGTTTGTTATTTTTTCTTCGCAATACTACTCGTATATGCGAGAGATAGGTTTCACAACAAATAATTACTCAATAATAATATATAAAAATTAGAAATAATTAACAATTTATCTCTATATTTTTTAGTGTGAGTGATAAACTCCTCTATTGCATAGTAAACATCCCTGTGACTATAGCCCAGAGTATAAGAGCTGAATGATAAAACAACTGATTGGAATATTTCCTACCCAAGTTGCGAAGAGGTGGTGCTATGAATTTTCCTCTCAATTACTTATAGCGGCGACAGAATAGAAAGTAATGACTGGTTGTTTCCTCTTCCTTACAGAAGATATACTGAGGAAACAGTGCTTCACATGATCTATGCAGGTAAAAGTTGAGGGAGGTAACGCGGCAACGAAGTTTCGTAATGGCCACTTCCATTACTCTCGACCGCGATAACACAATTTTCCAGGCAATTATAAGTTCTTATATTCTGAAGAAGCCGTCAGTACGAAGTCTGATAAGCATTTTTTGAAATTTAAGGTGTGAAATCATGCAATTGTAATGCATGTTGTCTCTGAGAAAACCGAAATGATTGGCATCAAAAGCGATCTGAGGAGCTTGCTTGCTCGCTTGATCCTTTCTTTTGTGATTTTCACCCACCAAGGAGGATTGGCCATGAAGCCGGTGGTTAATTCAAGTCAATACCTTTCGGTTTTTCAGGCTAGCAGAATAGTATTACTTTGTTTTGAGTGTGAAATTAATTTGGCACAATGTAAAAGGGAGGGGGTGAGAAGAGAAATAATTGAATTTATTGAATATCTTATGTGTAATCGTTATATGAAATTCTTCCGAAGGTTAAATCATTGCAGTGTACAGCTAAATAATAAAAGGTAGATTGGCTAGTAAAAATCGAGAGCTGATCAATGACTCAGCAAGGTAATCTTTTTGTCTTACATAGTAACTCGCAGAGAGCCCCGCAGATGTTCCTGTCAATGTGTCCTAATGAAGCGGCCCCAAAAGACAAAACATTTGGAGTAGTAAGTGATATTACTTGTTTTTAAAATAAAATTTCGAAGCAACTTTTTCTTTAATTTTTGAAACGATGACATGTGAGAAGAAAATGGTCGATATGTTCAGGTTAATTACAGCTTGAGCACACAAAGGATGGCACCAGACCAGACCTGTCTGAGTAGAAATTAAAAGGTGGTACACGGCTGCGTAATTTTGTTACAAAGACTTCCAATTTACGTGTGCGACACCATTTATACTTCCATGCGATGTGCAGGAGCAAGAAATCTGAATTTGGTATCTTAATTTTTGATGAGTCTTCAAGAAGGAAAAGTTTTCTGAACCTCGCTGCTGTTTTATGAGCTGTTAAGAGGCATGATTGGCACAATGGGAAGTTAAAGGGATGTTCGCATGAGCATGTCAGCCATCTCATTTATAAATATACCATGATGGCTTTGCATCACATCATTCGTAGTAGACGAATGTTTGCTGAGATTAATGATTTAAATGTTTCTAGTACTGCTGATGCCGACGACGATGATAAAAATTATCACACGGAATACGAATCAGTCGCTATCACAGCTGTCAAATGAGTCGCAGGAAGTTTACGAAAAGCTTGTATAAAGGCCGTTAATTCCGCTTGAAATATTGGTGCATAATCTGGGAGGTGTTAGGAAAATGACCAGAATAATGAGAGAGAAAAATACCCTCACCTGCCTTCTCGCCACTCATAGATGCATCTGTTTCAATTACTATATTAGTGCCTAATTGAGACAGGTGTTCTTCTAACAAGCCAATCATGTATTTACAGGGCAAGTGTTTAGCATTCATTTGGAAGATATCGTCAAATTCTATTTGCACTTGACCGATTGGTTTGTCAGATGATGTGATCTCGAATATATTAGCATTTAAGGTATCTAGAACTGTTTCCTGGGATTAATGTATATAAACCCCAGATAGCACTTGGGGTTTATATACACGGCACCAATGTTCATTGAAAAAGATATAAGGCTCAGTAAAGAATACAAACTGTTGCGTTCTTAAAAATTATTCAGAAAGTTTTAAATAGGTTTTAACTTTTAAAATACGGAATCTGCAAGCAAGATTGCGTATTCGAGCTTCTTGATACAAAACATTGTTAGCTGTGAATTTTGGCACACCTAAAAAACTTCGAAGAGCTTCCCGCTCTGAGAGAATTAATTACTTTGTATGCAGGTTCGCCAAAGAATAGTACACATCCGAATTGAAGGATTGGACGAACGTACATGCGATAAATCATGGTCAGCGTATCTCTGCGAAGACCGGATCGGAGGCGGCCAAGCCTACCTATCAATTCAACAGCGCGTGTAGCTTTATTTTAATAGGTTTACTGTGATCATGCCAGCTGAGTTTTTTATCGTACAACACACCCAGATATTTATTACAGTCAACTTGTAGAATTATTTCTTTATGGTATTGAAGAGAAATAGTAACTGATACGTCCAATGGAAACGCTGATATTGTACTTTTAGTTACGTTTCCATTCATATGAATTTTCTGAAACCAGGTTTCCAATGTTGGCAAATAAAACGGTAAAGTCGAATGTAGTAAATGAATATCACAGTGAGCTGCAAAAACGCAATATCATCTGCATATACATATACTTGTACCTTATCACTCAGTGGAATTGTGGAGTGCGTGTGAAAGACTTCATGTGGTAAGTGACTATTATGCGTGTATGTAACTGTATGTGTTGTGTGTTTATCATTGTATATATCACTGTCATCACCCGGCAACTGTAGTAGCCTGTCAGGTGAAAAACAAGGCAAACCTCTCCGGCTTCCCATTAAAATACTCCTCTCTCTCAGTGGTACTGAACTTAACAGAATGTTAAATAGCACTGATGATAGAACAGAGTCTCGAGGAACACCTCTCGTTTGGCTATACTTTGGTGTGGAAACACCTCGTTGGGAGCAATAAGATGTTCTCTCTTTTAAAAACTCATAAATCTAATTTGTTATGCACAGCGGGAATGTTACGTTTTTTGAGCATTGATAAAAAAAGCATGTTCAACACTGTCATATGTATTGGCTAAATTAAGGGGGACTAGGGCCGCATATTGTCGTATGTGGTGAGCAAGCTTTACACGAGCCTCTAAATCAACGTGCGCCCACCATATAAAGTAACCCAGTCTGAATCCAATATGGCATACACTGGGTATTGCATTATCTGCTATGAAGTTCACAGTTGTATTGTAAAGTATTCTTTTTATTATTTTATCTACATGTGATGATAAAGCGATTGACCTAATGTTATCTATCAGCATTTCTAGTCTCTGTTTTTTAAGAAGCGGTATTATTTTTTGGAAGTCTCCTGTCAGGAGGTATCCAACTATATTCAAGTGAATGGTTGACAACGTTAAGGAGGTCTTCAGGAGAGATGAATAATATTTTAACAATACTGAAGTGACGCCATCTGGTCCAGGACCTGTGTTTGGCAGATTACAAATGACGTGCGCAAGTTCATTCCTACTTACTTCAATAAAATTGTTTCCAAATGAAGTTTTTACAAAGTTTATTTGAATTTGTGATATCAATCCCTTCTCTAATCTTAATGCAAATTCAGTTAATGTATCTTCGAACTCTTTTGAAAAAAATAGCTTAATCAATATTTACGGGTGCTGCAATAGCTTTTCAATTACGGAGAGATCTGAATACAGCTTTCTTATTGCCGCTCTTGAATAGATAGCTATACCGTTTTTCTTCATAATCGTCTTTCGCTAATAAAAGTGTTCTCTTAAGCGTAGCTTCAGCAAATAATAATTTCTCTAATTGGTAGGATATTGGTTGGTAAGGAGCTTTTTTTTTCCTGCAGCTTTGCGGCATCTGTATTTTCTAGCACAATTCAGACTCCACCAGGCAGATATCAATTTTTCTTTTGTTGAAGATATAGTGATCTGCGATTTTTTTATTTGTACGCTTTAGAGTGGAATGAAGACTCAAAGCTTTCATATTTGATTCCATACTGTGCAAGGAAGACAACGTTGACTGTAAATTCTTTTTAAATTTAGAGTAGTGTACAGAAATTTGCACCTGGCGTTCTACCGTCACTAAAAAAATTCTGACTTCAAATACCAGGCGAATGTGATCACTACTTGTAGCGGTATCAAGAACAGTCCAAGACGATATTGTCACAATTGAGCAAGCAAATGTTGCATCTAACACGGACCATGAATTACATCGAACGAATGTTGGAACTCTGAAATTCAAACAAATAAGGTTATTCCGATCAGTCCAGTCCCACAACCGTTTTCCAGATGAATCAGTGCAGAATCCCCCACGACACGTGATGAGAATCGAAGTCTCCTGCAAATAGTATACTGTTTCTGCAAAAACTCACAGTGACATCAAGGGCTCCTTGAGCTTGTATTCCAGCTGGAAAGTAGTTGTTGACTATACATAGTGGCGCGCATCCGGGAAAGTGAATTTCCAGAACCAATAGTTCATAATTGTATAGATAAAAGGGAAAATTGGCCTTCAGAAGCCTCACTTTTTAGTACCCCTAAACACACGGTCGACTAGACACAGACACAGCTTTTCTCTCACGCCTATATTCGCCAAAACCAAATCTCACATGAATAGTTTTTCCCGCGCACCATAAAAAAATTGAACTCTTTATCTGTTCATGTCTCACAAACGGAAAACTTTACAAAAGAATTGGAGAACCACTTCTCTTAATATTTAGTATGAATATCATCAGTGTTTAAACATTTCTTACAATTGTGTCGTGAATCCCATGCTGTGTGTAGTGCTCTGTTATTGTCTTAGAATTTTTTTCGTTGATATCACTTTCTAAATTGTTCTGCGAAGCAAGCGTTTTGCACTGTACGTTTTCTTCTTACATCGTTAGTCTCTTAGTGAATGCCTTGTCATTGTAATATTGTAATTGCCCCTCCTGCATGGGCCAGCACATTGGGCTGCAGTATCGATAAATAAATAAGTAAGTAAATAAATAAATATTCATTTGTAAAGTAAGTGTGCCTTATGACAAATTTTGGATGAAATGAAAAAAATAAATTCTCCACCACGTGAGTCTCTGTCCAGTCGAAAGCACAGATAGTTTTTTAAATAGAAGTTTTGATCAGCAGACAGCCCAGTTTCTTGTAACATTATGACGTCTGGAGATTTTTAGGAAATTAGGTGTAATGAGTCTGTTGTTGCAGAGAGAATAGAACGGCAGTTTCACTGGTCTACTCTAAGGCACCCAATATGATAAGCAAGCAGTAGCAAGTGCTTGATCTAAAATACTGTCTTTTAAGAATTCTGTTTTAGTCCTAGATTCTCTCGCACTCTTCGTTTTTAGGTGAGAATAATTGAATTTGCTAGTAGGTGATCTTGTGCGTTTCTAAAGGTGAGCATTCATATCTACATCCATATATAATGGCGCCCAGGAAGCCTGCGTCTTCCTCTGCTTCCTCACTGACAACATGAAGGGATGCGTGTGACAATGTGTCAGCGTCTTCATGCTTACGGCCGTACTTATGGACGATGATGTCGTTTGCTACTTCGTGGGCAAACGCTATTGAAGTGCTACGAAAAAAAAGTGTCGATGCTCGTTGCTAAAGTTGGTAAAGAGCAATTCTTATCGGCCATCAGCAAGGCATATTACCCTTCTAGCTACACAAATGCCTTGCTGCAGGAGGCGTTCTAAATTTGTCTCGGCCACCTCATCGCCATCGCTTAAACCACAGCATGTTACGTCGGCTAGAACACTTGCTCGTGGAGGAAACGTCACGCTCGGATCAGAAATACGGAGTACATCGACACGCCTTCCGTCATCCTGCACGTTGATTGCTCACTGGGCTGAGAACGTCACACGACGCTTTTTGCAGATCAATGATAGCTCCACTTTCCTGTAGAAAGTCAACACCCAGAATAACCTCACGGGAGCATTTTCGTAGAACAAGGCAGTTTGCTACGAATGCGTATTCTTGAATCTGTGCTCTAGATGTCCAGGCGCCCAGTGGAATAAGGACGTGGCCACCAGCTGTCTGAATCTACGAGTTATGCCACGGCATGATGACTTTCTTCAGCGTCGTTGTCAGTTTCCCACTCAGTAGGAAATATTCTGCGCCGGTGTTCATTAACGCATTAACTTCACAACCATCAATAGTCACTGCTATGCCGAGTGAAAGCCGGCTATTTTTTGCAGCAGCACGTGATGTCGGACTGGTTTTTGTACGGTTCTGCGTGAATAGGAGGTCTCCAGTGCTTCGACGTTCAGTGACTTCGCCCCTAGAGGTCCCTTTGGCTAATTTTTCTGGTATGATATTACCGGGAAAACCTTTCCTAATATATTATAATAGCCGACAACAAGAAAGATTTGAAAAGATTGATAGACATCTGTGGTAATGAGGGAGATAGGTGAAACTTCAACGTTAGCAGAGAAAAAATTGGCAATCATAATTTTAATGATAACAAAGGCAGCGAGCATAAGATACAGGAACTCAAGCTAGAAATAGTGGATAAATACAAATACTTTGGCGTAAGCATAAACAACGGGGCTGAGTATCTAAGGGAGCACGAAAGATGCGCATTGACTAAAATTACCAGGAATGCAGCTGCAATAAAAAATAGAGAACCGTGGAACTAAACTAGATATGACGTTGTGAGAGAGATTTGGAAAGGTGTCAGGGTCCCGGGTTTGATGTTCGGCAATGCGGTCTTGTGCATAAAATCCGAAGTTCAAGCCAGATTGGAATTTGAACAACGTGGCACAGGTAGACGTGTTTTAGGAGAACACAAAGTTACTTCAAATCAGAGGGTACAGGGAGACGTGGGATGGACATCGTCTGAGAGCAGGAAATCTAGCAGCAAGATAAAATTTGGGGAGCGATTAAGAAAAGTTGGAGAAGAGCGTTTGTTAGGAGAGTTTTCAGTTACTTCTACATGAAGAATGTCGATACTAAATGGAAGAAGCGAACTCGAAAATTGTAAAGCAAGTATTTAGACAACAGCCGAATACCAAGCCAAAAGGAGACATCGGTTAAGACAAAGATGAAGGAAACAGAGAGGGTCATGTGGGAGATGGGAATGCTTTTGGAATCATCACTGGAGACCTACCCAACTTTTAAGCAGGCAGTTGCAAGGGAAAATATATGCGATAATTCTCGGGTTAGTTCTACGCTTTTCGAGGCTAGAACGGGAGTATTTCGGACCAAGACGTACCGAACAAAATACGAAGGCACAGACATGGTACGAAGTGCGTGTTGAGATAAGGAAGAAACGGCTGAACATTTGATATTGTTGTGTAAAGGGCTCCAGCCTATATTCGAAGATAATGGCGCCGAAATTTTCAAAGCATTTGGGTTTAGGAACAATGAAAGCAAAATAGACTTTAAACACGTACAAATAATCAGGAGGAGGCTAACTAATTGGTGGCTACAATCGATGCGCGAGTGAAATTCATTCATTAAACAAACAGTGATAGTAGTTAACATTATGGCTAGGCGGCCTGAGTGACCGACCGATCTAAAGGGCAAAGCCGGATACATCCATCCGGCGGGGGCTGGGAGACCACGCGGGTAAATACCGCTGTGGTGGTGATGAAAATCGCCTCGGGGATGGAGAGTGCGAATGGCACCCGGCAGACGGTGGTGCATGCTGCTAGGATAGGTAGTTTTTGATGTCAAGTGGTCTCTGGCTGTAACGGGGTAACGGCGAGTACGCAGAGAAGCCGCGAAGCCCAAGACGGCGATATTTGCACTGGCGGTAGAAGTGATCAGCTTCTACGCAGTGAAAGTATAGAGCCCGGTGATCAGGTATGCGCCAAACATCAGACTTCCGAGCAGGCGTGTGGCGGTCGTCGATGTACTGAACCGGTTGCACCGAACGATGGGCGACAGAAGCGCCATTGACAAAGGGTAAGGACGGTGGCGTGTATGTGCCTTTGTAGTACGGTAGGTGTACAGCGCTTACTGGAGTGAAACAGAAGGAACAGAATGAACGAACAATGGCAGCGATGCAGCAGGGCATTTCAAGGCTTCCGCGTAGGTTGTGTTACGTCGGTATTCAACAAGAGCTGGCACAGCTGCATCAGGAGGCAAGGTGTTCCGGGGGGCCTGGTGCAGCTCATTCTTGATTACAGTTGCAATCGAGGGTGAGGTGTTACACCAGCCTTTCGCAACTTTTCACTTACTATATTACGAATGAGTTTACATAGACAGTCATTGCTGGTTCCAGTGGCGGTGAAAATGTAGGCAGTGGACATGTCACTGACTTGACTGTCTTAGCGGTTGAATCGCTGCTGCAGCATTTTTTTTTCACGCCTTGTCTTGTCTTGTAGCCTAGAAGATCTTGACTCATATCCACAAGGGTGATTGGCCACGTTAACTTTCAATGGAATTTTTTTTACACAACGCTTTTCTCTCGAGTAGAGAAATATCACGCGATCTTCCTTTAATCTCCAGATTGAGAGCAGCTCTTTGCGTTGACCCACTACGTACGGGTGGCAGTAAATATTCTTTTTTTTCGTTTGCTGCCGGTGGTTTTTCCTACCATTCACCGTATATATCTTCCTTATTAGTTCATACTTAAAGTACATGTATTCACTTAGCCTCGGTATTCCGTGGCCGCCACTGAGATGATTGATTCGCTTTCTCTTTCACATATATCTGCCAGCCGCTGTATATCATCTTGACGGTTCGCAAATAAGACAATATCATGCACATGAAACAAAGCTGGAAGCTTCTGCTGAACCATCACGCCAGCATGTTTGCGTGACAGATTAAACTCAATGTTGCTACCTTCTAGTGCTATTTCCATCCTCGTCATATACAGCATGAATAACAGCGGGGACATCGCTGTCTCAGCGCCTTACTAATTTCAACGTTCTCTTTAGTCTTTATTTCTTCCCACTCTCTTCAAACCATATTGTCTCTGTACATCTCCCTGAAAAGCTGTGTACAGTCGTCACCTTTGCCCACTTTCATCAATTACTTCACAAGATATCCTAATTAACGTTGTCATATGCCCCAGTGATGTCCAGATAAGCTACATGTAAGGGCATGTCTTCTATTTTAGGTATTTACGTACACTGAGTAAGGTACTGAGGTTATCGTCCAACCCCTTGTCGATTCGATATATATTCTGAAGTTCTTCCAAAATATTTGCATAATTTTGTTATTGCACCAATGTTTATTTTTACTGCCTGCATAACAAACTGGTGTGTTACCGATGTAATGGTCAGCGGTTCATGTCCTCCGTTGCATTTGTAAATTAGGTTCATTCTTCTGTTAAATGTTAAGCATTTCAAAGTAAACTCCGGCAACTTTGAGCGTATATAACTATCAATCTATCTAGCCGCTTACGTTTGGGTGTTCTCATGGTGAACCTTGGCGTAAACCAAAATTAGTATGATAGGGTATACGATGGTTGGACGAATATGACGCGCTGGTCAAGACATGAATAATGTGTAATGTCGTCGCGTACTTTGTCAAACACTTTCCGCCAGACAGTGGCACATATTCACGGGCGGGCATGTGCTGCTGGTATGCGGGTATGTGCGACAGGTGCTTGCTACTGAGTACCTACCCAGGAACGACGAGAACACGCATATGCAATTTTAACGTGTGAGCGTTAAGTAGTACCCGAGATCGGTGGCATCGCCCAACGAAGGCATAGATAAAGGTCAGGGTCCCAGCTGGAACCGAACGCAAGCATTCTGCGTGACAATGAAGTATTTTACCAAAGAGCTACGCCAGGTTTCGGAACCACTTTTGAAATAGGCATTAATCTCCGTGTAGCGTGATAGTGGCTGCAGTGCTGCCTACCCGATTTCAAAAATATTACATTTGTACTCCTTAGATACAGCCGTCACATCAGGTTAACGTCAATTATATAATTTCCCGTGCACTGAAGTTCATTTATATAGCAGTGTCCAGGGCCAGCATCTTCGCGAGCATCAGCGCTTCATAGCAGCTTCGGGTGTTGCTAATACGCATGTTCTAGTTGGCATGGTTGCGCAAGTGCAAACAAATATATCAACATCTGCAACTCTTCAGCATATGTCTGTGCATGCAACATTTGTACATAGTGTACGTCATGAAATAACGCATCACTCAATAAAAATTGCAACACGGCCACCGTCTCTCCACATGCTTCCTATAACGTCGATTCCCTCTATACGTGAGGTCTGCCCATTTTTTTTTGCTAGTTCACCAGTATGTGCCATTTTTGTATCCATGTATGCACGGCTTTCGTCAGTACTTCCTTAGTGCTATGTTGAGGTTAGTTGATGAGGCTGGCGGAAACACCGTACGAAACAGGCGCAGGCCGCCTTCGAATTTCTTTAATTCGAAGCCTTTCTAAGCGAACTTCAGTCGTTTTGACCAAATCTATCTATCTACATAGCTGCCTACGTCTTTTAGCTCTCCTGGTTACTTTGATAATGACATCCATACCAATATTTTTATGGCATAAAATGACTGTAGGGCAAGCATATGTGACTAGTCATAACATAAAAAATTATGGCATGTATTTCATGAATGCCTCGCTTTACAAGCCGTGGTCTTGCATGCTCTTGCGGTGGTTTTGTTCACATGACATATTGTAACTCTGGTATGGTATAACATGATTTCAAGGTGTACATAAATTCTCACTGCGTGAAATATAACACCAAAAATGCAGAAAGTTTCAGCAATCACATTTGTTGTATTCGTACAATTTAATAGAGGTCAAGCTGTCAAACAGAGCTTGTTTGCGTTATCTCAAAAAATAAATGTCATGCATATACAATCATAGTCGCCGATTGTGAAATATCTCACTATAACTAGATCGTATTGTTCGTTCCACAATCTTGTCGTGGCACATGAATTGTAGAAAGCAAATAATGAAAAAATTCTTGCAGAACCAGTTAATGGAAAGATTTTATTTATATACTTATGAATTAAGATGGCTGGGCACATAATGAACCTCACACACTTTATTTCCGGTTTGATTAGAACAAAAGAACGTGAATACTCTTCAACATCTTTGTAAGGAAATTGAAAAGCTGACATACCCCTTTTAGTCGGTATACAACAAAAGTGAAAATGGTATTCACAGGTGGAGTACCTATTGTGCTGTGATTATGGGAGTTTGCACAGTTTGGTAGCTGGAAAGTTTGCGTATCGATGTGCCCGCGTTGACGCTTCGTGACGTATCTCCACCGCTGCGACTAACACCAATGATCATGATATCACCGTTGTGGTAGCTCATGTTGTTAACCTAAAGCTGGACACAAGGTATCGCGAATATGGCGCAAAGATGGTATCAGCAAACACACAATAAACACCGGTGCTTGATAAGCAGTACTTAAAAGCATTGTAAATCAAAGAATGATCATGATTCGCGTTTCTGTTGGTAACATACGCCTACGCTCATGCATGCACTACCACACCATGATGCAGAAGGCAGAGGTTCATGTATAGGTATATTCCATATTTGTAAACAAGTGTCATCGATATATGTCGGTTTGTTGTAGCGGCGTCGCGGCGCGTGTGCTTCGCCAAGCAGCCTCCGCCAAAAGCGTGTTACCTCTCTCTATGATCACGTGACAACTGACGCAGCAGGTACAAATGCTGTCTCCGAGCATGGCGCGTCTGGACGCCTCCCGCACGTCTACTGGTGGCGGCCGCAACACAGAAAGTTGCCGCGAGCATTTAAAGATGAATCTGCACGGTCGAGCTCACCTGAAACTCCTGTTGTGCTTTTGCGTCTACATCGCAACGCCCTTGAAGTCCATGTTCTCTGTATCCTGTACGTACGTGCCGTGCTGTTTTATCTTGTTTGGACGCAAGTGTGAAAAAAGACGAGCTCTCAATGTACACAAGCCGTGTTGTGACGTCACTGCCCAACCTCTGTGGCGCCACGTTATCGGGACCTCCTTTTCTGTCGGGAATGCATAAAGGCAGCGTTGAATAGACTTTTGCGTTCCTTGTTGTGTTGAACTTTCCTCACATGTGTCACGTACCACTCCTGCACGAAACATGGTGTTATACGCCTGTACTCATGTCCAAGCCACAGGAGACCACTGAGCTGCCGTCGCTCAAGACCTCTCTATGCCTCCAGGTGACCTTCGCCGGAAGGGAGATTTTAGCGAGAGCTAGAAACTGTTTACATAGGTCTGAGCTGTTCCTCGCCACATTGGAGGCAATTCACGGGGTGTGACATTGATGCTGATTAGGCTTTAGAGGCTTTAGAGGGTTACAGCAACTTCAGCTTGACTGAACGCTAATCCAAGAGATGGTGGTCAAAAATTCAATGAGTGCAGTGAGGCCCACCTTAATCAAGTGCATAAGCGATTCGTGTCTGGGCAGCGAGTTCAAGCCAGCGGCACATCAGACGAACAGGAACCTGAGAAGACTCGCAAAGTCGTGTAACTTCGGTACAATGTCAGAGTTGACGGTTCGAGACCAGATTGTGTATGGCACAAGCAAAGAAAAGGTTCGTGAGAAACTTTTTTGGGACAAAGGTTTCACGTTGCCTAAAGCCGAACAGGTGGCGGAAGAAGCGGCCGCACAGAAAGAGGTTTAATAACGAGAGAGACATTTTGACCCCGTTGAACTAGCGGATCCACTCGGGAAAGGCAGTAGGAATTTCGGTGCTGTTGCTGTGCATGCATGCACGCCCCACAAAGCTGTCCCGCATTGTAGCGCGCTTCTGCACAAAATGTGGAGGCGCCATCCCCAGTAGGTTGCAAGAGTGCCAAACAAGTCTTGGCAGCCAGAAGCGGTCACCACGAAAATGACAGTTTTAAAACTTTGAACGTGTCCAAAAGCAAGCAGCAAAGGAACTGGCTGGTGCCAGCGCAAGTTTGTAACACGCAAGTTTTCCTCAAGGTGGACACCGGTGGACAAGCAAACCTACTGCCGCATGATACGTGGGTGTAACTGCGGCCAAAGGCACATCGCAAGGCCAGCAACGCAGCCTTGCGTTCATATGATGGAGCCGTCATCAACTGCCTCAAAACTGTGACGCTTAAGACCGAAATGGTCGACGGAGTTTCAGACGTTGACTTTTTTATTGTGAAAAAAGGCCGTCAGGCAATTTTGGGGCTACTTGCCAGGGAGTGGCTGGAACTGTTCACGATATCCGTGAGCTCGATAACAGCCAACAACAGCAAGCAACTAGTCCAAGCCTACCGAGACGTGTTCCAAGGAACGGAATGCGCCCAGTGTGAGTACCGGGTGGCATTACAATAATTAGGGTGCAATTCCAAGCGTTAAAACGCTGAGATGTGTGCTTCTGGCGTCGCAAAAGCTTCCCAAAGAGGAACTCGAAAGGATGCTCAAGGCAAGCATCAACACCTAGGTAGAAGGGCCTGTTATGTTTTGCCGCTCATAAGTTGATCGTGCGGATGGGACAGCACCAGAAGCTACGTTATTCAAAGCTTCTTTTTCGGATCTCTCTCGGCAAGGTCGGCAAATTGCTTCCTTTGAGCATGGGACGACAGCGCGGGAAGCTACGTTATACAAAGCTTCTTGCTCGGCTCTCTCTCGGTATGCCCGTGTGACTGTAGACCACTTATCCTCTGGAATGCAAACTACTTCCGTCTCCTGCGCTGCCGGGGGCAAACACACAATGTGAAACGAACCCGCTCTGCCAACCGGCTTGGAATGTTTGTGGTTTAGAGACAAGCCGCCGCTGCCGGGGGCAAACGCATAATGGGGTTAAGCGACCCCGTCCTGCCTCCGCTGCCGGGCGCGAGCTCAGTGGGAGTAGGCGACAGGCTCTGCCCTGGCGATCGGCTCGAAGTCGCAGCGATGCACGACCCGAACACAAGGAAAGCGGAGAAAGTCAAAGGCCGCTTGCTACCCGCGGGGGCAATAACGCTCCGCGCGCGATCATTCAACTTCCGGCTTTGAGGTTCGTCTCGGCTCGCTGGGTGTGGGAAAAGGCATGAATGTACCATGTCTACAATGCCAATATCTCCCGAGCCAGAGAATTCCTGAGCGCATGGGAGGTGGCGAGAGAGAGACATGATGGGAAAGAGTGCCAAAACGCCTGTTTAAACTGTAGAAGCGCTGCTGTCGAGAGTAAGGTCAGCCCAGTAGGGAGTGACCTAATCTGAGTGGAAACAGATTGGATGAGAGAATGTTGAGGCGGACCAGCAGTGGCCACCTCCCCTTTTTCTTTGTCACCGCAAGATACTCAAGACTGGATGGAATTCGTTTCTCTTCAGTCGAGGCTGCAATCACTTAACTGATAGATCAGTACGACTCCGTACGATGCAACTTTTGTCTGGGCCGTAACCACTTGGTGGTCGAACAGTGAGACTAAGTACGTTGTATGTAGTAGCAGTGTTCTAGGCTCTAACTTAAGAAAAGTTAAGTAAAAGAGTAAGACGCTGTTGATGTCTGTGTTACCATGAGTGTGCTTCGGCAAGATGCTGACCTTCAAGCTTTCATTACCTCCAACCTGCCTCCGGCTTCATCGACACCGATCATCTTCTTGACGGGACTTCAATCCACATCAAGGAGATCAACGAACAAGAAGGAAAACTTAACTGGGCCCACGCACTAGGGAAATACTTTGGTTATAAACACGAAAAAAGTGGCAAACTGAGGACCCGTGTTGATCCCAGGAGAATCATTGAGTACCTGAAGCGCAAAAACTATGAAATTCCGCGGTGTAACGATATTGAGGCAGAGTTCACAGCTTCAAGCTCTTTTTACGTTTGGACGCAAACTCTGGTTTCTGTAAGATTTTGCTTCGCGAGGAAGCGTCACGAATATGAACATTTGCCACACCTTTCCGCTGTTATCGTTTCCTTCGTCTGCCGTTCGGAATCCCGTCAGCCCCGGAGGTCTTTTACAGGACGTTAAACAAGATTTTCCGCGGCATCACAGGCGTGCAAGTGTATGTGGACGGCACGCTGATACGGGAGTCGACAAGAAAGGAACACTACGCGAGGCTAAAAAGAGTTCTGGAAGTGGCGCGAAAAGCGGGGCTGAATTTGAACCCCGAAAAAGGCGAAGTTAGCGTCAATAAAACTTTTTCTCGGCGATATCGTTTAGAGGCTGTGATAAGGCCGCGTCCCGCATGGACCTCCTCGGTTCATAGCGTGCCATGGTCTACTGACAAGTTCGGAGTGCAACGAATGGTAGGTGTGAGCAACTACTTCTCAAAGTTCGTGCTCGCATTCGCGAAATAAAAAAAGAGGTGAAGCCAGCTTTTAAGAGAAAACATGGTTTTCGAATAAACGGAGAATCACGCAAGTGAGTGGAAACAGCACTACCATTGCATTAGTGGACTAATAGTGCTGGCAATCTCCAACCCCAAAAGAGACACGAAAATAACCTCAGATGCCTTCCAGAATAGCACAGGCCCAGCTCTTTTACAGCGATTTAGTGACTATTGTGAAGCGGTCGCATTTGCTTCGTGTGTACTGACAGAGGCCGAGAAAATGTATTCACAGGTTGAAAAAGAAGCAAAGGCTTTCGCAGAAGGATGTTAAAAGTTTCATCACAGAGCATGCGGACATCACGTTGTCTTAAAAACCGACCAATGACCAATAGTAGCACTCTTAGAGAAATGTCCCTTCGGCTGCAGCATTTTTCTTCGTTTATTGGAATATAATGTTTACAACAATTTATTCCAGGAAAGCAGAGGTCCTGACGGATATGCTGTAGTGGGCTTCCATTGGCCGTCCGGACAAAAGCGGCTTGCGCGCAGTCGTGGCCGAATCGTTAAGGCGATTGACTAGAAAAGCGGATTATACACCCTATGCAAAGTTGCTGCCACCTGTCGGCCTTCGTGTGCATACCTCCATGTTAGAAACTTGAGTGCGGCGCAGCACGCACAGTCAGCATGTGTTTACGTACACGTATACGTAAGGCGTATCAATGTAAGTCGTGTATTGGCTGATAATCGCAATGTCGACGTATTGCTTTGTCCATTGCTGTATACATACAGGAACAGAGAATACTAAAGGAAAAAAACATAATGCGTAAACATGGTCCTTTGTTATTTTTTTCAAGCCGAATATATATTCAGCATGTGCTCCAGATACTGCTAGCAAAACACCTTCTTGTGTTCGCTTTTTCAAGCAAGTAAGACGTAAAATAGAAGTTGTACTCGTATTCCCTCAAATTGCTGCACGCCGAAGCAAAAAAGCTTTTGAAACGTTTTCACTATCAGCCGTTCAAAAAGTTAAGGTGACTTGTGCACTTCACGAAGAAGCCACATTCACGCAACAAGCTTCATTGTGGCTAATTGCTTGTTACTGCGTTTCATTGGGTGTGTCGTGCACATCGAATCTCTCAGAAAGTGACCCGCAGGTCACGGAAACGAATCCCCGCTGTGGCGGCTGCATTTTGGATAGAGGCGAAAATGCTGTATATAGACCCTTGTGGGGAGATTTGGGTGCATGTGAAAGAACCCCAGGTGGTTGAAATTTCCGGAGCCCCTCCACTATGTTGTCTTTCATATTCCTATGGTGGTTTTGGGACGTTAAACTTCACATATCAAGCAAGTAAATCTTTTGAAAACGTTCGCAATCATGCGCAAGTGATTTCACTAAACGGCAGCTTGACACACTCTAGAAAAGAAAACAAAACAACATGAAACAAAAATGCTTTGGTATCGTTCTTCTCTTCTCAGAATGAACCGATCACGAGTACTGCAGTAGCAAGGATAATTCCGCTAGTTGGTATTGGTTCATTTCTTAACTGAATAAGGGCGCGCAACCAAACATGAACACTAGAACCGGGAATCGCACACACCAATCTCTGTGCAATTTCCTGTTTTAAAGTCCGTGTCTGTGTGCGCTCTCTTATTTAGTTAAACAATGACGAGTACTTTCTTTTAAGTCAGCGTGCGCCGTTACCGAAATGTAATAAACAAAACAACATAATTATTGAAATCTTGGCGGTAGCGATTAGCAGTGATAAGGCCCATTCCATAAACATGGTTTATGCGTGAAGCGTGCTTCACTTGTCCAACGGCTGCCAGTGAAAACGTTGCAAAAAATATCTGGCTTCGGCGTGCAGCAATTTCAGAGAAAACGAGTACAAATTCTGTTGCACGTTTTGCTTGCTTTGATAGGTGAATTTAAACAGGTGTTTCGACAGCAATAGCCACAGAACTTTCTCGAAACGTCATCAGCTTGAAAAAGTTACAGGGGGCGATGTTGACGGCTTATCTTCCTTTCTTCAGCATTTGTAATTACTCTCCGCGTGCAGCAAGGGACGCAGCAATGTGGCGGCACTGCAATTATCAGCCAATACACGCCTTTCTTTGAGACGCCTTACGCATGCATATACGTAAACATACGTAGACATTGCGGACTGCGCCATGATCGAGTCTCTGACATGGTGGCTTCAGAGATTTGAATTATTCTCTTCCTCGTGATGCTTTGTACTCATGTGTAGAAGAACGTATCCATCATCTGGGTGACATAACTTTCCAAAATGCAACTGGAGGTAGTTTCAGTGGTTTGTTTGATCTGCTAGCTGCCTATTTGACCTCTAGCTAAGTAGAATGGAATGGCGATGTGTATGAAAACAGTAGTGTGTCCATAGGATCTTCCATTGCTCTGATCCTAAGCGATGTGTTGTTATATATGTTCTACAGGGACTTGAAAGAAGGGCTGAACCGTGACCATGTCGTGAGGATTTTAGGTTCGCCGATGACTACCTATTAGTTTTCAAGTGTGACTTAGTCAGCATAAGTGAGATTTCATCAGATGTGTTAGCTACTTTTCGTGAGCACCTAAGTCCACTCGTCCTGGCACACAAAGCGCCAATAAACCATTTCATTCGCTTCTTAGAGTTGAAACTCATGTTAAGCGCAAACCATGCATGCTGGTTAGCCTGGGGATAAAAACCGCTTTTGCTTTTTAAATGGGCACACAGTAAGCTGATCAAAAGAGGCATAGTCAACTCTTGCTTCACTAATGCCTTAGACAGATCCAGCTCTCATATAATGGACACAAGCTTCCAGAATCAAGTTGATTGTCTAAAATAAGCTGGCTACCCGGTTTCGCTTCTCGTTTCTGTGGCAGAAAATATAAAAAAGAAGCAGAAGTCCACAAGTGGACAGAGTGCCCATGGCAGGGACAAGGGCAAATGCGACAAAGTCGCGGCGACCTTTTACATGCACCATTTATCGCATCGCATAAAAAAGGTCGGCCAACGCCTAGGCGGGTAGGTTGTTTTTTCAGCCCCGCACATACTTTCTCAGCTCGCCAAACTGACATGTGCAAACATTAAGCCCAAGTGTTTCTGCTGTGTCATGCACAAATCCTAGTTTGTCCGATGTTAAAGAGTGTACTATACAGGAGTCTGCTATCGTGTGGGGCGTACTGCGTTGGGCAGACTGGGACATGCCTCAACGAGTGCCTGTGCGAACACGCACGCAATGTTCGCAGTGGCAACGAGGGCTTCGTAGCTCAGCATGTCAGCCGGTGTGGTTGCCATGAGCTGTTTAAAAATGGTATTGTATTGTGCAGGCACAAAGGTGATCACACGCGCATAATTATTGAAGCAGAGAGATAGCTCCAAAACCTGACAACTGCGTTAACAAACCATCGGTCGCCCTCTTAGATAAGAAACTCCACCTTCTGGCAAATGACGCATGCGTGTGATTCTTCTGATATTCTGCCTCGTGCTTCGCGTATATACAGTCTAGCGTTTTTTTTCAAATGCTACTTTTCTTTCCTTCCTTCCTTCTTTCTTTCTTTCTTTCTCTCTTTCTTTCTTTTTTTCTTTCGTTCTTCTCTATTTTTCCTGGTTGTCTTATAAACATGCCTAGCGGGATGAATAAACCTTCACTTGATAGTCTGCGCTTGTCCTTGTCCTTTTCCCGTCCGTGTTATCTACCATGTAGTACACTTGGATCATGTATCACCAACTTGCCCAGTCGTCCACTTTGATCAACCGTGAGATGGCAGCGATGTTGCTTAAGATAAAAACCAAAAGAAAGATTTTTTCTTGCTAACCTTGTGGCACACAATTCCCCGCCCCGTTAGGATGGGGATGCTCATGGCATCTATCCATTCATCTGTCCACGTGTATATGAAGAGTTCGAAATAGATGCCGTAAGTATTGTTTCTTCACTGGTGAGTGAAGCCATGCAAGATAGACTGGTGAGAGAAAGAAGGTAGTACGGTTACTTGAACGTTTCGAGCAGCTAGCGAAGACAAACGAGTGGAAAAAAACCTACGACCCTTCGTAGGTGAGCTATCTGTCATAAATGGTGTCTTGCTTTAAGGCAGCAAAGCGTTCATACCGCTAAGTACGCGACGTGAAAGGCTGACAGACATCCACGATGACCACATGCGTATCGAGGCCAGGATTCCGGCTCAGCTAGTTCCTGAAACGTCCTCCACGTGCCACATGGCTTAAAACCCTCTCGCTCTATCTCGTATTTCTCCTCCCACTACCGAGGAGACGGGCTCCGAGAGGAACAGATACAGTGTAGAACAGGTTTTCGCAATGCCTGCCGTGTCAGCACAGATACTGTACCATGGAGTCACCCGTCGAGCCCGCTATCCTTTTCCCCGTCTGAGGAGGAATAAAAAAATACACCCTGAGGCATAATGAGGGAGGAACGTGTCATAAGAAAAACAAACTGTTGCGCGGAGAGGGTTGAACACACACAGAAAAAGGTACCAAACAAAATAGACTAAGAAGTGAACAATCAGCGCTGGACACGTGGCATTCAGAGGACGACAAGCTTTCGTCTGTCGTCCTCTCGCCCTCCCGTGTCCAGCGCTGTTTGTTCACTTCTTAATCAGGTACCAACCAGCCCAGGTAGGCGCACTGCAAGAAACTAGAAACAGAGGGGCGTTGGGCGCGCCACAGGAAATGAACGGAAAGTGGTTACGGGCCTTAGACGCGAGTATACAGATGGGTGTCGCTGAAATGGCTGTCAATTTTTTCTTGCGGCAATTATCTTTTCTGAATCTGTTCATAATTTCGTAAACTGATTATGTTTTTAATGATGTTGGTTGTTTTCAATACTGAATGCGGAAGCAATTTTCAATCTTATTATTACTTCAATTTTGTCCTGATTCACTTCTTTCCACATGATGTTTAGTGGGCCGTTTGGCTGCAATAAGTAAACATCGCGCTATAGTGTTGTTTACGCTCTCATTCCATTATGAGAGAGAAAGAGAGAGGGAGAAAGAAGGAACTTTGTTCAAAATGGCAAGTTTCAGAGCAATTGTTTTCTCTCCCCTAGATGGCAGCTAAGAGTCTTTAAGCTCTAGTGGCATCTTCGGTTTGCCTGAAAACTTGTAGCTGGTCCTGGATGTTTGAGCTAAAGAGCGCAGTCTCCCACTGCTGTGCGTTAAAACATTTGATTCGTGGCCCCTTCACGAGATTCGGACGAGCCCTCCTAATGTGTTTGAGGTCCGCCTGCTGATTGCAGAGTTTACATTTGTCGTAGTAGAGATCTGGATAGCAATGACTGTAAGCATTTGGGTTCGGGAAGGTGCTTGTTTGTAATAGGCTCAATGCTGTCGCCTTTTGTGTATGCAATGAGGAATTGGTGGAGGGTAATGCTGCCTCCCTAATCAGTAGTGATTAGTAGTTTCATCGTATGAGACCATGCGCTCTCTCTCCACACGTGGGCTTCTCGTCATTCCTGCACCTGCTCGGCTCACTAACTCTCGAGCTAGCGTGTGCGCGGTTCCGTTGCCCGGAAGGGAAGAATGAGCGGGCGTCGATATAGCATACACGCCACGCTCTCCATGAAAATTGGTCGAAATTCTTTTCGCCTCTTTCAAGACCCAACCTTGAGCGAAATAAAGAACTGCGGTTTTATAGTCGCTAAATATAACGCTGGCTGTTGTAGACGCAAGCGCTAACGCTATGGCTGCTTCCTCGACAATTTCAGACCTTCCTGATGCAATGAAACTGCTGGAGAGCAGGTGGCCCGCTTGATTTGAAGCGACCAGCGCCATGTGTCGTCCGTCCGGATGCTCCGCCGCATCCACATAGACCACAATTACATCGTTTTGAAACTTCTTGTGTAGTGCTTTTGCCTTAGCGCTCCACCAATCCCGGTGATACTCAGGGTGCAAGTTTCTGGGTAACGGCGGTATCATGATGCGCTCTCTGGTCTCTTTTTGGATAACGTAATGATCCCCGTTTTGGCCAGCGTACGTGCTGCCCAGTTTGTTATGGTTTCTTCTGTGTCGATTTTGATAGTCATTCATATTGTGCAATCATATAAGCCTCAATAAGTTCGTCCAGCATGTTATGCATACCTAGTGCTTTAAACTTTTCGTTAGATGTGGTGATTGGTAAGCCAAGTGCTTGCTTATATGCCTTTTTGATGACAGATTTATCTTTAGTTTTTCCGCTACTTGCAACTTTATGTATGGTGTCCATACACTATGCGGCTGTTAATGAAGGCTTGTACGAGCTGCACAAAGTTGTGTTCTTTTATTCCGAAATTATTGTTGGCAATTTTTCGGATCAGTCTGATGGTCTGCTGTTTGTTGTTATTCAGTATGTTTATTGCTTCCCCGTTATGTTCGTTCTCGAATATGCGGAGGCCCAGTATTTTGATTCATTGGACGTGAAAAATTCGGTTACCCCCTGCTAAGATGTTTGGCCATTCTTGACTGCACTTGCGTCCCCTGCTTGTAGGTCTGTAGATCAGAAGCTATGATTTTTGGGGAGAGAATTTTAGGCATTTGGTCTCCACGTATAGCTCAACCGCGTTTACTGCTTGCTGCAAAGTTTCTTAGGTGTGAGCGTCACTTCTGCCTGAAGCCCAGAGGGTTACGTCATCTGCATACAGACTGCACGGAAGTCCTTCGATGCGTTCCAGCTCCCAGGGCAGACCAAGCATCGCCACATTGAATAGGAAGGGGGAAAGCATTGAACCTTGGGGTGCTCCCTTGTTGCCAAGTTTGATTCCCTCGAACTGGGCTTCATCGGCCATGAATATTGCTTTACGGTTAGTGAGGAAATCTTTCACATAATTTACACTCGTCAGCCGGCGTGCAGCTGTTGCAAGCTGTGCTCTATGACCTTGTGGCAGACGTTATCAAATGCCTTGTGCAAAAATGGCTTTTGTCTTCAGAGTGTGTGTTTCGACATCTATGATTTGAAGTTTTAGCTGCAACATGATGTCTTGTGTCGAAAGTCATATTCGAAAACCCAGCATCGTGTGTGGGTATAGCTTGTTGGCGACCATATATCTGATGAGACGCGTTCAAACTATTTTTTCCATGAGCTTTCCAATGCAGGATGTCAGTGAGATAGGTCTGAAATTCCCTATGTGTGGTCTTTTACAGGCTTTGGGTATAAATACAATTTGGCAGTTTACCAATGCGGGGGTATGACTCCTTTCTCTCAACATTCGTTTATGTACTTTGTAAGAGCAGTGACGCATTCGTTATGCAAGTTGTGAAGTGTTTTATTCGTTGCACCGTCGGTGGCCGGGGCGGACTGGGGATTCAGTCGTCTGAGTTCGTATCGAAATTCAGCTTCAGTTATGAATGCGTCGAGGTCTATGTTATTCTTCTCGTGATACTCTGGTAGTCAGCTCTTTGTTACTTCGCCTAGGTAGGCCGGGCGTAGCTAGCATGGGAGCTCTGCCTCTGTGCTTGCGTAGCTGTGTAGCATATGCGCTGCAAATTTTGGCGTTGTGCTGTTTCGGTGCCCTCTGGATCGAGGAGGCCTCAAAGCATGCTCCAAGTTTTGGACATTCTGAATTGCCGGTTCATTAAAACGCACGTGCACAACATTTTTGCGTGATCCTCTATGTCTCTGTCAAAAGAACGATTCTTTTTTTTTTGAGGCACTGGTTGTGCTTTTGACTTTTCCAACACTCTTGCAAGTTGCGTTTTGCATCCCACATGTGGAGAAGCTTGCTGTCCATTACATCTATGCCAGCATCTTCGGGAACGAGTTTGTAGGATTTCTGCACGCTACGCTGAAGTTAGTCTGTGCCCCGCTGTATATCTTTGATGCTCTCCGTCACATCCTCCTCTCTTAGCTTACGAAAGGTGTCCCTCTTGGTTAACACTATTTTTCTGCCTTTCTTTTTTTCGCGGGCCCACTTGGATCTCTGCGCATACGATGTAGTGAACCCCGCCTAGAATTAGAGTCGTGTTGGTCCAATGCGGGTCGAATATGTTCTTTACAATTGTCGGGTCTGGCATAGTGTCTCTGCTGACGCTATTTTCCAATCTGGTTGGAACTTTTGAGTCTTTGACTAGCGTGAGCCCCTCGTGTTGTGCGTCGTTCCACGGGTTGCGGTTTTTAGCGTTCTCAATGGTGTAACCCCAGGCGTCGTGCGGTGCATTAAAGTCTCCCACGGTGATGAGTGCCCGTCTGCCCACGACGTTTAGCAGTTTGCGAAAAAAACCAGCCAAACTTCACCTTTTATCGTGGTGGGCTGTATACTTTAAGCACAAAGAAGCTTCCGTCCTTTATTCGAGAAGGGATAATTTTTAGTACGACGTGGTGTATGTTTTGCAGGACATTGTCATTATCAACAGCCATAATATTTCGGTGTATCAGTGTCGTAGCTGCTGCTTTATCACCTATAGTGCTGCATGTCTTGCATCCGGATAACTTAGTGGTACCCCCAGTTTTCTGGATGGTGATTAAATCTGGTGCTTGCTTGGTTTTTATGAATTGCTGAAGGTTACTCCTCTAACGACGAAACCCGCGACCATTCCACCGCCAAATCTTTTACTCGCTACACGGTGCCGTGTTGGCTACGGAGTTTTCCATGCAGCTGTTTTCAGCTGCAGCTGATATAGCTGTACGGTTTGCTCTTGACTGGGCTAGCTCCCCCGAGCCGGGCATATTTCGGCACGTTTTTCAACTGCACTACTATAACCACGCGGGTGTAGAACCTCTGCGACATTTTTACTCGCGTTTGCGTCATCTGTTGTTCCAGGTCTGTGCGCATTTACATGAACTGCTGTTGTAAACCTACGACAAGTTCCTGAAACATGTCTTTTACTTCTTCTAGCGTTGAATCGATTTGCGCTTCGGTGTGTTTTTTTTTGTTCTTGACTTAATGCGATGGCGTCTCCCCACTCACCGGCGCTGTAACGGGCGTCACCGAAGCACGAATAGGCATCGATAGTGTACTAGCTATTAGCGTAGCGTTTCTCAACTCTGTTTTGAATTTTTAGGTTTTACGTTTTCCACCTTAAGCAGTTTATCTCTTCCTTAAGCGTCGTGTTTTCACGCAATATTTGCTGTAGCGCCTGTTTGATCTGTGTTATTTCCTATTCTAAGGCGGATCCCGCCCTTGTAGGTGTAACAGCAGTAACAGCTGCATGGCAACCAGTAACAGCTCATGGCAACCACACCGGCTGACATGCTGAGCTACGAAGCCCTCGTTGCCACTGCGAACATTGCGTGCGTGTTCGCACAGGCACTCGTTGAGGCATGTGTAACAGGTGTAACAGCTGCAAAGCTCACCTGTGCATGAGTTTTCACCTCTACGGGGCTTGGTTGCCACCTTGAGCTTGCTATGGATCTTGAATGGTATCTCGAACGGGTTCTGCACCAGTTCCTCGGCCTGGGCCTGCAACCGGGCCTTCCCCGACTGTCCCCATCGTGTGGTGTGGTTGGAGACCCTTTAGTTCTTTAGCCTTCTGATGCCTCCTGTCCTTAACCGTTGCCTTGACAGCCCGTTTGTTGTGGTTATTGATGCCGTACTGTGCTTCGTCCTCGGCTTCTCTTTTTTGTGACTCCCAGCGTCTCTGTTGTTTTATTTGTACTTTTCCAAACAAGTGTTCGGCACACATGAGCAATATATGGTGGTCCAACAAAGTGACAAAATAGGCAAACTAAGTTTTTATTCATCCTTCTTTCATTTACACCACACATACACACGCACACACATGCACTCTAGAACATGCCAAAAACTGTCCCTAATTATTCGAAATATCTCTGCCACTTTACTTGTACAGTTTCAAACAAGTGGTCGATATATGTGAGCAAAATTTGATGGCACAACAGAGTGACCCAATAGGAAAGGTAAGTTTTTATTCGTGCTTTCTTTATTTACACACACACACGCACACACACACACACACACACACACACAAACACACACACACACACAAACACACACACACACACCAGAACATGCCAAAAACTGTTTCCACTCATTTGCGATATCTCTGCAGTTTTATTTGAACTCTTTCGAACATGTGGTAGATATATAGGAGCAAAAGTTCATGGCCCAACAAAGTGAACAATAAGAAATAAACAAATGATTGAAATGTGGGGTTTGACGTCCCAAAACCATCATATTGTGACGTGATCACAGAACGACCACAACGTCTGTTCCCAGGAGCAGCACTGGACGTCCAGCCAAACCGAACGTTAGAGCACGAGCACCCCAACCGTCCTCTTCTTCTTTCACACCATGGCACGTACTCGCATTGGCATGGCTAAACCTCGTTTCATGCCTGTGGCGTTACCCCCCCCCCCCCCTTCGAGAAAAAAAAAGTACCACCCCGATGACCAATGCCGAATAAAAGTTAAAGTAGTCGCGTACACGCACAAAGACGCATGATGAAGCAGTGTCAGGTGGCTCGGGGGTAGTGTGGCTTCATCCGTGACACATGAACAACGTCGGCCTGCTGGGAACATCGAGATCGCTGAGCTGTGTCTTCAAGCAGAATTTCGTAGTTAACATCTGTGAGGCGCCGTAGTACTCTATGGGGAACGAAGTAGCGGTGAAGTAACTTTTCCGAGTGGCTCCTTTTGCGAACGGGTATCCACAGCCAGACCAGATCACCGGGTTGGTAAAAGACATGGCGATGACGGGAGCTGTATCTCTGTGAGTCTATTCGTTGTTGTTTTCAGATCCGCTCGAGTGCAAGCTGGCGGGCCGCTTCGTCGAGTCGGATAAAGTCGTTCGCATCAGTAGTAATATCGGTCGTGTCAGGCAACAGCATGGCATCAAGCATCGTAATTGTTTCTCAGCCGTGAAGCAACCGGAAGGGAGTGAAACCCGTAGTCTCTTGAACCGCAGTGTTGTAAGCCAACGTTACGTATGGCAAAATTGCATCCCAGTTTTTGTGATCACGGTCGACGTACATAGATAGCATGTCAGCGAGCGTCTTGTTTAATCTCTCCGTCAGACCGTTGGTTTGAGGATGGTATGCGGTTGTTTTGCGATGAGCTGTTCTACTAAGTCTCGTGACGCCTTGCATCAATTGGGCTGTAAAGGCTGTTCGACGGTCAGTGATAAGAACTGTTGGCACTCTATGGCGGAAGACGATGTTGTTGATGAAAAAATACGCAACCTCATTAGCGGTGCCTCGTTGTTGGGCTTTAGTTTCGCAGTACCTCGTTAAATAGTCAGTAGCGACTACGATCCAGCGGTTGCCATCATGTGACTTCGGGAAGGACCCAAGCAAGTCCATGCCGATTCGTTCAAACGATTGTGACGTGGGTGCAACATGCTGCAATAAACCAGCAGGGCGCACAGGTGGGGTTTTACGGTGCTGGCAATGATTGCACGTTTTAACGTAATGCTTGACATCCTGGGTGAGCTTTGGCCAGTAGTAGCGAGTCTGAATCCGGGCAAGGGTACGTGCGAATCCTAGGTGGCTGGAGGAAGGCTCGTCGTGGTAGGCAGATCAAATGTCAGCACGTAGCCCTGGTGGAACGACGAAAGGTACTCAGTCGCATAAGGTTCGAAGTTATTTTTGTAGACGATGTCGTTGCGGAGACAAAATGACCTTGAACGTGCGAATGCCATTGGTGGACTCGAGCTGCGGCCTTGAAGGTATTTGATAAGTTGTTGGATCTCTGAATCATTCCACTGTTGTTGGGTCAAGTCAGATTCACTGACTGCACAAAGAGAATGGCCATCGGTACCATCGTCCCTCGATGTCGTCGCGAGGGGTGCGCGCGAAAGGCAATCAGCATCAGTGTGCCTGCGACCCGACTTGTAGACGACTGTAACTTCAAATTCTTGAAGACGTAAGCTCCACCTCGCGAGGCGCCCTGAAGGGTCCTTGAGATTGGCCAGCCAACAGAGGGCATGATGGTCCGTAACTACTCTGAATGGACGGCCATACAAATACGGTCGGAACTTTGTTATCGCCCAAATAACAGCAAGACATTCCTTCTCCGTGGTCGAGTAGTTAGTTTCCGCAGATGACAAAATGCGGCTAGCATAAGCAATGGGACGTTCAGCGCCGTCTTGCCACTGGACGAGTACTGCACCAAGACCGATGTTGCTTGCGTCAGTGTGAGGTTCAGTGGTGGCATCTTCATCAAAGTGCCCTAGTAAGGGTTCACTCTGAAGGCACTGCTGAAGCTTGGAAAAAGCGGCTCTCTGCTCCGGACCCCACACAAAAGGAGTGTCCTCCTTCGTTAAACGGGTAAAGGGTTCAGCGATGTTGGCAAAGCTCTGGCCAGAGCGCCTGTAGTAGGCGCAGAGACCCAAAAACCGACGCAAATCTCGTTTGTTCGAAGGTGGAGGAAGTGCAGCAACAGCCATGGTCTTTTCTGGGTCTGGTCTAATGCCATCGTGACTGATAAGGTGGCCGAGGAACTTTAGTTCTTCGTAGCCGAAATGACACTTCTCCGGTTTTAGCGATAGGCCTGCGGATCGAATTGCGACGAAGACGGACTGAAGTCGTTGTAAATGTTGCTCAAATGTTTTGGAAAAAACAACGACGTCGTCTAAATACACGAGGCAGGATTCTCACTTCAGACCAGACAGGACGGTGTCCATCATCCTTTGGAACGTTGCCGGTGCAGAGCACAATCCAAATGGTAACACTTTGAATTCGTAGAACCTATCGGGAGTTATGAATGCTGTTTTTTCTCTGTCACGTTCATCGACCTCGATCTGCCAGTAGCCGCTGCGTAAATCCATTAAGGAAAAATATCGGGCATGTCGAAGTCGATCCAGTGAATCATCTATGCGTGGGAGAGGGTAGACGTCTCTCTTCGTCACTTTGTTGAGCTTCCGGTATTCGATGCAAAATCGAAGAGTGCCGTCTTTCTTTTTAACAAGTATGACGGGTGACGACCATGGACTGTTCGAGGGTTGGATGACGTCGTAGTCGAGCATCTGTTTCACTTGAAAACGTATTGCCTCTTGTTCTTTTTGCGACAAGCGGTAGGCGTGTTGTCGTACAGGCCGTTCGGTAGGGTCCGTTATAATGCGGTGCTTCACGGTTGGGGTCTGCTTCATATTGGAGGTGGACGCAAAGCAATCACTAAATGTACGTAAAATTGCGCGTATCTGCTGTCGCTGCGCACAGGATAGCTGGCAATTCACGTCAACTGTACTGGCTAATGCAGTGTTACCTTCGGCAGCAGTGGCAATCGGAGCGATAGTGGAACCTTCCTCATCATCGATGGCTTCAAAGTTCGCGATTGCTGTTCGCTTTGCCAAGTGTTGGTACTGGCTGCCGAAATTCGTGATCAGAAGCTGAGTCCTCCGATGTTTCAGTTTGACGATAGCACGCGTGACACAAATCTGCCGAGCCAAGAGCACCGAGAGGTTAGTTTCCGCGATTCCACTACTCTTGTTGTCACAGTCGCTCTCCACAGTTACCAAAATACTGGCTCGCGGCGGCAGTGCGATGGTGTCGTCAGCAATTCGAAGTGTTGTGGTCGGCGCAACTGCATCGTTTCGTAGGGCTGTATGGTCGTTAGATAACGTTATGAGTAGGTCGCGAAGGTTAATAATGGCTCCATGCTCATGGAGAAAATTCATTCCGAGAATCAGAATGGTTTTGGGAGCATTCGCGCAATACAACGAAGGAAACAATGTACGTCGGCTCACGAATTCGGAGGCGGGCAGTGCACATTCCTAGCGGTGTCAATAGGTGACCTCCCGCAGTCCGGAGGTTGGTTCCATGTCCCCAAGGTGTCGTTACCTTTTTTAGCTGTGCAGCGAGGTCAGCGCTTATAACAGAATAATCGGCACCCGTATCTACCAGAGCGGTCAGCGGGCGGTTGTCGACAAGGACAGAGATACGAGAAGAGACACGTCTGTCGTCGATGGCACACGTCGGTGAAAGAATGTCGTCGGATGTCGGCAGGCAAATCGGGGGAAGGTCTTGTAACGGTCGATCAACAGCGGCCTCACCCCCAGAGGTCGCTGGTCTTAGTTTCCCCGGAACGGGCTTGTGGATCTAGGCGATCTTCCTGCAAGGATGTCCGCAAAGGTCGATTGTTGGCCAGGTGACGTGGAACGCCGCGGAGATGGTGAGCGGGATCAGCGATGCAGAAGGGTTGAGGATCGTTGGCATGCCAAGTATTCGGCGATAGCACGGGGCCGCTCACCATCTCTGGGTCGACGAGCATCCGGACGAAAGCCAGGAAGACCAATGTGCCTGTAGGCGCACTCACGGTAGATGTGACCTGGTTCACCACAGTGATAACATAGAGGCCGGTTGTCGGGAGCACGCCATACAGTGGAAGTCCGTGTAAGGGGTGGGTTGCCGTACTGCGGTGGTCCCGAGTAGAACGACGGTGCCGTCTGCAGGGTGGACGGACGGGACGGATAGCCAACAGCCGGTGCAGGAGTACGTAGTGCTTCCGCGTATGTTAATAGCGAAGCTTCGGGTGAACGCGGGGCCGTCATGGGTTGGACTTCGGCTGCACGCAGAGTCGTCATGGGGTGCACCAGCTGCCAGACCTCTTCGCTAACGACATTCTTAGAGCAGCAACATGGGGCGGAGAAGACACCACGTGCAGCTTTTGCAGCTCCTCGCGCACAATACTGCGCACGAGCTTCGTCAGGTCTTTTACAGTCGTGACGTCAGGTCTTGGCAGGGCCGACGACACTGACAAAAGACTGCCAGGACGCTCATACTGGTACGAACGCTGCCTTAGCATTCTCTTCATTGTCGTGGCTTCGCGGAGGAAACACTCTACAGTGCTAGGAGGGTTCCGCACTAGTCCCGCGAACAGCTCCTCTTTCACTCCCCGCATTAGGAGGCGCACCTTCTTCTCTTCCGTTATTGAGGATTCGGCTCGCCTGAACAGCCGTGACATGTCCTCAACGAACATGGCAACACTCTCGTTTGGACGCTGGTTTCGGGAATTGAGGAGCCGTTCCGCTTGCTCCTTTCGGTCAGAGCTTCGGAAGGTATTTCGCAACTGGTTGCAAAACTCTGGCCAGGTTGTCATAGGGGCTTCATGGTTTTCGAACCAAGTGCGCGCAGAGTCCTCGAGATAAAAGTACACATACCGAAGCTTTCGCTGCTCGTTCCACTTGTTGACGCTGCCGCAACGGTCGTAGTCGTCAAGCTAGTCGTCGACGTCCTCGTAAGGGTCACCGTGGAACGGCTTCGGAGTTCGCGGGACGTTGAAGAACCATGGAGGAGGCAGCGTTGATGTTTCTTGGGTTTTCGTTCCCGCACTAGCCATAGTACTGCCGAGTTGTGGAAATGGTCCGAATTCAGGAGGTAGGCCTAGTTGTCGCCTGCTACGCCGTAGGTCAGCTGGTTCTTCCAAGTCGCGACTAGTGTCGGGACCTTGCTGCTGATTGCAGTGCATACAACACTACCCAGCACCTCCACCAGAAAATGTCACGTGATCACAGAACGACCACAACGTCTGTTCACAGGAGCAGCACTGGACGTCCAGCCGAACCGAACGTTAGAGCACGAGCACCCCAACGGTTCTCTTCTTCTTTCACACCATGGCACATACTCGCATTGGCATGGCTAAACCTCGTTCTATGCCTGTGGCATTACCCCATTCGTTCTGTGATCACGTGACAATATGATTATGGGAGACACCATAGTGGACGGCTCCGGAAATTTCGATCACCTACGGTTCTTTAACGTGCACCCAAATGTGAACACATGGGCCTACAACATTTCCGCCTCCATTGGAATTGCAGCCGCCGCAGCCGGGATGCGAAATAAAGAAGGGAAGCATAATTGAAGTTTTTGCGCACACACACAAGGACACAGAAGAAGGGAACACAAGGACCAGCGCAGACTAACAACTGATTTTTATTAAGTAAGAAAACAGAATATATACGCTTCCTTGCACCCCATGATCACCGCGCATGAGCAAAAACGGCATCGTACAATCTTAAAAAACCATAAATATCACATGTTGTTCAGCAATTCAATTTCTTTTTCACTAAGCGATATCGACGGATGGCTGACGCACATATCTTTAAGTCTAGAGATGTGCCACGCTTCTACTATTTCTCTTGTTGTCTGATTTGGGTGTACATACACAACCTTAGTTTGATCAAACAACGGCTTACATGCACTAAAAGAACAACGCGCACAGTGCATTGCTAAATGTGTTTCTGGCCTCCCCTTCAAGTTGGTCATGTGCTCCTTCAACCTCACATTTAAGCATCGGCCAGTTTGACCGACATAAAAGTTCCCACAACTGAAAGGGGTCTTATAAACTACCTTTCTTTTGTACTCAACCACCTGATGACCTGCACGCTTGGAACAATTGCCACTGATATCCTTCGTCCTTTCCTCGTACAGATTATTTACAGCCGGACACACGCCCCCTAGTTTGTTCTTTGCCGAGAATACAACTTTGACACCATATTTAGCTGCCACCTTCTTAAGTTTATGGGAGAAACCATGCTCGTAGGGGATTACCGAAATTTTCTTTGTATCTTGGCTTCTTTCCTCTTTCTCCCCGGATTTCATTTTCTTCATTAATCTTTCGCTTGCAGTTAGAAGAAACGAGTTAGGGTATCCTGCCTTTTCCAGCTTTACCTTCTGCTCAAGGAAAGATTCTTTTAACTTGTGCTTGCATGTTTTTGTCAGAGCTGAATTGAAACACCCCATCGCTATACCGTTTTTTACTATCCTTGAATGGGAGGAAGCGTACTGCAACAGGGGCTTCTCTGTTCTAGGCGAATACTTCCAACACACATGGTTCTTTTCAAAAACAAGCTTCATATCTAGGAACTGTAAACAGTTTTCGGTGGGTTGTTCAGATGTAAAAACTAGGCCTTTGCCTCTCCGTCTGAAAGTCTCCATTACACTTGTGGTGACAGCATCCCAGTCTGTGTTTACGCCCAAAATCAAATAATCATCAACATATCTGAATATTTTTAAGAACTTGCCACCCAAATCAGAATCAACCAGTCTGTCAACTTTGCTCAAAAAAATTGTACTCAGTACAGGGGCTACCTTGGATCCGATACACACTCCATTCTTTTGACGGAACAGTCTATCTTGAAATAGTACAACCGTACTATCCAAGTACATGCTAAGTAATTCAAGAAACGTTTCTAGTGACATTCCACTGCAATTACGGAAGGCCACTTCATCATTGTCCCGTTCAATGCACTCTTTCACAGAATCTAGCAGAGCATCTTGCGGCAAAGAGTAGTATAAATCTTGAATATCAACACTAAAACCATTGTAGCTGCCTTCTTTAACTCCCGATAAATACGATACCACCTCCTCAGAATTCTTGACGAAAAACGGGTCCTTAGGAGACAAGGACGCTAGTATTTTTTGAAGAAACCCAGATACAATGAATTGCCACGAATTGTGTTCCGATACTATTGCTCTGAACGGAACCTCTAGTTTATGCGTCTTTGCCGCAAAGAACACTTCCAAAGTATGGCCCTTTTCCTTTCTTACGAGCGACGACAAACTATCCAACTTATACTTCTTCAACAACCCCACAGCACGTTTCTTGAGTTCCTGCGGTTTTATTTTTACTTCCTCGAAGCATTTGTGCATAACATCAGAAGCCTTACTAGAATACATGTTATCCGGTAAAACAACAAGGTGACTTTCCTTGTCTGACTTCACTACCCTCAATTCCTTAGAATACAGATAGCGAGCAAGCTGTCCTACAATAGGACGTTGTCTTCGGTTGAGCCTTACATTCGCAACGACTTCTACACATTCTCTAACGCAAGAATCCTTTTCTTCCTCACTCACATTCCTTGAAATGTCCCGCACCAAGGCCAGTCTGTCAGGTATCCGTAGCGATGGTTCCACGCAGAACTTGGGTCCTAACTTGAGCACATCCCTCTGTTCTTCTTCCACAGGTGCGTCTCCCAGAACGAGTACCTTTCCTGGTTCCGCTTCTTGCTTCTGCTTCTTAGGTAAACACGCCCAAACCTGATGCCAAAGTACTTCTGTTAAGTTCATAGCACTATCGTACCACATGCTATGCGATTTCCAGTCAATCTTGCCCTCAGCCGACTCAGAACACGCTGCACGAAGACAGTCCTTCAGGAAACGGCATTGTCTCCAACTCTCTGACCTGAGGATCTTGCAGACCCTCCGGCAATGGCCAACCGACATTGGTAGCCATCCAGTCGCAAACTTTATCGCATCCGGCGAAGTTCTATGTCTTATGTGCCAGCCTAAAATGCGCGTTTTGCACTCGCACACAGCGATCATTGGTACGAGCATCGACGGATTTTTTACGTCCAAAAGAGGGTACATAGAAAAAGAGCCCGAAAAACTAGAAATGAACTGCAATAATACGGAAAGACGGGCTAGTTGGTACTGCTGCATAATTGAAGTTTTTGCGCACACACACAAGGACACAGAAGAAGGGAACACAAGGACCAGCGCAGACTAACAACTGATTTTTATTAAGTAAGAAAACAGAATATATACGCTTCCTTGCACCCCATGATCACCGCGCATGAGCAAAAACGGCATCGTACAATCTTAAAAAACCATAAATATCACATGTTGTTCAGCAATTCAATTTCTTTTTCACTAAGCGATATCGACGGATGGCTGACGCACATATCTTTACACACATATCACATATCACATATATATCACAGCACATATCACATATCACATATCAGCCATCCGTCGATATCGCTTAGTGAAAAAGAAATTGAATTGCTGAACAACATGTGATATTTATGGTTTTTTAAGATTGTACGATGCCGTTTTTGCTCATGCGCGGTGATCATGGGGTGCAAGGAAGCGTATATATTCTGTTTTCTTACTTAATAAAAATCAGTTGTTAGTCTGCGCTGGTCCTTGTGTTCCCTTCTTCTGTGTCCTTGTGTGTGTGCGCAAAAACTTCAATTATGCAGCAGTACCAACTAGCCCGTCTTTCCGTATTATTGCAGTTCATTTCTAGTTTTTCGGGCTCTTTTTCTATGTACCCTCTTTTGGACGTAAAAAATCCGTCGATGCTCGTACCAATGATCGCTGTGTGCGAGTGCAAAACGCGCATTTTAGGCTGGCACATAAGACATAGAACTTCGCCGGATGCGATAAAGTTTGCGACTGGATGGCTACCAATGTCGGTTGGCCATTGCCGGAGGGTCTGCAAGATCCTCAGGTCAGAGAGTTGGAGACAATGCCGTTTCCTGAAGGACTGTCTTCGTGCAGCGTGTTCTGAGTCGGCTGAGGGCAAGATTGACTGGAAATCGCATAGCATGTGGTACGATAGTGCTATGAACTTAACAGAAGTACTTTGGCATCAGGTTTGGGCGTGTTTACCTAAGAAGCAGAAGCAAGAAGCGGAACCAGGAAAGGTACTCGTTCTGGGAGACGCACCTGTGGAAGAAGAACAGAGGGATGTGCTCAAGTTAGGACCCAAGTTCTGCGTGGAACCATCGCTACGGATACCTGACAGACTGGCCTTGGTGCGGGACATTTCAAGGAATGTGAGTGAGGAAGAAAAGGATTCTTGCGTTAGAGAATGTGTAGAAGTCGTTGCGAATGTAAGGCTCAACCGAAGACAACGTCCTATTGTAGGACAGCTTGCTCGCTATCTGTATTCTAAGGAATTGAGGGTAGTGAAGTCAGACAAGGAAAGTCACCTTGTTGTTTTACCGGATAACATGTATTCTAGTAAGGCTTCTGATGTTATGCACAAATGCTTCGAGGAAGTAAAAATAAAACCGCAGGAACTCAAGAAACGTGCTGTGGGGTTGTTGAAGAAGTATAAGTTGGATAGTTTGTCGTCGCTCGTAAGAAAGGAAAAGGGCCATACTTTGGAAGTGTTCTTTGCGGCAAAGACGCATAAACTAGAGGTTCCGTTCAGAGCAATAGTATCGGAACACAATTCGTGGCAATTCATTGTATCTGGGTTTCTTCAAAAAATACTAGCGTCCTTGTCTCCTAAGGACCCGTTTTTCGTCAAGAATTCTGAGGAGGTGGTATCGTATTTATCGGGAGTTAAAGAAGGCAGCTACAATGGTTTTAGTGTTGATATTCAAGATTTATACTACTCTTTGCCGCAAGATGCTCTGCTAGATTCTGTGAAAGAGTGCATTGAACGGGACAATGATGAAGTGGCCTTCCGTAATTGCAGTGGAATGTCACTAGAAACGTTTCTTGAATTACTTAGCATGTACTTGGATAGTACGGTTGTACTATTTCAAGATAGACTGTTCCGTCAAAAGAATGGAGTGTGTATCGGATCCAAGGTAGCCCCTGTACTGAGTACAATTTTTTTGAGCAAAGTTGACAGACTGGTTGATTCTGATTTGGGTGGCAAGTTCTTAAAAATATTCAGATATGTTGATGATTATTTGATTTTGGGCGTAAACACAGACTGGGATGCTGTCACCACAAGTGTAATGGAGACTTTCAGACGGAGAGGCAAAGGCCTAGTTTTTACATCTGAACAACCCACCGAAAACTGTTTACAGTTCCTAGATATGAAGCTTGTTTTTGAAAAGAACCATGTGTGTTGGAAGTATTCGCCTAGAACAGAGAAGCCCCTGTTGCAGTACGCTTCCTCCCATTCAAGGATAGTAAAAAACGGTATAGCGATGGGGTGTTTCAATTCAGCTCTGACAAAAACATGCAAGCACAAGTTAAAAGAATCTTTCCTTGAGCAGAAGGTAAAGCTGGAAAAGGCAGGATACCCTAACTCGTTTCTTCTAACTGCAAGCGAAAGATTAATGAAGAAAATGAAATCCGGGGAGAAAGAGGAAAGAAGCCAAGATACAAAGAAAATTTCGGTAATCCCCTACGAGCATGGTTTCTCCCATAAACTTAAGAAGGTGGCAGCTAAATATGGTGTCAAAGTTGTATTCTCGGCAAAGAACAAACTAGGGGGCGTGTGTCCGGCTGTAAATAATCTGTACGAGGAAAGGACGAAGGATATCAGTGGCAATTGTTCCAAGCGTGCAGGTCATCAGGTGGTTGAGTGCAAAAGAAAGGTAGTTTATAAGACCCCTTTCAGTTGTGGGAACTTTTATGTCGGTCAAACTGGCCGATGCTTAAATGTGAGGTTGAAGGAGCACATGACCAACTTGAAGGGGAGGCCAGAAACACATTTAGCAATGCACTGTGCGCGTTGTTCTTTTAGTGCATGTAAGCCGTTGTTTGATCAAACTAAGGTTGTGTATGTACACCCAAATCAGACAACAAGAGAAATAGTAGAAGCGTGGCACATCTCTAGACTTAAAGATATGTGCGTCAGCCATCCGTCGATATCGCTTAGTGAAAAAGAAATTGAATTGCTGAACAACATGTGATATTTATGGTTTTTTAAGATTGTACGATGCCGTTTTTGCTCATGCGCGGTGATCATGGGGTGCAAGGAAGCGTATATATTCTGTTTTCTTACTTAATAAAAATCAGTTGTTAGTCTGCGCTGGTCCTTGTGTTCCCTTCTTCTGTGTCCTTGTGTGTGTGCGCAAAAACTTCAATTATGCAGCAGTACCAACTAGCCCGTCTTTCCGTATTATTGAAGAAGGGAAGATTTTATTCATGCTTTCTTTATTTACACCACACATAAACACACATACACACGCAGAGAGACACACACACACACGCACACGCAAACACACACAAAAACACACAGACACACACATGATCTGAAGCATGCTAAAACTGTTCCTACTCATTTCCAATATATGTGCCACTTTATTTGTACTTTTTCAAACAAGTGGTTGTTATATATTAGGAAAATTTGATGGCCCAACAAAGTGACGGTATAGGAAAGGTAGTATTTTATTCATGCTTTCTTTATTTACACCACACTTACATGCGCACACACACACACACACACACACACTCCCTCTCTATAACAAGCAAAAACCTGTTCCTACTCAACTGCAATATGTCTGCCGTTTTATTTGTAGTTTTTCAAAAATGTGGTCGATATCTATGAGCAAAATTTGATGGTCCTACAAAGTGACAAAATAGGCAAGGTAAGTTTTAAAGACGATAGTCTTTATTTGGGACTTTCGATAGAAAAATTTTAGTCTGTCTGTCTGTCTGTACAATTGTCTGTTTATCCGCTCTAACGATACCTCAAACGGCACCAAACGGCCAACCCCATCCGCAGCGCCCACCAATATTGCTCAAGGTTTAGCGTTCATACTTGTGCGATTGTCAATTAAAAAGCAATATTGCGCATATCTGAGGCGCCACAACAATGCTTCGATGTTTAGTACGTCTGCCTGTATACTAGAAGAGGCACACACAAGTAACTCTAAGGAATGTAGCGTTTATCACGCTGCGCTTACAGTGCGACGTGATGCTTAAAAAGGTGTTCCAACGCTTTGCCACAACGTCACAGTGGTGGCACCTGCCCGCCGCTTTGCGTTCTACACCTTGTTACCTCCGAGACTGGCGCGCATCTTTCTCCGCGGGCTGCACTCTTTCGTTTTCGAAGATGGCACTTGTGTCTAACGTGCCTCGATGCGCTCGTTCACCTTCACTACGTGCTGGAGGCACTCTAACACAGCACATTAAGAATACCATTTACCAATTATCTGGCGCAGAACATCAAATAAACGTTTTGTTCATTCTCTCCAGACGCAGAACTATGGTCTTTCGACGACAGTTGCGGTGTAACATGCAGATTTGGAACCATTTGTTTATCGACATTTTTTTATTTACGCCACATACACACGCACACACACACACTAGAACATGCCAAAAAGTGTTTCTTCTCCTTCGCAATATCTCTGCTGTTTTATTTGAACTTTTTCAAACTTGTGCTCGATATAAGTGAGCAAAATTCGATGGCCCAACAAAGTCACAAAATAAGCAACGTAAGTTTTTATTCATGTTCTCTTTATTTACACCACACATACGCACGCACACACTAGGGAACATGCAAAAAGCTGTTTCTACTGATTTGCAATATCGCTGCTGTTTTATTTGTGCTCTTTTGAACATGTAGTCGATATATAAAAGCAAAAGTCGATGGTCCAACAAAGTGACAAAATAAGAAATAAGCAAGGTAAGCTTTTATTGGTGCTTTCTTCAACACACACACACACACACACACACGCACACACACACACACACAACACACTAGAACATAATCGAAAGTTGATCTAGTTGGATATGCATAGTATAACGGTCAGTTCAAGTGCACAAATCAACAGAAATGAAGAGAGGAAAGCGTTTCTCCTCACTTTCTTTCTATTTCTTCTTGCGCTTGATCTTAGAGCTACACTAGAACATGCCAAAAACTGCTCCTACTTGTTTGCAGTACCTCTGCAGTTTTATTTGAACTTTTTCAAGCTTGTGCTTAGTATATATGAGCGAAATTTGATGGTCCAACAAAGTGACAAAGTAGGCAAGGTGAGTTTTTCATTCATGTTCTCTTTATTTACAACAGACATGCACGCACACGGAAACGCACTAGAGAACATGCAAAAAACGGTTTTTACTCATTCGCTATATCTCTAGAGTTTTATTGGCACTCTTTAAACATGTGGTCAATATATAGGAGCAAAAGTTGATGGTCCAACAAAGTGACGAAGTAAAAAGGGTAAGTTTTTATTTATGCTTTCTTTTTATACACCACACATAAACACATACGCACACACACACTCTCTAGAACATGCCAAAAACTATTCCTACTCATTTGCAATATCCATGCAGTTATATTTGTTCTCTTTCGAACATGCGGTGGATATATAGGAGCTAAAGTTAATGGCTCAACAAAGTGATGGAATAGGCAAGGTAAGTATTTTATTCATACTTTTTTAGTTACACTACACATACACACGCACACACTAGAACATGCCAAAAACTGTTCCCACTTATTCGCAATATCTCTGCAGTTTTATTTGTACTTTTTGAAGTGTGGTTGATATCTATGAGCAAAATTTGATGGCACAACAAATGGGCAAGATAAAGTTTTCTTTTTGCTTTCTTTATTCACACAAGCACACAAACGCTCACACACACACACACAAACACACACACTTACACCAGAACAAGCCCATGCGGAATATCTCTGCAGTTTTATATGTACCTTTTCAAACATGTGATCGATATGCAGGATGTCCCAGCTAACTTTAGCTAGAGATTGGAAATACACCGGAACATGCAGTTACGACGCGACCAACTGCATGTTGCTCATCATTGTCTAGAGTTAGAGTATTTGTGTTCTCAAATAATGTTTATTTAGATCAATACTTTAAACTAATTTTTCAAGAAATGAAGATGGATAAAATTTTCAGTGAGAAAGTTGCACAGTGATTTGCAAAATTTCAGAATGAATATTTTGGAACTTTATATTTGTTAAGTATTATTGTTTTTCTGCTAATTACAAACGCCCGTGAAATACGAAAATACCACGTGACACACCTGCGCGTGCGCCAGTGCGCACAATGAGTCCAGTGCTCAATAACGTTCTGCATACGAACGATTATAGGATTTGCCCCATTGTGCTGTCTCAGCAGGGCCACAACGATGGTGGTGGTCTTTACGATAAACAGGTTTCGCTATTGGGCACACAAACAATAACTGCTGTGACGGCTTATCGCTGTGATAATCCGGTGCGATGGAAGCGTGGCGTTCATGCATGAAACAATATGATATGTGAGGTTTAACGTCCCAAAACTACCATATGATTATGAGAAACGCCCTAGTGGTGGGCTCCGGAAATTTCGACCACCTGGGGTTCTTTAACGTGCACCCAAATCTGAGCACACAGGCCTACAACGTTTCCACCTTCATCGGAAATGCAGCCGCCGTAGCCAGGATTTGAACCCGCGACCTGTGGGTCAGCAGCCGAGTACCTTAGCCAATAGACCACCGCGGCGGGGCCATGCACGGAACTTCAAAGAGCCCTAGAATCATTGTGCACACTGACGTGCGAGCGGGTTTGTCACTTGGTATTTTTTCTATTTTGCGGGCACTTGTTATCAGCAGAAAACACTAATACATCACAGATACAAAGTTCAGAACTATCTATTCGGACGCTTTGCAATAGGATGTACAACTTTCTCATTGAAAGTTTTGTCCATCTTTGTTCATTCAAAATTCGTTGATTTAACAGATCTAATAAACAATACTTGAGAACACAAAAATAGTCTGACTCACTACAGGCAACGGTGAGCAACCTGCGTTTACCCAAGCAATGCAGAATGTTATCCCAACGTTGAATGAAAGCGCCCAGATGTCAGTCAGCAACCTTGCTTAAAAGGGCTTAAGGTCCTCTTTTTTGATCACAGGATATTGTTGCTTGTAACATTCAGGACACTACAGCAATGTCAAGGATCACAATTTCAACATCATGGCAATGTCTTCGCAACATTCCAGCAACGTGATGTCAACATTCCAGCAACGTGATGTCAACATATTAGCAACGTGTTGGCAGCATACCAGCAACGTGAACGCAACATTGCTGTCTGACATGTTGACTTTATTGCGACGTGTGCAGAAAATATACAGTAATGTGTGTGCGTTATTAATAAAAGGCATGTCGACTTGGTACGGGAACCGCCCCGAAGCTTCTGGCTAGGAAGAGAGCTCTGGTATGGTGTGAAATGTTGTATTAATATTGTCCAATCACAAAAAAAAACTGTTTCATGACAGCTCTTTATCAAACAATTTGTACATGCTTGAACAAGTTTAGTTAGAACAGCCAAGCTATAACAATGTCAAACACACTTTTCAAATCCCGACGTTTCCAACACATGTGATATACATACGGCATTTTAGAGCATTGAAAACTGTGGTTTTGCTCTGTGTACACAATGACTACAATAAGTGAGCATGTGTTGAGGTTGCAGTATTTTTGTGTGCGAAATTTCAGCCACCATAAGTACATGCAGTCACACAGCTTAGGGAGGAAAGAACATGCCGAAGTGCCTGAATGTCATATAAAAAAAGAAGACATTTATTTACAAAGATTACTTACTTCTTATTTATTTTTCGTTGAGACAGAGCAAAACATGAATGGGAGTGTTACAAAACACAATTTAAGCATTCAGTAATAAATATGAACAAAGCACGGTGCAAGTTTCTTTCATACTATGTGACTGCTTGATTGTAAAAAACAAATACAGGTGAAAAATGAAAAAAAAAACACCTTGTTTACACAAGCTTAGCAAAAGTTTCAAGAAAAATGCTTTTATCTATATTATTTACAATATCAGTGGGAAAGTGAATAGGCAAGAAAGAAGGCACTGGCGAAACTGCTATGTGTTAAATACTTAGAAAGACACGAATACCGAGGACAGCCATTGCCTTATTGGTAATTTTCCAACAGTGATGCATGCATCGTATATAATTATGGTTGCCGCTGCTGTTGACTGTCTATGTCATGATTTCGTGAACAGAGAGAGTATACCAACATGGAAAAACTGGCACATTCTACTCAGGTATAGTTGTTTTGAAGGAATTTAGAAGTTTCAAAACAAGAACTTGTTGTTACCAAAATTGAAAAAACCAGGCGATATCTGTGTAACAACACAAGTTGCACATCAAGAGAACCCTATCACCTTCAAAGCGACTAAACTTCATGATTACTGCCTGACACGCACTCAGTGAAAAGCGGCTCATTAAATGTGGTCAATGGATTACATAAAAATATGCATTTGAAAGTGAGGATAGCCGAAACCCAGTCAGAAAAAGCAAATTGCGATCCGTGGAGCAACTTCTCAGTTTAATTAGTGACCTCCCTGCCACAACCAAGCCAAACATATTGATCACGAAACGAATACACAATGCATTAAACAATTTTCTGTTCAGTTCTTTACCAAGTTGTTGGCCTTTTGTCCATTAGGTGATTAAACTTCTTTGACACAAATATTCTTGTTCATTCAGTCTAGATTTTATTATTTGTATCTAGAGGTGAGCTCATGTTATCTTCAGATTGTTATGCACTGCTCTGCATAACTGTCTAGTATATTTCATTTATGCATTTCTTGTGTTGTGTGTGCCATTTATTTTAGTGTTTCAACTTTTTTGGACTATCAGTGAATGCAGCTTCCAAGTTGATACTTTGTAGCGAGTGGTTCTGTGCATCTTTGGTAAAGTGGCAAAGTACTCTCACTTGTTTACGGGAGTCGTTAGGAAGAAAGTTGATTTTTCGAAGGTATTCAGAACGAGTATTATGACCGAGTACCCTATTTCTCACAAAAATATAACACCATATAATTTCAGCTAAGGATACACATACAATCATACTTGTGGGCACAGGAACAGCAGCAGGTACAGGAAACGCAATCTTTTAGCGTAAAATGAGAAATGGACATCAAACTTGCATCACCATCAAAGAAGCAACTAACAGCCTTACCACCACAACAGTTCACATGCTCAGCGAAGATCATATACGCAAACCGAGCAGCTTGTTGAAGTTGTCACTTTTTGCCCGAGACTTTGTCAATGTGGTTTGACTTGAGCGAACAAGCTCGCCAAATCAGTGAACGTCCAAGAGGGGTACACTGTCGACGATGTCGGCAAACAGCATTTGTAGGGTGATGGCTGTGACAACCGTGGAACAAGCCATGATGCAAGGCACTTGGTTGAGAGTGAAGGCCCGCATTATGAAGAAGGGATTAGATCCATACTATTAGCTTATCAGCAAACAAAATATTCAAATGTGAACACTTCTATAAAAATGCAGAGAATCGGCTGACAAAATCTGTCAGCAAAATCCTACAAAAGCTCTGCCAGGACTGACAGAAAGCTATGTAACAATTCAGCTGTGAAAAAACACAGCAGTGAGGAATCTTAAGTAGTGCGAAGATGAAACTTGTGGAGCTTTATTGAGCTGAATGATTGGCTCCTTACTCAATATTGATGGCAAAGAATCAACCTTTCCAGCTTATTTACGGTCTTATTTCTGTTCTTTAGGTCAACATATTTAGTCTACCTAGTTATATTCAGGTTGGCAATGTTCGTTGAGTTAATCAATAAAAATGATGCACTAAGAGAATTGTTAGTAGCCTAAAATTGCCATTTAATATGGTGCTTAACAAACAGATGGCACTCACGGCATAGTATTCCTTTCTGTCACTCCTCTTCAGCTGCACTGGTGGCAAAGTAAGATGAAATTCAGCTGCTCATTATCTTTTTCCAGCGCGTGCATATGTACCTAAAACAAAATAAAAACAGTTCTTCAAAAACATCAAAATAAGAATTTCAGCATGTTTTTGGTACACCACAGTATGCAGCAGAGTTATCACTAAGGAGCAGATGTAAAAATCTTCCAAAAGACAGGCCAGTTTGTCATTAAAAGTATAGACTCATACTCAACACAATAAAATATAGCAAAAACTATATACGCGTCTCGCCAAATATGCAGCTGGCATCCTCAGTATGCCCTGGCACCAAAAGAGCAAAGGTTACACAGTTTGCTGCTTGTCTCGTATGTCGCTTAGTATGCGGCCACGCTTGTTGTCGCTCGCCAACTTGTCATACTACTGAATCACGACTCGAGAATATTTCTCTTGCCCCACTTTTGTTTTCGAGTAAGCGTTGTCTCATTACTGAAGTCGAAGACATGTCCCGTCATCGAGCAGTGTTCGACGAGTTTTGTCTTATATAGCGTGGCATGGGTGGCTTTTGCAATGTCTCCTTTGTGCTCTTTGAGCCCTGTTGGTTGCTTCCTGCTTATTTCACTCATGCATAATGTGTCGCATACATCACTGATCAGCACTTGCAGTCATATATTTGGAAAACGTGGTTGGTAAATTGTAATGAAGGCATTATCTGAACACGTTTATCAACGCCACCTAGAAACGCATGTAAAAGGGAACAAAGAGTATGCCGCAAAAAAACACAAAAATCATGGTTTATGTACCTCACGTTGAAGTTTCTTCAGACTCTGTTCAAATGTCACTTCGTTCACTGGCAATTAAAACAATTTTGAAGTCCCATCGTACATTTGTTAGCGTTCTCTCTAAGCCCAGTAGCTGTACCCCTGCGAATGATCGAAACAGGGTTGCTTACAAGTTTCTGTGCGGTGGCTGCGACATCACTTATATTGGTAAAACTGGCAGGAAGTGGCCAACATGTTTTATTGAACAAAAAGCGGACATCACAAAAACCACGCATTTTCAGACAAAAGTCATCAAAGACTGCTTAAAAATGGGGCATGCCTTCAACTTCCGTAATTCGGTGACGCTGGCTCGGGAACGAAAGAGAGGGAAGAGAAGGAAAGCTTTTCGAGTCGTGGTCAGGCCGTCGTGACCAGACAGCGTGCATCAACAATCACGGCGTCAATCCGAATAAGTAGACACATACGAGACAATCAGTGAATTCGGTTACCCCCACACATTTGGTGCCAGTGCACACTGAGGATGCCACCGACATGGGAGGCGCAATGTCTGTGTATATTTGTTATAATTTGTTGTGTAAAGCCGGAGTACATATTATAATCACAAAGGAGCTGAGTTTTATTTCCGTGTTAAATTGGCATATGCTCAAATATTCTCGGCAAAAAATGTTTATTCAAACAAAACGACAAATATTTATAGATTTGCTATCTATCTTTGCGTACATATTTCTCTTCTAAACATTGCTGCACAGCATTCATGCCATGCGTTGTATACCGATCATATACCATCCTATAATTGTGCTATTGCCAGTGAACAGTTATTTTGGAAATTGTTATCTTTGCGTCTCTTCTATTTGGCTACTCCACCTGTGGTAATTCAAAAAGTACAAATGTTGACTACAAAGTTTTTGATTAATAGTTAGCTCAACGAGTGCTGCTTAATCTATCAGATTGCTCCTTCTGAATTTATTATATCACAACAAACTTGACCCAATTTTATGCATTTATCTTAAGTGAAATTTTCCAAACTTTTCAGAATGGTTCAAGCTCAGTTTTTTGCTCTACATTTTGTCGTATATATTGAAAAATTTAGGCACTTCCTCGTCATGAACGCACTGTATCAGTGGCTTCACAGAAGCATTCCCTTGAATAATATGTTAAGCTGCAAATTCACAACCAAACACGGCTAACTCTCGTACAATGCTTAGTCTTCTATATACTGGTACAACATATAATGCCAACATTTTGCTTCATGCAAAGGAACAGAATACTAGCATTTTACGACATGTCTTTTACAACATATCGTCTCTTTGGCACCCAAATTACTCTAATATGCATCACTCTATATAGCCTCTGCGGAACTTAGAGCACACTGAAAAAAAAACAGGAAAAGAAGCCGAAAGCATCAAAATTCCACTTGAGAGCAGCTACTGTTCCGATAAACCTTTTAATTTCAGTGTTTCTAAAAGTCTGCTTGTATATTTAAACAGTGCTAGCAGGCCACAGCTGCACAGCAGTCTTTGTGAGGCAGCACCTTGACGGGCATGATGTCAGACATCCCTGCGGCATATGTAAGCTTCCTGTCCTGCTACTTCTCTTTGTCCACCCCTGCTTTATATGATGCACATTTTCTTTCTTTCTTTCTTTCTTTCTTTATTCAATACTGCAGACCTTGTACAGATCCAAGCAGGGTGGGGGAAGAATAAAACAACAACAAAACGAAGCAAACAAGTATAGTCAATGCAATTAGCAATGAGCAATGATCCCAATGCGATTAAATGCTACAATGAATCATTCCAGTCTGTTACGGTGCGGGGAAAAAAAGAAAATTTGAATAAATCTGTTCTCGAAAAATAAGGTGTCAAAGAATTAGGATGATGGTGGCGAGTAAGTCTTGATGTAGAAGATGAAAGATATGGTGAGGGGTTAATCGCTAGTTTATGATTCCAAAGGAGGTAAAGAAATTCCAAACGTGCAGCTTTCCGTCTCAGTGCAAGGTATGGAATGTTGTTAGCCTGCATCAGTTCAGAGGGTGAGTCATACGGTGAAAATTTGGAATAAATAAACCTGACTGCTTTTCTTTGCACATTTTCTAGGTGATTAATGTTGGTTTTAGTAAAGGGGTCCCATACTACACATGCATATTCGAGTTTTGGCCTAATTAGTGTGTTATAAGCAAGTAATTTAACAGCTGGAGGAGACTGTTTGAGCTTATGTCTTAAAAAATATAACTTGCGGTATGCAGAAGAACAAATGCTATTTATATGTGTATTCCACGACAAAGTATTAGTAAGAGTTACACCTAAGTACTTGTATGCCGTTTCCTCATGCAATGGTAATGAGCCTAGCCTGTATTCAAAGGAAAGTGGAGCTTTTCTGCGAGAGAAACGAAGATATACTGTCTTACCAATATTAAGTTTCATGTCCCATGTGTTACACCATTCGGAAATGTTAGCAAGAGCAGTGTTAAGGTGGTGCTGATCGTTAGGTGAAGTGATTTCATGGAACAACACGCAGTCATCTGCAAACAATCTAATTTCAATGCTAGGATCAATGACTGTAACGATATCATTAATGTATATCAAGAACAACAATGGTCCTAATACACTCCCTTGAGGAACCCCGGAACCAACCGGAAGATAGCCAGACCGCCGCTCATTAACTTCCACACACTGGGATCGATTAGTCAAATAACTCCTAATCCATGTGATTAAAATTTCCGGAAGTTTAATTTTTCTGAGTTTTAAGATCAGTTTGTCATGCGGAACCCTATCAAAGGCTTTGCTGAAATCTAGAAATATTGCATCGATTTGACCATTTTTATCAAAACATGAAGCGAGTGAATGAATAACGGTAACTAATTGTGTAACTGTCGAGTAGCCTTTTCTAAACCCATGTTGGTAATTAGAGAGAACTGAATGTTCATCTAAGAATTCATTAATTTGATTGGCGATAATGTGCTCAATAAGTTTACAACAGGATGATGTAAGTGATATCGGTCGATAATTTTCTAATAAAGATCGATCACCTTTCTTGTGTATGGGTACGACTCTAGCTACCCTCCAGTCATCCGGTAGTTTACCATGAAGTAAAGAATTACGGTAAATTATAACAAGAAACTTTGCAATAGACTCAGCATATCGCTTCAGAAACATGTTAGGAAGGTTGTCAGGACCACATGAAGATTTCGTTTTCAAGTTCAATAGCATAGAAACCACGCCAGGGTAAGAGATGAAACTGACATCAGAGGGATGAAATGTTGTGTGATTGGCTGGACAAACACCAGACTTACTAAAAACACTCTGGAAGTACTCATTCAAATGACATGCGATGTCACCAGGATCATTAACAATTGAGCCATTAATAGAAATTTGAGACACTGGCTTCTTTTTTTCGCTTATATAATTCCAAAACTTTTTAGGATCTTCTGAAATAAAGTTTGGTAGCACCGTCTTAAAATAGTGATCTTTCGAAGAGCTTACCGCACGTGCAAGGTTTTCTTTAGTTCTTTTAGATTGCCAATAGATATGCATTGTTTTTTTAATCTCTTTATTTTTCGCTTCAGGTGGATGATTTCACGCGTCATCCATGGTGTCTGCCTATTAACTAGTTTTTGTTTGGTTGGTACAAACGTATCTGTACAGAAATTACATATATCTTTGAAACGGCACCAAAGTGAGTTGACATCAGTGTCGGTGAAATCAGTTAGACATGTTTCCAAATGTTCTATTATGGATGCATCGTCTGCACGTGAGTAGTCTTTGAAAGAACGCTTCACAGAATTATTTGATTTCATAGGAGCAACAATGTGTAAGCAAACACTGACAAGAAGATGATCAGAAATACCTTCTACAACTTGAACTGTGCACTCTGATAATTGTCTGGGTAAAAAAACCAAATCCAGTACTGATTTCGAAGTACCTTGAACACGTGTTGGTTCCCGCACTATCTGCACTAGGTCATGAGTTAACATTATGCTCAGCATACTATTGAAATGATTGTTGTTTTCAGAAAGTGATTGAAAGCGCTCCCAATTAACGCCTGGTAAGTTAAGGTCCCCTATTAAGAGTATTTTATGATTGTGGAATTGAGACAGGTGTTTTTCTAGTTTGTCCAGATACTCAGGGGTGGCATCAGGAGGCCTATAAATGGCACACAGCAAAAAGTTATGGCCCCAGCATGTGATTTTTACGCATAAACATTCTAGGCCGGGGATGTCTTGCAAAAGAACAGCATCTAACGGGTTTTTAATGAGGACAGCCACGCCGCCTCCTCTAGAAGCCCTATCCTTACGAAATATTTGATAACAAGGTGGGAAAACGTCCTCGTCACATATTTCAGTCCGTAGCCACGTTTCAGTTATGACGGCAATGTGGGGGTCTTGTTCTAGTAAGGAGACTTCCAAAGGTACTGTTTTATTTATTACACTACGAGCGTTTAGGTTGATTATACGTAAACTCTTGTCAAACTCATTGAAAACGGGTCATGTGTCAGACTGCTGAGATCGCTGGTTCGTTATTTTGACACGCATGTTTTTTGTCTCATCCCAAAAGTATAGCTCTTTATCGACCTTTAGCTTGTCATGAAGCAAGTGCACTTTTTTACCTTGTAGTTTTTCTGCTTTCGCGCTTTCCCACAGAAACTTCCGTTTCTTCAAAGTCGCTTGCGAATAGTCATTTTGAATAGATATGCCTGATCCTCTAAGTTTGCGACAGCTATCGAGTATCAGTTTCTTTTCATTGAAATTTTGGAGATAGACAATGACCGGGCGTTTGCTGCCAAGGCGTCCAAGCCTGTGGATGCGGCCGATAGATTCACATTGTACGTTCATCTTATCCCGCATTATCGTCGTTAGAACTTTTTCTTTAAGAAGCGCTTCCGTTTCCTCGGGGCATTCAGAAACGCCATGAATTATTATGTTTGATCGCCTGTTTCTGTCCTCAAGATCAGTTAGTTTCTTTGACTGGAATGTGATAACGTGTTCTATGGATTTAAGCGTATTTTGAACTCCGTCTTCCGGTGATGAAGGTAGTTCAGACAGCCTTTTTTCAATATGACTGACCATCTGCTGAAGGCTACTGATCTGCCCTTCGACATTAAGTAATTGCGCTTTCATTTCTGCAATGTCATTGCGGATTACAGTTTGACCTTCAAGCAACTGCTCAAACAATTCTTTCTGCGTGGGACCTGGGTTAGTTTCAATGTCCCCGCAGAGAAGCAACTTGCAGACGAAAAGACATTCATAGGCAAGGTTAAGGCACTTCCGTGGGCACGGCAGGACAATAATACCACGACAATCACTACGAAGAGAATAATTGTTACAACTGACCTGCAGAACGCAGAACAGAGATCTGGTTAGCGTCATGGCCAAGCCGCGTCCTTCGTGCCCACAAAAGGCAAATCGGTGAGGCGTTTCTTTTATAGCATTTTCTTCGAATGACGTCACGCAGCGACTGCCGATTGGTGTCGCCAGCGGAGTCAAATTGCCAGGGTGGAACCACAGCGGAATTTGTCCGGCGGTGATATCTGGAGGAAGTTGATACTTGTCGATGATGCCGTCGTTTTCCCAGCACGTGTGGCCGCTCACAGCTGAAGATGCGCTAAACTGGAAAAAGCCCTGCAGAACGCAGAACAGAGATCTGGTTAGCGTCATGGCCAAGCCGCGTCCTTCGTGCCCACAAAAGGCAAATCGGTGAGGCGTTTCTTTTATAGCATTTTCTTCGAATGACGTCACGCAGCGACTGCCGATTGGTGTCGCCAGCGGAGTCAAATTGCCAGGGTGGAACCACAGCGGAATTTGTCCGGCGGTGATATCTGGAGGAAGTTGATACTTGTCGATGATGCCGTCGTTTTCCCAGCACGTGTGGCCGCTCACAGCTGAAGATGCGCTAAACTGGAAAAAGCCCTGCAGAACGCAGAACAGAGATCTGGTTAGCGTCATGGCCAAGCCGCGTCCTTCGTGCCCACGAAGGACGCGGCTTCAAGAGAAGCGCGATAACAATGCGCACCCAAAGCAAGGACATCAAGAGAAGCGCAATAACAATGCGCACCCAAAGCAAGGACATCAGTCTTTGTGCTCCCATGCAAGTCTGCCCCCTTTTCATTTGAAGAAGTCTCCTAGGAGAGCACTTGCGAGTGTTTTGGAAGCCAACTTAAACTTATGACGTAGAAGGCAGTGGGTTGTTTAGACAGAAACCAAAGGGGCATTATGCAAGTAATGATATGACAAGCACTGTAAAGTTGATGTTGAGCGTGTTCAAGCATATATCACTTGTTGGTATTTGGTAGACAACAACCGTGCCCCCACATATCCATCCCAAAAGCTGCTTCGAGCAAATGCGAATGAAAAGACAAAAAATACAAAGATGCAGCACCATCTTCCAGCTGAAATTTGTTACGAAGCAGTGCAGATGTATATGCAGTCCTTCAATAAGAACAGACAAGCAGTCCATGAAAATGATAAGAGACGTTATTTGTAGCTTTTTGACTGTAGTAGACCAATTAAAATAAATTTGTTCATAAATTAAGGTGGACAAACACACAACTTTCCACCGGTGAACACTGAACCTACAACCTTCGGATAATGCATTCGATGCTTATCCGAAGGTTGTAGGACGATAATGTCGACAAGCGGCAGATGTCCGCTTGTCGACATTATCTAGTGTTTCCGAGCACATAAGCCAGAGAGTGTTAGTGGGCACGGTTCGTAGTGCGTGATCTTTCTACTTGTCAGTAGCTGACAATAAGCCCTCCTCACTACCTAAAGGCATTAACTCTACAGGAACGAGACCGTCGCTATGAATGAACAACAGGAAACTTTAGGGGCTCGATTTTCTTTGCTAAAGGGCTTGTGTTAACCAAGTGTTTAAAACATGTTTCACAGTTCTGCCTGTGATCAGAGCTGCAGCCTTTTTAGTTGGTTCAAGAGGTGGATCTGCACAGGCAAGAAAGTATACTGCCTGTACTTCAACACTTTCTCCCTACCTCCTTGCGTCCGCGAGTGACACTGCACATGCAATGTACACAGTTGCCTTATTCCTTTCTTGGGCCTTCGGTATGGTCAGCCACTCCTCTTCACGCCCAGGATCGATCAGATACGTAAGCAAACTATTAGCTACCAGTAACAACGAATCTTGAAAGAAACCCGCAATCCTAAAATGGGATGTTTACTCGGACAATGCGTCATCCACCATGTTTGAGATGAGTCGATTGCCACAGAGCACTCTGAAAGGCAAGTGCATGTTCAGCATTTTGGCCACTATTGAATTCCGCGGCACAAAAGCAGCAATGTCTTCCAAGCAGAAGGTGCGTGCCCCCAATACGAGTGTTATTCTCTGAGAAACCACCTTAAGTTTAAAAATTTATTCGGGCCTCATTCGAGAAGGAGCTACGCTATTTTAAGAAGTTGGAACACATCATGAGAAAGCTTCAAAGTGGGCACGACATTCTACCCCCAACATATTCATTCTGCCTAGTGAAACACCAAAAATCATCCACAAAGAAAGAGGATCTTACAGCACTAGAAGTCATCAACGTTTTATTAATACATTTTTCTTTCAGCACAGGCCAAGTACAAGTAAATAAAAATCAATGCAGTAATTAACCAAAATAGAAACAGCCTGCCAGCGCAAAGGATCTACTGCTCTTCGGTAAGGGTGCTTTCGAATTTATGTGAGCAGTATCCTTCCCTGGAAAGTGTTAATTGTAACTGGCACGTGTTTGAAACTGTCTCTTACGCTTTTACTTGAGTCTACGCTTCCTGGATAGGTAATAAAGTATTTTTAACGGCAGGGTATTGGTATTGAATCGAGCCCTGTATCTATTCTTAGAGACCTGCACTTGATAATTTCTAAAGAAACAATAATTACGAATTGCTAGCTTTTATTGCTGTACGATCTCTTGCAATGTGGATAATTTTTTACTGTTTAATTTGGTAGAATCTGTAGACTTCAAGTAGGTTGTGAAGCCCAGTATGAAGGTTTTGCAGCACCAGCTCCAGCATCTGGTGGCAAGACATGAGATTCCCGAAAGTTTCACATTCGAATCCCTGCGCTTTACACAGCTTTTCACAAAATGGTGTACAAGTTGGCGGTATAAGGCTCGTTCATGGAAGCCACTGCTGCCCTCTAATTGAGGCACACAAAAAGGGCCAAGAGGGCGGCCATGCACATGGCCTTGCAGAGTGCTCTGTGTGGATCACTTTAATACATGGTGGTAGAAGCAATTTTCAAGTGTCTAGACTTCATAATGCAGGTTCAACTTAAGACGATTTGCCTCTAGCCAAGGATTTGTTTAGGTATGTGAGGTATCCTAGGCGTAAACAGGAGCTACAGACCATCTGAAGGGCTGCAAGAAAAAAAGATAGCTGTCACACTTAGCATGCACGGTGTTTCCCACAAATTCTACTAGAAATTAGAGAGAAAGTGCAGGAGTATTGTTTATGGCCCCGTAAACTTTCTGACTTGCGAAGATTCATCAATCAGATGAATGGAAAGAAACACTGCCGCACTCATCACAAGCAGAAGTATGTGACCTGTGTTAAAGGCATGATGTACACAATCACTGACATGCAGCAGGAGCTACATGGGTCAGATTGTACACTGTCTTAAGCATAGACTCCACGAAACCTTCATGGCATACAAATAACCGTGACAAGGCATTTCCAAATCTATAAGTGGTATTGTGGTTTAAAGACAGCATAGTACTTTCAAGTAGTCATTATCAGGGGGTTATTTCACTCTGTTAATTTTTAAACATTAGGTCTTTCAAGTTATGGTCAACATTTTAGTGGTTAGCATTCCAGTGTCGAGGTTGGTTACACAATTATTAACAAAGTTGCATTCAGTTATTCAGTTTTCGATTTTTTCGCAAGTGGTAAAGCAAATTATTAGTCCGGCCGCACGTCACCACGTTGAAAGGAACACACTTTACAGGCTACAGTTGTTTCGACTGCCATAATAGAATTATAATTGTTATCCTCACTGACTAAATTGAGAAAATTATAAATATTCTATAAAACGAAGAAACTAGTACAAGTAAAGTAACGCTCAATTGATCCAAACGCAGAAGGCTATGATAACAGACGCGACGGAAGAGGTTACAGCAAAACTGGTGGCCCGTGGAAACATGGTGGACGCATTTTTTAAACGATCAAGGGGCTGCCACTCATTCAAAGGGCCAATTTTTTTTAACCATTATCACACAGAGCACCCTAGCAATAATTCTGAGAATATAATCGTTGGTAATATGTTTACAATATTTAGTGCATACATCGTACACGCTACCTAAATCGAGAGATTGAAAGTGAATGTATGCAAAAATGACACATATATGATTTTTATTTGCATACAGTAGATTCCATCTGTGTCACACGAGCACTTTTCTCGTCAGAAGTGTTGATTTCGAAGTGTGGCAGTTTTGGGCTAATTGGTATGACATGACGATAGTTGTAGCGCGAGAACAGAACGACGACGGGTCTGATTTCTTGATTGCAATCAAGAATGATCGTTGCTAATCGGTGCAAATTAATCTGAATTGAGTTTGCCCGAAGCGAGAGTCAAACCGCGATTCGGAAGACAAATCACGATCAAAAGTGCCCTTGTGCCACCAGCAGCGAATTCGCTTGCAGAAAGTGTGTTCTGCAGACCAGGTGTTTGCTGTGTGTGTCGTGAATGATAGATTTGGCAAACAGAATAACACACCTTTTTTCGATTTTGCACTTTTGGCTGATGTTTACTTACGCGCAGTTATTAAAGAGACAAAGAATGCTTTGATGACAATGCAAGTTCCCAACAAAGCTGTAAGAGCAGAGCTCGTGAAATAGCTGCTCTATTGCATTTTCATTAGTCATAGACACTAACAGATGCTTGACTACTGCTAACAGTTGTCAACGAAGTTTCCAAACAGATTGGGCACACTTTTTTGTCCGAAAGCTCATCATGTCTACACATTTATTTCGAATTTGACCGTCCTCCTATAATTTCTGCGATTGACTCGTCTCGTCGAACATTTGTGACAATCTAGCCTGTGTGTTTTCGATTCCTCCTGCTCTTTTTTTCTCCCTCATTCTGTTTTCCTTACTTTTCTGTCTTTGTTTCCAAGTGCAGGGTAGCAAACCAGATACTTGCTTTTTGGCGAGCCTCCCTGCCTTTCTTCATACCATATCTTTCTTTTTTAGACCGTGATTTTACTTTATTACTATGTCCAGCTACTAACTTTCCTGTTTGAATCTTTTGCTCAAAATATAACATTGCTTTTTATGTTCCCTTAAAGTAAGGGTTCTGTGAAACAGCTGTTTTTCCAGCTCCATGGTTCCTATTGGTTCCGCTTCCGTAATTCTTGCCAATCGTAGGGTTTGTTGCGGCTGTTGCCTTGCATCATGCAACCATGTAGGTTCCATTTTAGTATATCTGTTTCTTGTGTGTTTATTCTGAAAGCACTCTTTCAAACATGATTTTGGTGATGCATCATAATAGAGGCAGAGTTTTATTTATCTACTGCTTGTTCACTTCATCTTGTAACGGTTCCTATGCTAATATTGCAACCACACAGTGATGATTAAAATAGAAAGGTTTTTTATTCCTCAACTCTGCCTGCATACATGTTAAGATGAAGCCTGCTTTTTGTAGACAAGAAATTTGGGGTCATAAAAGGCTTGCCTTGCACATATCTTTCTCTCATATGAATTCACTATATTTAGTGTGTCTATCGATAGACGTGAGAAGGCGACTCAATGGTCTCCACCATGCGATCGTGTTCGTGTGTTTTTTTTTGCCAACGCAGTCCATCTGTGTGAAGAACTTATGGTGCGGAGCTATAGTAGCCAAGTCAGGTGACTCATGGTGGTGTTTTTTGTCTCCTGCACTACGGCAATCATGTATTGTCCAACAATAAAATAAATAAAATATAAAGTTGACCTGTGTAAAAAAATCAGATTCATAGAAGGATTTGTGTGTGGAGAACATAGGCTGAGCTGTTGTCTGTATTGTTCATGCTTCTTCTATTTCTTACTGAACCACACTAACTAGCCACTTAGCCATTATTAAATGAAAACACGAAGTTGAAATTGTTGCCTTGTGGGTTGTTGGATGTTTCAGCGAACATGTTCTCCGTGTTGTCTCTACGTTCACTGTTAAACATGGACTTGATGTGTAGATACAACGTTGATGCAATATAATTATTTGATTGTTGTTGCCACATTAATACTATCACGTTAGGGCAACGTGATAATTTGAATGTTGTTGCCTAGTTAAAAACAACACGTTAGGACAACGTCATTATTTGAATGTTGCTGCAGCATAAAAACACTGTGTTACTGCAACGTAATACTCTAACGTCGGTGCAATGTTACACTTTACCGTCTGACGTTGCCTCACATTCGTTACATTCAAACCACGTTGACTCAACGCTTTTTGTTACCTTGGTACTCGCGTCATAATTGCTTGTGCCTGCACATTGTTACGGGGTTTACAAATGCACAGAAGTGAGAAACTAGTGTATTTGAAATATTTGCAGGTAGGTGTGACACCCCAGGGCTACTAGGATCTCGCGCACCGAATCCGCTTCATATTTATCGATACGTCTACGACGGCGGAGCCATGCCCACTGCCTCGTAACATCACCTCCGGCGGACAAAGCGCCGTCACGGCGCCGCTAAGTCAATCAGACTGATAATGTAGTAACGTTTTAGTCACGACACATGAACAACATCAGTAGGTGGTGTAGCGGAAGATGAGTGTGGTTAGCGGGAGTGAAGAGGTGGTCGACATCAGTGACCTTGCGGTGAACATTGTAGGGCCCAGTGTACCGTTGAAGGAGCTTTTCGCAAAAGCCTTCACGCCGATGCGGCATCCGAAGTAGGACGAGAGAGTCGGCAGGGTAGTCAACGTAGCGGTGCCAGTCATCGTAGTGGACTCTTTGTGAGGCTTGAGAAGCAGTAAGCCTAGTGTGCGCTATTTGGCGAGCAATGTGGGCTCGAGAAGCAACGTCCTGAGCGTACACCATTGGTTTGGTAGTATCAGAAGGAAGGAGTCGAATGACAACGCCGGGTTGCGGCCATACAGGAGAAAGAATGGAGAGTAGTCGGTGGTGTTGCGCCTCGACGAATTGTATGCAAACGTAAATTAGAGGAGCATTGCGTCCCAGTCACGGTGATCAGCAGAGACGCACATGGACAACATGTCTGTAATAGTTCGATTGAGGCGTTCTGTGAGACCGTTGGTCTGGGGATGGTAGGCAGTAGTAAGGGGATGTTCGGTAGAGATGCTACGGAGGATTTCATCGATAACGTTTGCGAGCAAGCAGCGGCCACGATCCGTCAAAAGCTGGCGCAGAGCCCCAGGCTGCAGAATGACGTCATTCAGTAGAAAGTCTGTGACGTCTGTAGCGCAGCTACTTGGCAAGGCACGAGGTATAGCGTAGGTAGTCGCAGAGTCAGTTGCGACAGCGATCCATTTCTTGCTTGACGCGGACGTTGGGAGACGTCCGAGCAAGTCGAGGCCGACGCGGAAGAATGGTTCCAGGGGAATGACGATAGGTTGGAGCAGGTCAGCCGTACGGAGAGCAGGACATTTGCGACGCTGGCAGCGCTCGCAAGCACTAACATAGCGGCGCACAATTTTATACAGGCCAAGCCAAAAGAACCATTGCCGCACGCGGTGATGGGTGCGTTTTAACCCAGGTGTCCTGCCGTCGGAGCATCATGCAGATGTTGAAGAATGGTGGCACGCAGTTGTCGGGGAATAACTAACAAAAGTTCTGGGCCATCAGGCTTCGTGTTGTGGTGGTACAGAATTTCGTTTCGGAGAACATATTGACGGAGCGAAGGGTTGGAATGTCCTGAAGATACTCGCTCAATTACCGCCTTGAGGGTTGGGTCCCGGCGCTGCTCTGTGCCGATGTCGCGCAAATCGGATATGGCGTGCACACAAGAATCGCTCTCATGGACAGTAAGGCTAGCAGGATCCACCGGATAACGCGAGAGACAATCGGCATCTTGTTTTTACCTTCCAGACTTCATATTACGTCGAAGTTATACTCCTGGAGACGATGAGCTCAGCGTTCTGGGCGACCAGTTGGGTCCTTGAGCGAGGACAACCAACACAGAGCGTGGGGTCCATAATAACTGAAAACTCCCAGCCATACAAGTAGGGGTGAAATTTCGCTATAACCCAGACCACCGCAACACACTCGTGCTCCGTTATCGAATGGTTTCGCTCTGATGTAGAGAGAAGGCGGCTCGCATGCGCAATAACGCGCGTTTGACCCCCCGGTGTTGAGCGAGGACGGCGCTGTTTTCGTGAGCACTGGCGTCTGTGCGAACTTCAGTCGTCACGGACGAGTCGAAGTGAGCCAATATTGGTGGTGAAGTGAGCAGCTGGATCAGCGTGGAAAACGCAGATGCTTGGTCTTGGCCCCACGAAAAGGGTGCATTCTTTTTCAGACAATCAGTGAGTGGCCATGCAATTGTAGCAAAATTGCGTATAAACCATCAGAATTACGAGCACATGCCCACAAAGCAACGAACGTCTTTGGTAGTAGAAGGCAGAAGAAAGTTGTGGACAGCGCTAATCTTGTCAAGGTCTGGTTGGACGTCAGCAGCACTTACACGATGACCAAGGACCGTGATTTCGCGTCGGCCGAAATTGCACTTTTTCGAGTTCAGCTGGAGTCCCGCTCGACGAAAAACGGCTAGAGAGAGAGAGAAAGATAAAGATGCAAGGAAAGGCAAAAAACGGCTAGAATGGTCGACAAACAAGTTAGGGGGCTTTCAAATGTTGGGGAAAGAACAATCACATCGTCGAGGTAGCAAAGTCAGATGGACCATTTATAACTATGGAGGGGAGTCTATCATGAGTTCGAACGTTGCCGGGGCGTTGCACTGTCTAAAAGGCAGTACCTTGAACTGATAAAGGCCGTCCAGTGGGACAAAGGCCGTTTTTTTTGCAGTCTGAGTCGTCGAAAGAAATTTGCCATTAGCCCGAATGCAGATCTACAGATGAGAAGTATCATGTGCCGCGAAGGCAGTCAAGGCCGTCGTTAATATGTGGCAGCGCATATACGTCTTTGCGGGTTATCTTGTTCAAGGCACGGTACTTGACGCAAAATCTCTGAATCCTTCTTTTTGACTAAAACAACAGGTGATGCCCATGGACTTGAAGAGGCCTCTATGAGTCCTTTGAGAGCACCTTTTCGACTTCTCGTTGTATGACCTGGCGTTCGGACTGGGAAACACGATTTGGTCGCCACCTAACAGGACTAGCATCGCCGGTATGTATATGATGACGCACGACAGACGTTTGACCTAAAGCGTGGTCATTGGTGTCTAAAATATCTCGGTAGGTAGTCAGAACGTGGTGGAGTTGCGCATGCTGACAGGGCAGAAGATTAGGAGAAATCATCATCTTGATTTCATCGGTAGGCGTGTTTGCTCAGCCGGCTGCAATATTGGACGAGCAGTCTTCAGGGACTCATGCCACAATGTTATATGCATCAAGTGGAAAAACATGGCCTGACGAAAGGCCTTGTGAGAGAACTTGGGTTGAACTTGGGTTGATGCACGTACGTGGGTTGGAGTGGGCCGGTGAAGGCGTTGCCGTGGAAGGTGCAGGCGTCGTTGAGGCCGATGGAGAGGTGGCCGTGGGATCAGTTCCGTGTTCCATCATGGAAACTCCAATTTTACGACCGCTGCGGAGCTCCGTTGTATGTCGCTTCGTTACCCAGCACGTCCACCAATTTGTAAGAGGGATTACAAATACACAAAAGAGAGGTACGAGCGTAATTGCAATATTACAGGTAGGTGTGGCACCCCAGGGCTGCTAGGATCTCGCGCGAAATCCGCTTATTTTTCATCGATGCGTCTACGAACGCGGAGCTATGCCCACTGCCTCGTAACAATATTTTTTTACTCTGGCTAAAGTTAGCTGAGACACACTGTATATATGCCTGCAAAATCAGAGATTACGTGTGGCGTAGGACTGTTGCGCGGTGAAGCCGGCAGCAGGCTGGCGTAGGGGCCGAGCGACCGGCGAGCGACGACTAGCAGATGAACTTCGGCTTGGCTGACGAGAGAATGCTCCAGTGCTGCCAACCTCCGAAACCACTTTTTCCCCTTTCTATAGAGATAAATCTCCCTAGATTTCCCTAGATTTCTTTAGATTTTCTAGGCAAGCAGTTCTTTGAAGACCAGTACGTGTTTGTGCTGTAGAAAACAATTTCCATGTTCACTTTTATAATACATTATTGCATGTATTTGAAAATATTCACTAAAATCACCGTGCTGAAGTGAAAAAATGTCGCAGTACAAATTGAAAAGCTTGAAACAGCATTTTATCCCATGAAGTAACAAAGGTAAGTGGTCATCACATTTAAGCGGGGGCGGTGTAGCATAGCCGTACTTTTTACAAGTCACCAAGAAAAAGGCATTGGATAGAGGTTGAAGAAGAAATAGTTCATGAAAATAATACTTAAGAACACTGCTATCTGTTCAATGCAAACCACAGAAATCTTACACTACAATACAGTGCACTTATTATGGCATGCAAGTCGCAAATGACATCGTAATAATAATAATAACCAGAACGAGCGTATACAGCACAGTACATGAAATATTCGGCAAGCTAGGTCTCAAACATTATTCTTCAATTCTGTTGTTTTGCAACTCTCCCACAGAAAAATCTTCGTGGCGTTCATTTAAAGCATAAACTAAGGCACGCTTACCTTATATATAAACAATGTCTTGAAAAACCTCACTCTCACTCTTTGTCATATCTGATGCACGATTGTGTGACAAAAAATAGTTTTAACCATGAAAGCGTATAATGCCATGTGGCAGTTCATCCCTAGCAACCTGCTGAGTAGTAACGAAAAGATATCTTTATTAGAAATGTTGACTGCCATATATTCGTTCGGAATATATCCTTGCATACCTCCACCAGGCACTTTGCTTTTTATCTTTTTTTCGGCTGTGCAAACTACCGCATATATGCAGCCTACTGCTCTGGCTGCGCTTTTCACAGAAACCTTGGTGACCTTGGCGGAATCACGTGGCTCCATGGGCCAGCTTACTAGCAACGTGACAGTGTCCACGAAAAGGGAAATGAATAAAAAACAACAACAAACCAAACAAATAACGCCGTGGGTTAAAGGTGAGAAAACGGGAAGTTGGTGTAAAGAAAAACATATATATACTTGGTGGGTTCTGACGACTGAAAATAGCGCTAAAAAACGAGGACACAAGAAGAGGACACACATCACAGGCGCTAACTTCCAACATAATATTTATTACCACTGCACGCTCACCTATATCACCAAAAAATACCACATGACATGAAAGATGCGCACAAAAAATTAATTTCTTAGAAAATACAATTCTTTATCACTAAGCGTAAGAGAGGGAGTGCTTGGCACTTAGACCCCAGTGAAGCGATAGCCTCAGCCTCAATAATCTCTCTAGTAAGCTTATCAAACATTCTCTTGATTACTGTGCATGCATTGAATATCGGCGCGCAGCCGCAGGATTTACAATGTCTGGCCAACCAACTCCCCTGGCCGTTTTTCACATTATTACAATGTTCTCTTAATCGATCATTAAGCCAACGGCCCGTCTGTCCAATATACTCTTTACCACAAGAAACCGGGATACGATAAACAACGCATATGATGCAGGGAACATGATCAATTAAGAGAACATTAACATAATTGATCGATTAATAATCGATAAATGATCGAACATTATAGATCGATTAAGAGAACATTGTAATAATGTGAAAAACGGCCAGGGGAGTTGGTTGGCCATACATCGTAAATCCTGCGGCTGCGCGCCGATATTCAATGCATGCACAGTTATCAAGAGAATGTTTGATAAGCTTACTAGAGAGATTATTGAGGCTGAGGCTATCGCTTCACTGGGGTCTAAGTGCGTCAGCACTCCCTCTCTTACGCTTAGTGATAAAGAATTGTATTTTCTAAGAAATTAATTTTTTGTGCGCATCTTTCCTGTCATGTGATATTTTTTTTAGTGATATAGGAGAGTGCGCGGTGGTAATAAACATTATGTTGGAAGTTAGCGCCTGTGCGGTGTTTCCTCTTCTTGTGTCCTCGTTTCTTAGCGCTATTTTCAGTCGTCAAAATGCACCAACAAGCCCAAATTTCGACAGTGTTGGTGGGTTCGAGTGAGAGAACCCTTTCTTTGGTTCAAACAAGGATTTAGGCAATCGACGTCAAACACGAACTTCCCAGAAAGAACCGCAATGAAGTGGAGGAGTGGAGAGCACTGACACAGCGTTGGAGACGGTCACCACCCCGTCCCCCCTTGCACTCCTCGACTCCACTACTGGGCATGGCACAGCTCTTTTGGGTGAGTGTAGAAGGGGTGTAAAAGAGAAAAGGTGAAAGAAGGAACAAAAAAGAGGTTGTGAGTGGGATGTTCCTCCGTTCACAGAGTTACATACAATTAATATTTTATGAAACTCTATGCCTTCGTCAATCTGCTTGCTCCACGTGGAAGCAAAAAATTTCCCTAGATGGTGACAAATTTTTTCTTTTCTCAGTTGCAGCCGAAACTCTCTAGATCTAGGAAAATTTTCAGAGAAATGGTAGCGCTGGAATGCTCTATCGTGTTTACTGCGGCGGGTTTTAAGGATTGGGAAGACAGTGATTGGTCACAGATCAATCGCCACCAAGCCGTAATAGTTAATTAACCAAAAACTAGATTTAGTATTTTTTCCTTGAAATAGTGAGGTTGAGTATTCGTACTTTACAGTTAAGGGCTTAATTTTAACTCGTGCCTTGACTTTAGTAACCAATCAGATAACGTCCTTCTAGTTAATTCTACCCGTTTAAAGTCTATTTTGCCCTCCCTGTCTCTTAACCACAGTGCTTTGAAAAACTCTGCGCCATCATTCTGAACTATAGGGTGAAGCCCTTTACAGAACATTATCAAGTGTTTGGCTGTTTCTTCTTCCTCTCCACACGCACTGCATACCGTGTCTGCCCCTTCGTATTTCGCCCGATATGTCTTGGTTCGCAATACACCCGTCCTGGCCTCAAACAGTAGAGAACTACCCCGAGTATTATCATAGATCCTTTCCTTGGCAATTTCCTGCTTAAAAGTTTGATAGATCTCTAGAGCGGACTTCTTAATCATGCCAATTCTCCATATATCGGTCTCAGCTTTCTTCACCTTCTTATTAACCAATAATTATTTTTGATTTGGTCCCCTGCTGTTCTCTAAGTATTTTCCAGTCAATTTTCTGGTTCGCTACCTCCATTTTGTATCGACATTCTTCATGTACAAGTAGCTGAACACCTTCCTAGCCCAGCACTCGTCCCCCTTTCTCTCAATTGATTCTCAAATTTTATCTTGCTGCTAGCCTCCCTGCCCTCAAATGATGTCCATCCCATATCACCGTGTACTCTCTGAGTTGGTGTATTCCCGTGAGCTCCTAAGGCAAGCCTACCTATTCCACGTTACCTAATTTCTAATCTTGCTTGAACTTCTGATCTCACGCACAAAAGCGCATTGCCCGACGTCAGTCCAGGAACCATTACCCCTTTCCATATTCCTCTCAGAAAACCATACCTGTTGTATTTCGACACTGCCTTGTTTTTCATACTGCTGCATTCCTGTTACCTTAAGTCGTCACGTATATTTCATGTTCCCTCAGGCACTTGGCCCTATAGCTTATCCGTATGCCCAGATATTTGCATTTATCTGCTCTCGTTAGCGTGACCTCCTGTATTCTAAGCTCACTACATTCATTTTCATTAAACATCATGACTGCTTATTTTTTCTTACCGAATCGAAAATCTAACCTATCTCCCTCTTTACCGCAGATGTCCACCAATCTGCAAATCTTCCTTGTTGTCAGTCACTAGCATTATATCATCCGCGTACATCAATGCTGGTAGTGCCTGTTCAATGAGTTTTCCTTGTTTGATTAAAGAGAGGTTGAAGCCCAGTCCACTTTCCTCTAATTTGGCCTATAATCCTTGTAGGTGCATCATGAGTAATAAGGGTGACAGGAGACACCCCTGCCTCAGCCTCCGTTTTGCCTCTGCAGGCTTGGATACCTGTTTTTTCCACTTTATAACTACCTTGTTACCTTTATAGAGATCCTTTAAAAAGATTAGTCACTACATCTTTCACGCCTAGTGTGTCCAGTATTCCCCACAATTCTTCTTGAACATCACTATCGTACGCTCCCTTGATATCCAAAAATGCTAGCCACACGGGCATGTGTTCTTTGTCTGCTGTTTCGATGCACTGCGTCAGTGAGAACAGATTGTCTTCCAGCATCCTGTGTTTCTGAAACCCATTCTGCAGTTCCCCCAGCATCCCCTAATCCTCTATCTATGCCTGCAGTCTTTCTTTTATCAATCTGCATCGCCAGCCTGTAAACCACTGATGTCACTGTTATAGGACGGTAGTTGTTTATGTCAGCTTTGTCCCCTTTCTTTATAGATAATGCTCATCCCGCTAAGCTTCTATCCATTGGGATCTTCACCATTGATTATTATTTTGCTCACTGCCTCTCTCAAAGCCTGCTTAGACTTACGACCTAATGTCTTTATCAGCATAATTGGAATGCCATCTGCGCCTGTTGATGTACTACTGGGAACCCTTTTCTCTGCCCTTTCCCACTCTCAGTTGTAAAAATGGAGCCATTGCCCCACTTGATTTATCGTTGTCTATTGTGCTGCATAAACCACTTCTTTGTTGAAAATTTTGTCACCCTTGTTCTTATATAATGAATAGCTTGTTCCCTTCTAGCTTAGCAGCTTGAGCTGTAGGTATAAACATCTGCTCTGGGTTCGTCTCATTTCTTAGGGAGTTTAGATGGTTTCAAAATTCCGCAGCTGCCTTTCTATCTTTTTTATGTACTTCTGCCAGCCACTGAGCTCCCTTTCTTCTAATCTTTTCATTGATCAGTAGGAATGCATCCCTTCTACAGCTTAGCAAGATTTACAGTTTTCTATAAACATCATCTGTCGGTTCACCCCACTGCTTAGCATTTCTGTGTTACCTAGAGGCATCTGGACGTTTCGCTACAGCACTCTCAACTTTCTCATCCCACCAACTTTTCGGTTTGTGTCTTTTTTTCTGGGGTGACTTGTCACGTTCCTTAGCAAGCTATAGCTCAAACAGTCTAATTAGACTCGTGAATGTCCACACTGCTTTATTATCCTCAGTGATTAGTTTTTGAATTTGTTTAGTGGCTATTTCAATTTGCCTTTCTGAAATAAAATTTTCCTGTTGTTTCTCATCTTGTCTTCTTCCCACTTTCACTGCTCTTCCAAAACTTAGCTTAATACGTTTTTGATCACTACCCAGAATTCTGGAGCCACCTTCATCGACGTGCATTCCCCTGAGCTTATCATACATCCTATGTGAATACAGTGCGTAATCTATTGTCGACTGCAGCCTTCCTACCCCACATGGTATTTGCCCTTCACGCTTCTCGGTACTGTTGCAAATGATAAATCATGCCTTTCACACATATCCATGATCATTTTGCCTATCGGGTTGACATACCCATCTATATCATCTGCTGTGCGCATTCATATCTTCTTGTATGATTATCTGGCACTCTCCTCCTAACTCCTGAATGTCTGATATACACTCTACCATTGCCTGGTTTTCCTATCTGGCCTTTGCTCCCGTCCACAAGTACACGAAACCAAGGAGTGTCACTTGCCCTGCCACTTTCCCTTTTAGCCATAAATGTTCCTTACACTCCTGCTTGAACCTTTGCCAGTCCGTATATTTATTAATGAATGGCCCAATACCACCCCCCTTTCTGCTGCCTTCTGTTATATTACAATATTCCCACGCGTAGTCGGGATTGCTGGAGGTTGTTGCATGTCCCTGAGATCTGTTTCTACAAAACCATATACGATCGGCCTCTCCTCCCTTAGCTGTTCTTCTATTCCTACCACACTGCAAGTCAATATAACCTATGTCTGAATTCGCTCGGCGGTCGTGGCTAGGTCTATTTCTGCCCCAGACTCGACCTATCTTAGATACTGGTGCCACTTTGGAATCGTATCTGTCCATACCACCGGTCAAAGAGTCTCCGTGGTTGTTTTTGTCGTTACTAGCTATCCTGCACACCGGAGGGCCCGCTTGCTTCTCAAAAAAGCTACTGCGCGGCCTGAAAGTCACCAACCCACTTCATGACCTAGCCGCCCATCGAAGTGAATTATGTGTCGTTGAAAAACACCCCACCTATGCACCTCTCTGTTCATTTCTACCACCTAAAATGTCTTTCTCTCGACTCATCCGCCATATCTCTTGGTTTGCGTTGACAACTGCTCTTTGGAAATTGCTATCACGCACCGGTACCTCCAGGTATCATGTATATCACTACCTGTACCTGAGGCGAAGTGGTTCACATGTCATTGACGCCTTTCGCCAGTGTGGTTGCTAGTCCTGCTGTATCTTCATTTAAGACATCGTTTAAAACGCCTGAAATTATTACAAGGTTTCGTCTATCAGCTGTAGTATTGAGTTTCGCGCTCGCTTGCCTCATGACTGTTTCCAGCTTGCGTCCTGGGAACGCTCCTACTGCGACCCTCTTGTCACCACTTACCCTCTTTTTGATGGCTTCTGTGCATCGATTTAAATTCGAGTCCCCGGCGATTATCACATGCTGTGACTTTTCAGATGGAGCGTCCTGCCCCTGGGGTTACTTGCACTTGTGACGCCGGCTGCTTTGTCGCCTCCCAGCCCCACCACTGATTCGCTGAAGCTGGGCCTTGCGACAATTGAACCGGCTGAACCTGTTTTTTTTTCAAACTTGCTTGCTCGTTCTTCTCCGCCGTTCTGGTTGCCAGCTCCCTACTGTTCCCACCATAGGCCGCTCCTCGGTTCACCTTGGCTAGTGCTTCCTCGGCAGACTTCAACCTTTCTCTCATTGCCCTCGTTTCCTCTTGCTCTGTCGCCAACGCAGTCTCAAGCTCGGTGATTGTCATCAGCATGTCACTCTGGGCAACCATCATTTTCTACATTTTTTCCTCGACCTCACATTTCCTCGACTATACTTCGCGTCAGCCTCTTCTCCATCCGGTTCTACACTTGAGTTCACTTTCAAACCCACCCCACATTCTGAACACTTTACAGTCTTTTTAACCATGTCTTTCTGACACCAATTGTCCCTATGACTTGTCTCACTCAATAATTACAAAACTCGAGCCCTGCCCTACGAAAAAGAGAAATTCTACGCTTTACTACAAAAACTTGCGTGTTCAATGTACGTGCACCTCCCCCACGGGGTGGCAAAAGAAGAGAAACAACAACAACAAAAAAATAAATCATACACACTCGCACAAACTAATGAATACCTGGTGACAAACCCCCGAAAAAGTCATACAATATATTAAGTGCTACAGGGATTCTAACTGCTGCCTAATAATCATAAAGACAAGCTCGAAACATGCAAAACCACTTATCTGCGCAGTCGATCAGGAGCGCTCAAAAAACAGGTCCATCCACCTTGACAGTCCGAACCGAATCCAAGGTCCAAATCGAAATCCAAGGTAACGGCTCAGCTCCACATAGGGGCATATAAAGAAAACTCTAACCCACTGGTGCGTTACCATGACGCTAAGGGTTGCGCGACACAACAATCCGGGGGTGGGAGGAGGTAGATACTTCCCAACCCCTTCCTTTGTCTATGCTCCTGGTCACGTGTTTCACATTTAGGAGCGGCGGGCGCATTTTGATAGAGGAGGAAAGCTAGGTTACCGCGCACTGTGCGAAGTTGGTGCTCGTTGAAGACCGACTCCAGCTATTTTTTGAGGTCATTAGATCGCAAGGAAATTCATGGGGTACGTTCCTTTACACATTTTCATAACTTATGCGAAATTACAGGCTTGACAGATGCGCTGATTGTTTGTAAATGAATAATAAAGATTGCTTGAAACGTTACCTGGCCTGCCAGAATTATTGGCAGCACAATTTGAGTGACAGCATGTTTGGCAAACCAACGGAAAAGACGCAGCTGATGTTATCGGCACAGCATTTAATGTGCTGGCCACAGGACAACGGTGGCTTTTTGGCACAGAAAAGCTTCTTTCCTTCCTCTTTGTTTGGCAAGTGCTTCGCAGGTCTCGCTTTCAGTTTTCATATTCCGTGCCACGGGACCAGTATACGACTTTCAGTTCTTATCACACATTACATCATACGCAGACAGTGCACTCGGTTCGGTTCTTGTTTAGGTGTTGTCCCTTTTTCTCTATTAAAATTATTTTCCGAGTTGCTGAGCATTTCAGATATCGGTCTTGAGACAAGAGCCTCCCAAGAACATAGAAACAGCAATACCTTGACATAAAATCGCTGGAGAAGGCTTTTAAAGAGGATTAGACGATCGAAGTTTCTGAATACCTCTATTTCGGCGTTCTTAACAATCGCATCATTGTTTTAGTACATAAAACCTTATATATAAAAATAAGCTCTCTGGTTTTATATGTGAAGCATTTCACAGCAAACCTCGGTGACTTTGAGCACATCCATCCATCCATCTATCCGTCCACCAACCCACACACCAACCCATCCATTCATCCATCTATCCATCTATCCGTCCACCCACCCACACACCCACACGCACACTATCTATCTATCTATCTATCTATCTATCTATCTATCTATCTATCTATCTATCTATCTATCTATCTATCTATCTATCTATCTATCTATCTATCTATCTATCTATCTATCTATCTATCTATCTATCTATCTATCTATCTATCTATCTAGCCGATTACGTTTGTGTGCTCTCGGGCTCACCCCCTTAATTTGGCGCGAACCAAAATTAGCATGGGAGGGTAAGGTCGTTCGATGGATATGATGTGCTGGACAAGACATGACTAACGTCACGACCTCGTCGCGTACGTCGTCAAACACTTCCCGCCAGACGCTGGCACATACCCACAGGAAGTTATGTGCCACTGATATGCGGGTATGTGCCACATGTGATTGACACTTACCCCCGTATTCACAAATGTTCCTTCACTCAGGATCTCTCCCAGACTCAAAAAAGCCGATGGGAACGCCGTCTCTTGGCGGATCCAGTCACTGCATATCGGATATCCTGCAGCGATTTTCGAAAAGCGCAGCTTCAATTTTAGTCGAGAAGCGGTACAGTGCTCAACTCAGTCAAGTGAAGGATTGAATCCGAGTCGAGGAGCGTTTCTGAATACGGGGGTTAGTATCTATCCAGGAACGACGAGAACACGTATGGGTAATTTCAACGCACCAGCGATCGCACAAGTTTTTGGGCGTCATAATTGACAGGAATCTATCATGGAGCGACTACGTTTCGTACATGAAGAAACGGATGATTGATATGTGAGTTTTTACGTCCCAAAACCACCATTTTGTTATGAGACACCGTAGTGGAGTGCTCCGGAAATTTCGACTACCTGGGGTTCTTTAACGTGAACCCAAATCTGAGCACACGGGCCTACAACATTTCCGCCTCTATTAAAAATGTAGCCGCCGCAGCCGGGATTTGAATCCGCGACCTGCGGGTCAGCAGCCGAGTACCTTAGCCACTAGGCCACCGCGGCGGGGCCACGAAGAAACGGTTAATGGACATCTGTAATATACTGAAGTTCTTTGCAGGGAAGACTTGGGGAATGTCTCCCAGTGCAATGCTACAGCTGAACATTTTTCTCGGTTTCGTGCGGTATAGTTTACCGGCATTGACCAATGCAAGCAAAACAAGCCTTCGAACGCTCCAGAGTGTTCAGTCCCAGGCACTCCGGATTTGCCTCGGCTTGCCTCGTAGTGCGTCGACAATGGCTACTATAGCTATCGCCAGTGACCACCTCATCACGACACATATCGACGTGTGTGTGTCCTGAGGCACTCAGGACACACACATAAGGCATATTGCTCGGACACCCTGCCACCACCTAGCCTCTTTACCAGCAGACAGACCACGTTCGTCATTTTGCCAAACGGTCACCACATATCGCGATTCTTCGCCAACATGCTTCACTCCCGCCGCCAGGCCTTCGACTCCTCCCTGGTGCCTGACTAAGGCTAACATCAGGCTAGCCATACCTGGCATCCAGAACAAAGCAGATATGTCGTCACCTGCTGTTAGACAGACAGTTTGCTCTGCGCTTGTTATACGAGACGTATCAAGGCTGTATACACGTATACACCGACAGCTCTGTTTTACAGAGAAGTTCAATGGCATCGTTTGTTATACCGATAAAAGACACGACAAGAAAATTCAAGACCTCCCACCTTACGACATCAACGGGAGCAGAGCTCACAGCTCTTCGTGCCGCATTGCAATTCATCAGCGATCAACAGCCACGAAAATGGACAATTTTCAGTGACTCAAAGGTGGCACTGCAATACCTTCTATCACCTTTATGCCACGGCCCGTACGAACAGCTGGTATTAGAGATTGCAGAAAAGACTCACCAATTCATTGAGGAAGGACATGAAATAGCCTTTAAATGGCTTCCAGCTCATTGTAGAATGATTGGCAATGAACCGGCCGATCGAGCTGCCCGTTATGCCCATAATGAAAGCGATGAAATATCAATTCCGCATTCCAGAACTGACTCTGCACAGAAACTCCACATGCTTGCTCGCAAGTGCACCACGTCACAATGAAACTAGTCACATTTCATCCATGCATGGTTAGTTATTTTAGACCCAACTCTCAGTCTTCGAATTCCTCCGGAATTACGCTGACGAGACGCTACCATGCTGTGCAATTTATGGTTGGACGTCGCATTTACCAATGCGTACGCGTTCCGCATAAGAATGGCCGACACTGCTGAATGCGACCATTGTGGCAGTGATGAAACAACTTGGCACATGCTGTGTGAATGACCACAATACTGCTCGCAGAGACAGTCACTCTGCAATGCACTAGATGAACTGGACAACCAGCCTGTTTCGGAAGAATGAATCCTGCGCTGTGACAGGACTTTATGTCGCAGAAGAAGGCTGTGAAGGCGCTCCTGCACTTCTTGCGTTCAACGGGCCTGTCCAAACTCATTTTATATCTCTCTATATCTATCCTCTTTCCGACCCTTTTCCCCACTATCGTACAGGGTAGCAAATAAGTTCGTCTAGGTTAACTTCCCTGTCTCTTCCTTTTATATATTTCTCTTTCTCTCTTTAACGCACCAGGTTTATGAAATACCCACCATCAGTAGCATCAATCCAACATATGCAAAAAATAAATGCCAGGGTTCCAGCTGGAATCAAACCCAAGCATTTTGCGCGGCAGTGGAGAATTTTACTACAGAGCTACGCTAGATCTCAGAACTAACTTTCGAATAGACGCTAATCTTCTTAAAACGTCAATAGTGGTTGCAGTGTGCCTACCAAATAATATAAAAATTACATATGTACTTTTTTTATACAGTCGTAATGTCGAGTATACGCCAACTGTGGTTAGTTGCCATGCGCTGAAGTAGATTTATGTAGCAGTGTCCAGGGCCAGCATCCTCGCGAGCATCAGCGCTTCATATTAGCTTCTGGTGTTGCTGATACCCATGTTCCAGTTGGCATCGTTGCGCAAGTGCAAACAACTGGTTATAAAAACATCTGCCCGGCTGCAGCGGCTCCATTTTTGATGTAACTGGAAATTTTGTCGGCTTGTGTGCTTCGATTTTGGTGGACGTTAGAGAACGCCAGGTGGTTGAAATTTCCGGAGCCCTCCACTACGGCGCATCTCATAATCGTATAGTTGATTTGGGACCTTAAACGCCCACATATGAAATCAATAAACATCTGCTAATCTTCAACATGTGTCTGTACGTGCGACATTCGTACATATATTTAGCGCCATTTCAAGACAATTCGCTCAATAAAAACTGCAACATGATCCTCTTTTCTCCGCATGCATCGCATAACGTCAATTCCCAGGTACGTGGGATCTACCAATTTTTCTTCTTTTTTCTGTTTTTAAAGGCAATGCACTGTGGTATAAAAAGTTTTGCATTGTACTGCGCGTTGCTCATTTCATGACCGCTTTTCGTTTTTGTTATGTTTTCTTCCTTAGCAATGAATGAAACTGGGCTAGTTGGTACACACTCATCACGATCAGCGCCCAAAAAGCATAAAAAAGAAAAAAAGTGCATGACATGAGTGCTGTAACATCTGAAAGTTGAATGGGTGAAACGTGTCATGGAAATCTTGACAACGCCCACTAAGCACGTCATTCAATATCGTGTTGACATGAAATCTCAGCATCTGTGAGTGCAATTAAAGCTGGCTCACGCAACAGTCTCTTGGTTTTTTTTTGGTTTCATACGCTTGAGCAATTTCACGCATGCGCTGGTCTCTAAGCCTCATCACCATAGTGCTTTTGTTTAATTCAACTACGCAGCCGGGATGCTGGCAATCGAGGTCAAGATGCGTAGATGGTGCACTTTCGAGGCAGCTATAGTGGGCTCCCACAGAACCAAATTTTAAGTCTCAAATCTCGAACCTCCCGTCTGCCCAATTTACGTGCCCCCGCATGAAAAAGGGATGGAGTTAGACAGCACTTGTGTCTTGTGTTTTTTGTGCTTTTTTGTGCTCTGATTGAAAAGCGATCACTTAGCCAATAACTGATTAGTGGTTACCAATTATTACAGAGAGGGAGTTTGTTCAAAAAGACGCTGGTTTGAACTAGCACAGCCCGGTCGTCCACTCTACCGGTCAGCGATGGACGTCGCAGTTTTCATTCTGCCCATCCTTGTTCGGCATGGCACGCCTTCATATTTGATCAGGAACCGTGGTCGCTGTTTCCTGTCTCTTGTGGTTGACGACCTACTTCGACATCGTGCTTTTCGACACTACTTTACGACTTCTTACGATCGTCACAACGAAAGACTTACCGAACACCTCAACCACACATTGACTGACATCCTTTCCATGTACGTTTGTGGCAACAATGTACACCAATTGTGACATATGCTCCGGTCGTCAGCTTCGCCTTCAACTCATTGCGTAATGAAACTGCCGGCTACTCACCACCTTTTTGTCCGCCGTCACTCCATACTGCTTTTTTGATGATTGAACAGATCTTATTTCTGGAGAGACACAGAAAAACGAAGCGAAGCTAAAGGCCATTCGGCCTGATGTTTTCGACACCCTGATTACGTATAATCTGCCATCCACATTCGCACACCGATTGTGTGGTCGCCCGTGCTCTCAATTTACACACAGTAGCCCACGCTTTGTTCTCGTGGTAACATTATGCACAAAAGTAGCCCTAAGACTGTCGACATAGGGATGCCGTTACGCTTCCGTAAACACGCACAGCTACAATGATTGCCTAATATTCTGCTCTAAAGGTGGACACAAAACATGGAAGTCGAAGAGAGAACGACGAATCTAGAATAGAAGAGATAATTCTAATTCCACAATTTTATTCACTTTGAAAAGCATTGGTCGCTACAAATGTCTTTTAGGCAATGTGTCAGTTATTCGTTATTATAGAGTTTAATAAGCGGAGTGACATTAGTTTTACATTGTTTGGAAAATTAGAGTTGTACCTATTAGCGATTGCACCGAGGTCATTATTCGAACCCCTGTTATGTCAAAAAGGCTTTGTACAAAAATTAGAAAAAATTGAGTCGCCTAAAATGTTGGCTATTATGCTCCGAAAAACAAGTCATGATGGGAAAGAAAAACGGTTTGGAAACGCTTGGCGTTGGACTCATACAGCCTTTCAAATGACTGTACTACTAACAATTTGAACTGAATAACAAGTGTAGAGATCCTAGCTTTTTTGTACAAGAACTTGGGTGCCCCGAACTTTTTAAGACTTAAGCATAATCTCAAAGCCTGGCTCTTAAGGACTACAAGATAGAGAAGCTTTATAGCAGGAGCTCCAGTGTATAAGGTGCACCCGAATGAACTTTTTTTTACGGTCGCTATATGCGCATGCGCACCACAACGATTCAACGGCGCCACCCCGAAACATTTTTGGTGGCTTGTGGCCTCCGAAGCCTGTCGGTGCCCTATCACAGAAGCAATGGGTCTCAGAGGCAACATTGATGTAGGCTGCATAGGCCTGCAGTTTTTTTTCAGGGGCGAAGCTCCTTATAGCGGCACCCATTCGTCCCTCGTAGCCGTTGTAGCAGTGTGTAGCAAGTATAACATTTTGACCTGCAAGATGGTGCTGGTGAGAGATTTCTTTTGTGCGTTGTTGAACAATGAAAGATAGTGCTCAATGTACATGCCAATGGCTGCTAAGGGGGAATGAGAGACAGGAGAATTCTGCTATTAGTTAACGTGCACGCTGCGAATTTTTTATTGTTCAACAACGCCCAGAGGAGAAGAAAGCATTGATACGTTATACTAACTAGGTGTGACCTCCTAGGTTTTAGAAAGATTCAGCGAGCGTTGGGCCGCAGTGCCATGAATACAGTGAACCAGTTTATACCACGAACTCGGGGTGGTTGAAGGTGGGAAGTAGACACGAAGCGCAAGCCGTAAGAAAGTGTGCGCGTGCCTTCTATCGTTCAGTTCTTGGAATGTCCGCCGAATGGCGGTGTTTTCATATGAGGAATATAGGATGAAAAGATGCGAGATGGTGGTACTTGGAGTGTTGATACGGTGGGCGAACGGACTCACAGGTAGAAGCAAGGACGTACGCACGGATGGCTGCACGGACAGATGGACGCATGGACGGATGCAGGAGTGGATTCATGCACGAAAACAGGAATGGACGCACAGATGAACGTGCGCACGCACTGACATACGCACGCACGTGCGGCCACACAGACGGACGCATCGATTGACCGAAACAAGAACAAATGGACAGACGAATGCTTCACCCCACTGTCCATCATTCACTCCGTTGTGATGCTGCCTTTTTTTGTTTAAGAGCAGCTAGAACATTAGATTAAGATTTGCAGCAGTGTTCTAAATGAGTCATTGGCAAAAACGAAAATTGAATTCGATGACCTATTTTATGCTAATGCCAAACTTCTACCATATATATATATATATATATATATATATATATATATATATATATATATATATATATATATATATATAGTAACGGAGAGAAAAAGAGACAACGCCCGATACTGGGCCAGATGTTCTTATTCTTCCTCTACCTTCCCTCAGCTGCCCACGCGCCAAAGCGCCAGCGTCTTTTTTGGTCATGACACTCGGCTATGACTGCGCGCGCGCGGAGTTGGCGGCAAAGTTTCTGGTGGACGGCACTGGCTGCCTCGAGCTGGTTGCTCTTTTGCACGCCACGATGTCTTTTGAAGAAGTGCTGTGGACTCGGGCGGCTGGCACTGGCTGCCCCGTTGCGGCCGACGCTCTCGGCCGCGATTTGGTCCCGGTATCTGCCAAAGGTAGATCTGGCGGTCGATATAGTGGCTGGATCTCGGAGGTCGGCCTTGGCCACGCTGAAACTGGGTATCGGAGTCCTCCACAAGTCTATAGGGAGGTCGAGACTGGCTGCTGTCTGCATCTTGAGCGCTAACTTTCTCCTCATGATCTTGGTCAGTGACACCAGCAGTGGTTACTTTGGGCTCTACCGGCGCCATCACCGTAGACGGTTCAAGCATAGATGATACTGGTGTCTCCACTTGCCTCAGCAAAGGTGATATTGGGGCTGGCTTCTCTAACTGAGCTATATGAGGACTGGTATCAGCCTCTTCCACTGACATGATGGCATCGCGTACCGGCGCGGGTACTGAGAGCAGCAGTGGCGTGTCGCAGCTGCGTCTGACGTCATTCGTAGGACAGGCGGAGAAGCTTTCTGCCGCGCAGCTGGAGGGCTCCGAGGAACCTTCGAGGGGTTGCTCCACTTCAGCTCGGTGTGCGAATAGGGTTGCGTCGGTGAAGGGCAATGCAGCCCAGTCGAGATGATTCTCTGCGGCTGTTTCGTTGAAGCAACGCCCTTCAAGAGGTCCGACTTCGGTAGCGGCCTCTGGCCGCAGTGATATTGCTTCGGGAACATCTCGTGTGGTAAGCTGCAGCGCACAGCTGCATCCTCGAGGTGGAAAGCCTCTGGAGCTTGCTCCTCGATACCGGCCAGGTTGGACGGGGTGGTGGTGTAGAGGTGGTAAAAGTTACGACTGAAAGCAGCTATGAGCTTGCAGCTCCACCACTCCGCCCATGACACCTGCTTCCAGCCTTCATACCGGTGCCACGCCGCTGCCCCTTCCCGAAGATGGTCTTCAGCCACGGTCCATTTCTGAGATTCCGTTCAGGCCTCCCGCAGTGCTAGCACGTTGATGGTTGCCACCCAGCTGTCGGCGTCGTTCCAGACCCCGTCAAATTCCGGCAGTTCGTAGGTGGACGGCGATGATGGGGCGGCACGTGAGAATGCGGATATCACTGAGGCAACGCCGTTGAGCTGGTCTGAGAGCTGCAGGAGGGTGCCCCAAAGCTGCCTGCGTTGCTCCAATGGACTTGCCTCAAGGTCGTGCAAAGCAGCTATGTCCAACACGGCGTTAGTGGCATGCCATTCTGGCAACATTGTAGGAGCTCGCTCGGAGATTGACGCTGTCAGTACGTCAGTCTTGACGCGGAGTAGCGCGATGGTACGCCGCAGGTTCGCGGCGCGGTCGTGTGTGAAATCCGAAGCGTTGGTGATCGCGGTCTTCGAATGAAAAGCGGTTGCAGCACTCACGCCGGTGAGTTTGACGAGCAAAGAAGCCTGGACGGGGTTCCCTCGCAGCACGTATGTTGAAAGAGTGCGGCAACGGGAATGTAGGCCATGGGAAGCGTGAGCGGCATTCCCAAAGGACAGGAACCGGTGCGTATCCCTGCAGCGAAATGGTGGCAGGGTGTCAATAAGGTCATGTCCTACAACCGCAGGGGCGGCCTGGACGCCGTCCACTGGTGATTTGAAGGGTAGCTGAAGCGGCGGGTGGGACACCATTGCCAAGGAAGCATGAACGGTGTTCCTCGATGGAGAAGCCCGCACTTCCGACGAACCACGACGACACGTACCGGTGGCTTCCCGCAGAGAGTTCACTTGTCGGCTTGCGCTGACGGCAGAATCCATGGCCAAGGACGTGTGGACGGCGTCCCTCGTGAAATGGCACCGGTAACGGGTACTGTAGCCGCTGAGGAGGGCTTGACGCCGTCCCCGAACGGTGGTGGCAGTGGCGGCAGGTGAACAGCTGCCAAGGAGGCCTTGAAGCCGTTCTCAAGCGGTGCTTATCGCAGCTACCCTGGATGACGAAGCCGAGACGTAAGCCTTCTTCTTCGTCGACTGCGCCATTGTAACGGAGAGAAAAGAGACAACGCCCGATCCTGGGTGATGATGATGATGATGATGATCCTTGACACTCTGGCGCACACCCACAAAGGGGGATCGGCCAAGAACCGGGCGGCTGTTCCTGGGCCAGCTGTTCTTATTCTGTCTTCTTCTTTCTATACTTACCTTAGCTGCCCACGCGCCCAAGCGCCAGCGTCTTTTTTGGTCATGACAATATATATATATATATCTATATATATATATATATATATATATATATATATATGAAAGAGGATTGGCAAAACGAAACCTTTTTATTTGTCCTACGTTTCAGCCGGTGACCAGCCTTCATCAGGCAAAACACGATACGAAAATGCGCTTTTCCAAAGCTGGCATAGTATATCAGGGGCCCCAGACACGTGAACCGTCACTATCATACACGATCTACTGCATGTGACGAGTAATGAACGGTGCGCAGAGAGTGTCAAAGCAATGTCAAAGCAAAATTACGAGAATGCGTGAACGTCGCAGTAGATAATGTATGATAGCGATGGTTCACGTGTTACGGGCCCCTGATATACCATGCCTACTTAAGAAAAGCGAATTTTTGTATCGTGTTTTCCGTGATGAAGGCCGGACGCCGGCTAAAACGTACAAAAAAATAAAACGTTTTGGTGTTGCCGTACTCTATTTCTTGGTTTTTTTACTGGATTCAAGGCCACCGTTTTTTGGTATATATATATATATATATATATATATATATATATATATATATATATATATATATATATATATATATATATATATATATATATATATATATATATATATATATATATATATATATATATATATGAGATCTAACAGACAGTAATGCCAAGGAATGTACAGGGGAAGTTATTGGAACCAATAGAATGTAAATAAGAAGAAAGAAAAATGGATGAAAAAATGAACAGCCATGAGAAGGAATCGAACCTACTACTTTCGAATAACGCGTTCGACGCTCTAACGCGTTATTCCTGCTCACGGTTCCTGCTCGATTTCTGCTCGCGGCTGGTTATTTTTTCATCCACTTTTCTTTCTTCTTATTTACATTCCATTGGTTCTAATAACTTTCCCTGTACATTGCTGGGCATTACTGTCTGTTACACGGAAAAAACGAGCCCTTAGGTATACACTTCTTTCCTTATATATATATATATATATATATATATATATATATAGTAGACGTTTATTGGCGGAGATTTGTCGATGATGCTTGAGAGTGACAGTCAATGCGGGTACTGACCCTCTGCACGAGCTGCTCTTCTTTTTCCTAAAAAGGGCGACCCACTTAAAGGCGCTGTAGAGGACGATCCACTGTACGAAGGCTTCGCCACAACTACCCCGGGTACGAAGAGGAAGCCGCCTGGCGACCTAACAGTTGGTTACTATGAGAGGGTCATGGTAGGCTTTGAGGCGCTCCCCGTTGACAATGTCGCGCCCTCGACGGCGCATGTCCGAAGATGGTTCGATGGGTTCGATCAAGTAATTTACAGGGGAAGTGCGTTCGACGACACGGTAGGGGCCTTCGTATTTGTGCAATAGTTTTGAAGATAGGCCTCTTGAAGTGGTAGAGATCGAGAGCCAGACGAGCTCTCCAGGGAGGAACGTGGGCGCAGTAGTGCTGGTAGTAATGAGCGCAGTAGCGCGAATGCCTTTTTGCCGCTCTTGATCATGCACTGTAAAGGTCCTTGCAAGCTCTCGACACTCTTCAGCAAGCTTGGCTGTAGCAGAAATAGGCGCCCACTCGGACGGATCTGGCTTGTACGGAAGTATAGTGTCGATGGTGTGCGACGGGTGCCTTCCATATAATAAAAATAAAGGTGAAAAGCCGGTAGTGCTTTGAGGGGTGGTGTTATATGCGTAGGTGACGAAGGGTAGAATGGCATCCTAATTTGTGTGATCGGCGGCGACGTACTTAGAGAGCATGTCACCGAGCGTACGGTTGAAGCGTTCAGTGAGGCCATTCGTCTGCGGGTGATAAGCAGCAGTTTTGCGGTGAACAACGTTGCACTCTTTGAGAATGGCTTTGACGACTTCAGACAAGAAGACGCGGCCTCGACCATTGAGCAGTTTCTGAGGTGAACCGTGTCGCAGCATGAATCATTGGAGCAGGAAGGAGGCCACATCACTCGCTGTAGCCGCGGGGAGAGTGGCAGTTTCGGCGTATCGCGTGAGGTGGTCCACAGCAACAATAGCCCAGTGGTTACCAGCCAACGTTAGTGAAAGTGGCCCATACAAATCAATGCCAACGCGCCCAAACGGCCCTGCAGGGCAAGGTAGAGGTTACAGACCTACCGGCGACAGGTGCGTTGAAGTTTTGCGGCGCTAAAATTCTATGCAGGAGCGAACGAATTCCTGCACGTAGTGGTACATGCCGAACAAAAAGTACCATTGGCGAATGCGGTGGTAAGTCTTCGAAGCCCCGCAGGGCACACATTGTGGATCAGAATGCAAGAATTCGCATATGTCAGAGCGCAGACTGCGGGGTATGACTAGTAGCCACTGGCGGCTTTCACCTTTGTAATTGCGTCGGTGGAAGAGGTCATCGCGAACGGCGAATTGGTGGGCTCGACGACGCAACGCGCGAGTGGATGGAGTGAATGGATCAGTCAGCAAGTCTATAAGTGAGGCAATCGATTGATCCTTGCGTTGTTCAGTAGCAACGGCATGAATGCTAATGGAAGAAACGGAAAGTTGGGACGCTGTGTCGTGGGCATTGTCGTCAGGCACGGGAGAGCGCGACAGGGCGTCCGAGTCAGCATGTTGCCTTCCGTTGTGATACAGCACGCGGATGTCGTAGTCTTGCAGGTGAAGTACCCACCGGGCGAGACGGCCTGAGGGATCTTTCAATGATGACAACCAGCATAGTGCGTAATGGTCGGTGACTACATCAAATGGGCGACCATACAAATAAAGTCGGAACTTGGTAAGAGCCCAGACGATTGCCAGACATTCTTTCTCAGTGACGGTGTAGTCTCAGCTTTTGTAAGCGTACGGCTTGCATACGCCACGACATATTCCGGGAACCCTGGTTTGCGCTGCGCAAGGACAGCGCCTAGACCGACACCACTGGCGTACGTGTGCACCTCTGTAGGGGCCGTAGGGTGGTACGGGCGGACTATGGGAGGCGACGTCAATAAACGACGGAGCGTTGTGAATGCGTCGTCACACTGTGATGACCACGAATAGAGAGGCCCGTTACTTCCGAGGAGCTTCGTCAGCGGCGATACGATAGACGCGAAATTTCGGATGAAGCGTCGAAAGCAGGAACACAGCCCTACGAAACTGTGCAGTTTCTTCACGGATGTCGGCTTGGGGAACTCGGTCATGGCCCGAAGCTTGGCTGGATCGGAAAGAATTCCGTCTTTGGACACGACGTAGCCGAGTATTGTCAGCTTCCGAGCTGCGAATTGGCACTTTTTTAGGTTCAGTTGCAGACTGGCATCACTCAGACGCGTGAAAACATGCCGAAGGCGTTGAAGATGCGTGGAGAAGTCCGGAGCGAAAACAACGACGCCATCGAGGTAGCAGAGGCACTTGTGCCATTTAGGTCACGAAGAACGGTATCCATCATGCGCTCAAAGGTAGCGGGCGCATTGCACAGCCCAAACGGCATTGCGTTGAATTCGTACAAGCTGTCGGGAGTGACGAAAGCGGTCTTCGGTCGAGCGTCCTCAGCCATAGGTACTTGCTAGTACGCTGAGCGCAAATCGAGAGATGACAAAAATTCGGCTCCTTGCAGGCTGTCATTCGCGTCATCTACACGTGGTAGTGGGTACACGTCCTTACGAGGGATCTTGTTGAGGCGCCAGTAGTCCACACAGAATCACACAGAACCGTCCTTCTTCGCGACGAGAGCGACAGGAGACGCCCAGTGGCTGTTAGAGGGTCGAGTAACATCGCGGCGAAGCATGTCATCCACTTGCTCGTTGATTACACGGCGTTCTGTGGGAAATACGCGATATGGACGTTGCCCTAGTGGTGGTTGTGCGCCTGTGTCGATGCGATGCGTAACAGTGGATGTGCGGCCGAGAGAAGGTTGAGCGACATCGAAAGAAGAGCGGAATTCTGCCAACAGGGCCAGAAGCTCGGAGCGCTGGACCGGCGTAAGGTTGTCGGCAATGGAAGGACCGAATACATTAGCGAATGATGAAACAGATGTAGAAACAGCACTAAGCGTATTGGTACTTTGGCAGTGCGTTTCATCAGGTTGATCCACGACTTGCGCGTCTTCGATGGGTTCCACGCTGCCGAGACACTCCCCTCGCACCAACGTAACACTGTACGGGGATGAGTTCAGAACAAAAATAGTGGTGCTGCCGTGAGTGACTTGCACCATCGCGAAAGGAACCAGGAAGCCTTTTCTGGTGAACACACGACGAGATGGCGAAAGGAGTGCAGCGGTGTCAGAAAGACTTGCGCAGTAGACCGACACCGCCGCGGACGAGTTTGCAGGCACTTGCGTGTCGTCCCTGACGAGTAACTTGCTTGCAGAAGGTGGACTGTCGACCAGCGTCAAAGGAGAGAATTGTGTCAGCTTTATTTCTGCTGGTGAGCAATGAATGACGGCGTCGTGGCGGGAGAGAAAATCCCATCCTAGAATGACGTCGTGTGAGCATAAAGGAATTATGACGAATTCAACGACATACGGCCCGTCCTGAATCATGAGGCGGGCTGTACACATCACTGTAGGGTGAATGCTTTGGGCGCTGGCTGTACGGAGGGAGAGCCCGGAAAGTGGCGTGGTCACTTTGCGCAGTAATCGGCTAAGTTTTGCGTCCATAACGGATACGGCGGCTCCAGTATCTACAAGGTCAGATGCACGAACACTATCAACATGCACGTCTATCACGCTCGATGGTCTTTCCTGGGGGCTTCCGCAGTTCGACAGCGTCTCAGCCCTTGCCTCGTGAACTGCGACGACTAGTTTCCCTGGTCATCCTCCAGTGGACGTGGCCGCATCGGTGACAGTGAGCGACGTCGCGGAGAATGTGATCGGCAGGTAGATGGAGCAGGGCGGGACGACGGTGACGTAGGCACCGGTTGGTCATAAAAGCGGCTCGATGGGCTCGGGAAATTGGAGGTGACCTGTGCTCGCTGCACATGGTTGCAACAGCGTGCTACGTGACCGACGCAACCACAAGCAAAGCAGAAGGGGCGATTGTCAGCAGTGCGCCATCGGTTCGCGGGCCCCATCCATGTCGCAGAACGCGATAGGCGAGCCGGCTGTCGATATAACTGCATAGTAGGCGGTCCACGCACGAATGGCTTGATTTCAGCGAGCAAGGTGGTGTGGTCAGGAAGTGTTGACAAGGCCGAGAGATCAACGTCACGTGAGGGTGGTCAACGGGTGATCGAGCGCTGCCGCCGCAGCTCCTCGTAACTTTGGCATAGTGTAATGATCTCTGCCACAGTGCGAGGGTTCTTGGCCAGTAGCATGGTGAAGGCATCATCAGCGATGCCTTTTAGAACATGGGTAATTCTGTCAGCCTCTGACATGCTCGCGTCCACTTTCTTGCACAAGTCAAGGATGTCCTCTATGTAACTTGTGAAGGACTCACTGGTCTGCTGTGCTCGTTCACGTAACCGCTGTTCGGCTTGCAGCTTACGAACGGCTGGACGGCCGAACACGTCGACGACGGCGGTTTTAAAAGCGGACCAAGTGAGGAAATCGGATGCGTGGTTGTTGTACCACATATCGGCCACAACCGCGAGGTAGAAAACCAGGTTGCCGAGTTTACCTGCCTCGTCCCGATGATTGGGGGCGCTCAAGCGTTCGCTCACGCGTTCGTATTGTAAGCCATATGTCAACAAAGAGCGTTAAGGGAAAAGTCAGGGAGGCGGAGAGGATTTACTGGATGGCAGCTATGGAGAAAAAACCGGCTTTGAGTAACTACCGAAAGGGCAAAAATGAAATAAGGAGGGAGGCATTTTACGATAATTCAAGGGGAAGCGCTTTACTGTTTGAAGCGAGATCGGGTTGCCTTAGAACGCGTAGTTATAAAGCAAGATTCAGTAAAGAAGAAGAACAATGCACATGCTGCGGGAAAGATAAGGAAACGGCGGAGCATGTTCTGATTGAATGTGGAGATATCCACCCAGGTGTACGTTTGGGCACGAGCCTACAGGAAGCCTTGGGTTTTAGGGACAACAATGGAAAGCTGCACACACCCGCGATTGAAATAAGTAAGAGACGGTTAGAGTATTGGTGGCAGAAAATTAGAGAGAAAGGACAAAAATAAATATTGGAAAAATAAAATATGGACAGTGTGCCGTAAATGGCAGAGAACTTAAGCTGAAAATTTACCTTTTTTCCATTAAGATAGAATTTATCGAAGTAGAGGCATTAGGCCAACATCAAAAAAGAAAAAAGGTTTTTTTTTGTCGAGCCTGGTGGCATACTTGTCACCACCCCGTTATAAAGGGGACGCTCATAGCATCCATCCATCCATCCATGGCCAGCCAGTTCTCGACGTCGGTGCCATCTGCGCCGGTGAAGACAGGAGAATCGCGGATGCGGGGGACACCGGGACATGGCGTCGGCTTAAAAGGAAGCGTTTGTTGGGCGGCGTTTGGTGCATGGTTGAAGGCACGGTACGGGATCTAAGCTCCAAGGGCATCTAATGCGAACCGAAGGTGTTTGTAGGGCACAGCACTCTCCACCAAATTTTTGAGACGTTTATTGGCGGACACTTGTCGATGATGATGAGCGACAGTCAATGCGGGTACTGACCTTCTGCACGAGCTGCTCTTCTTTTTCTTAAAAAGGGCGACCCACTAGAAGGCGCTGGAGAGGACGACCCACTGTATGAAGGCTTCGCCTAAATATATATATATATATATATATATATATATATATATATGTGTGTGTGTGTGTGTGTGTGCGGGTGTGTGTGTGTGTGTGTGTGTGGTGACGCTATGATGACTGGGAGACGTGGCGTGGCTCATACGCCATGTTTATTCTATTCTGACTTCTTCCTTATCTACTTCTCCTAACCATCTCTGCCTTCTTACGTCACAGGATTCCCCCTCCCCCCGAAAGAACGAAAGAAGTCGCGTCAGACAAAAAAATTAAAAACCGAAAATGCACGGCTTAAAAGTGAACACTGTCAAATAAGGAAAGATCGTTCCATGTCCCAGGAAATTTCCGTAAACACACTAGCTTCCCAGGAGAGTGCAGCAGTCCGGTAAGTCCTGGAGTTCTGGTGGGCGAGGCTGACTGTTGCGTACTGCAGAACACAAGTACACCTTTAACGTTAAACTGCAGATGATGAAACTGTTTGTACTCTGGCAAGGAATGAACGTAGTGTGAAGCCTTTGGAGCACCAGCAGCTTGATTTGCATAGGCGTCGTGGTCTTTGCCTTGATTGGTACACATGCAGCGCCAACCGTCAGCGTATTTGTTGACCAAGGTTGTTGCGGTGATTTCCACGTCCTTCCGGAATACAGAATGTTGATTTGCACCTTTCCCGTCGTCGTATGTCATACTGCCTGAGTATTGATTTCTGCTTGAGAAAACATACACGGCGTCCCTTGGGAAAATGTCTGGGATTCGATGCCTTCTTTGTCTAGAGTGACGCATCTTGAATATGTTGTCGTTTCGGTTGAGTCGTTTTTAAACGTCTTTTTTGACGCCGTGTGTGTTCTTCCGACGTCTCTAGTTGTCCGTGTCAAATAATAAGACGCTTAACCTGGGCGATTTCATTGTTCTGACCTTGCTGATGTTGCGATAAGTGTTGATGAGGTGGCAGCCTTTTTGCAATAAGACAATGCTTTTCCTGGCGATTTGACGTTGTGTTCAGTTGGTAGCTGTTGCAAAGCTTTTCAGGCAGCGATGTTGGTAAAACAGGTTTGACTGGAGCAACATCAGAGGCGCCTTCGACACTATTGATTACGTAGGCTTCTGGCACCTAGCAACCTGTCGGAGTCGCTTCCGAGCCTCCAGTGTTTGGGATTTCGGCTGTGCTTACAATGGCGACGCCACATCAGGCGTGGTTTGGTAAAATTCTAGTTGGGAATTGCTGTCTTTCTGTGAAACGAACGATGCATGCTCTTCTGGTGCATGCACTTGCACAGAAGAGGTAGAGTCTGGCTGAGCCATAGAAATAAAGTCTTGTGATGAAAAACACCTTTTCCAGTCGTCATGGCGTGGTTGGGTATTTTCCCGATGCGTCGATGGTTCACCTATTGTGAACATGGTGTCCTTACGAGACAGACGGTTAGCGTTACGAGTACCTGAAGAGGCACGTGATGTAAAACCGGGTAGCGGGCCATGTATGCGAGACGAAGAATAGGGAGCATCAAGTGGTTGAGCAACGTCTCGTGTCATGCGCTGAAGCGATGATTTTGGAAGTGCCGTCTTGCGTGTAAAATGGAGGCCTGTGCGATGGTTGTGGCTTTCCCGAAATACGCTTGGTCACCTGTCAGTGTGCTCATGTTTCACTTTGTGTTGTGGCAGTGGTAGATTCATGCTAGGCGTTCGTAAGCTTGAAGACTGCTTGTGAAATTGACAACCGAGTGCGATTGCCTGCGGATGGTTGGTTGTAAGCGAGTCTTCGTCATAGTCGTCATTGTATTCTTGAAATCAGATGATCATTTGTTCTTTAATCTTTTTCCATGACTTGTCATTCTGAAATATGTGAGTGAGGTAGAATTTGAAAGCCTTATCAGAGTTGTAGTTGGTAAAGTTGATGATCATCTCCCGTTCCAACCATGATGCAGCGGTAGCGTGGAGCTCGTACAGATAGAACCAGTCCTGCACGGGTCCATCGTCCGCTGCTCTGGTGTACTTGGGGAAGTCAAGGTTGGCCGATGAATCTGTCATGGTGCTGGTCATTGTGTCCAGATTGAAGATGAATCGGTAGTGGATGTATGGTCAGGGCGTATTGTGGGGAACGGCGTCGATGATGAGCGACTGATGAAGGGGCAGCTCCATCCTGTCGACTCGTGTGATGCTATGATGACTGGGAGACGTGGCGTCACTCATACGCCATGTTTATTGTTTGTTTGTTTGTTTGTTTGTATCCTCTAATCTATGGCTCGTACCTACTCTGGGGGATTGGCCAAGAGAACATATAGTCAAGTTTATTCTATTCTGACTTCTTCCTCGTCTACTTCTCCTAAACTTCTCCTAACCATCTCTGTCTTCTTACGTCGCACACACACACACACACATATATATATATATATATATATTATGAAGTCTTGGTAGTCTTGGCTGCGACAGCGTTTATTTGAGGAAAGACCTCGAAAAACGAACGGGCAGAGCCAGCACACAGACGATGACAATGATGATGACCCAGAGTGGCAATGAGGGCAAAGAGACAAGTGGATGATGGTGATTGTGATTATGAAGGGATGAGGACGATGTAAGTTACAAGTGCCCAAACTAATTCCCCCCACTTGGAAGTGGACACCCTGGCCGCCGTAAGTCAAGTGACGGGGAACGTCGCGTGAAAGGTTTCATGCGACAAACGTGGACAATCTCTGTGCTGCGGCAGCGGCGGTCTGTTGGGGCGACGAGTGGTGTCACACGATAATTAACCGGCGAAGTCTGTTCTAAAACAATGTATGGCCCGATGAAGCGTGGTTGGAATTTGTCACAAAAACCAGGACTGCGAATAGGTGTCAAAAGCAGCACCTTGTCACCAGGTTGGAAAGACACAACGCGGTGGGATTCGTCATAGGTGATCTTCCGCTCGTGCTGTCTCGATTTAGTATTGATGCCAGCCTGATGGCAAGACTGGGCCAGGCGGGAAATGTATTCTTCGCTAGAAGACTGACATGAATTCCCATGGCTGCTAAAGAAGGAGACGTCGAGAAAGGTAGTCGGGGTGCGTCCGTACACGAGGTAAAATGGTGAGTAGCAAGTTGTTCGCTGAACGGCGGTGTTGTAAGCGAATGTCAGGAATGGTAAAAGAGTATCCCAGTTTTTGTGGTCGAGTTGGACGTAAACGGCTATTATGTCTGCAAGGGTTCGGTGAAATCTTTCTGTGAGACCATTTGTCTGAGGGCGGTAGCTTGAAGCTGTCTTGTGAGTAGTTCCGGAAGCGCGCAGTACTTCATTTACAACTTGTGACAAGAACACTTTGCCGCGGTCACTAAGCAGTACACGAGGAGCCCCATGACGCAGTATTATTGCGTGAAGAATAAACTCTGCAACTTCCACAGCTGAGCCTGTAATAACAGAGGAAGTCTCAGCGTAGCGTGTCAGGTAGTCCACGGCAGTCCTTATCCATTGTTTGCAAGCAGATGTGACGGGGAGAGGCCCGTAAAGGTCAACACCTACAACCTCGAATGGCATTGAAGGGCACGGAAGTGGCTGTAGAGGTCCAGCAGGTGCCGACGCGGGGAGTTTACGACGCTGGCATGGGTAGCAGGAACCGACGTACCGAGCTACACTAGAAGAAAGGCCAGGCCAGTAATAACGACATCGAATGCGGTCAAGAGTTTTTTTTAAAACCAAGATGACCAGCAGTCAAGTCGTCGTGGAAGGCTTCGAGCACCTGAAGTCGAAGAGAGCGTGGCAGTACGGGAACCCAGCGCTGACCGTCAGGGTGGTAGACGTGGCGGTAGAGAACCCCAATGTCCAGCTTAAAGTGCAGGAGTTGACGACGGAGTCGCGCGTTTGGTGGATGAGAAACTCCCGAAAGGTGGTCCATCATGCGTCTGCAGTATGAATCGGACCGCTGGCGGGAGATAAATGTTGGCTCGTCGTCCGAAAAGGGTTGCGTTATTGATGCGAGCGTATGAACTTTGGTAGATGTGGTGGTTGAGTTCTCACCAACGCTCATATGGGTCGTTGGAAGCGGGCAACGAGATAAAGCATCGGCGTCTTTATGTTTTCGGCCTGCCTTGTAGGTTATGTCAAAGTCGTACTCCTGTAAGCGTAGTATCCACCGGCCCAAGCGTCCGGACAAGTTCTTCAGTGTAGAAAGCCAGCATAAGGCATGGTGGTCCGTAACGATTGTGAAGTGATGGCCGTAGAGATAGGGACGGAACTTCTGGACCGACCAAACCACAGCCAAACACTCTTGCTCAGTTATAGTGTAGTTCTTTTCAGTAGCGGTGAGTACGCGACTGGCATATGCAACAACTTTCTCTAGGAAAGACTTGTCGCGTTGTAGAAGAACGGCTCCTATGCCAAGGCCGCTAGCGTCGGTATGGAGGATAGTTGGTGCGGCTTCGTCAAAGTGGCAGAGCAGAGGTTCAGACGTGAGTGCCCGCTTCAACAGGTCGAATGCCGTTTGACATTCTTGAGACTACAGAAAGGGGACGTTGGAAGCAAGTAGTTGGTGTAATGGAGCAGCAATAGAAGCGAAGTTCTGGATAAACCGGCGAAAATAGGAGGCGAGGCCAAGTAAACTGCGAAGCTCCTTTGGTTTTTCGGGGCGCGGAAAGTGAAGGACTGCAAAAATCTTGTCAGGGTCGGGCCGGATGCCATTTTGCTAATGACGTGTCCTAAGACCTTGATAGATTTGCTAGCGAAAGAGCATTTCTTCGTGTTTATTTGAAGCCCGGCGCCCGCAAGGCACGTCAAAACTTGATTCAATCGTTCTAGGTGCTCAGGAAACGTTGACGAAAATATAACAATGTCGTCCAGGTAGCATAGGCAACTTTCCCATTTCAGGCCGCGTAGCACGGTATCTATCATGCGCTCAAAAGTCGCGGGTGCGTTGCAGATCCCGGAAGGCATCACGTTGAATTCATGTAGCCCGTCGGGGGTTGCGAATGCCGTTTTCTCCTTATCGTCTTCATGCATGGGGATCTGCCAGTACCCAGAACGCAAGTCGATGCTTGAAAAGAATTCCGCGCCTTGTAGGTAATCAAGGGCGTCGTCAATGCGTGGCATAGGGTACACGTCCTTGCGTGTGATCTTATTGAGCGCCCGGTAGTCCACGCAAAACCGCACAGAGCCATTCTTTTTATGGACCAAATGAATAGGAGACGACCAAGAGCTAGATGAGGGACGGATGACTTCCCGTTTAAGCATGTCCGCAACGTTTTCTTCTATAATTTTTCTTTCAGTTAGAGACACGCGGTAGGGTCGGCGGTGTACTATAGATGTCCCAACAGTTTGAATTCGATGTGTTGTAGTTTTAGTGCGGCCCAGCTTAAACGAGCAAGTATCGAAAGAATATGCATGTTTCTGTAAAAATGCGAGCAGCTGCTGCCTCTGTGAATATGTCAATTCGCTGCTGATAGGGATGGTAAAGGCGGAGAAAGAAACATGCTCACCGAGGCAAGGTTCTTTGGATGCGATGGCCTGAAGTGGCGTGACGAGTACAGGCTCGAAGTCAGCAACATGGGCCACAGTAGTGCCCTGTGGCAGTAAGATCTTCTCCGGTGTAGAGTTGACAGCGGTGACAAGTGCCGAGCTATTGCAAAAACGAACGACACCGGACGGAAGAACTATACCTTTGCGAACGCAAAGTGGTAACAATGAGATCGATACATCTCCGTGATAGACGTCGTTGGACGTAATGCTGACAATTTGCTCTTGTAGTGGCGGGAGTTCGATGTCTTTCGCAGCGACCAGACGAAGTGGCTTCTGGTTATTGTCGTCAAGCATGTAGTCGGTGTCAGCGAGGTGAACGACGCGTTGTCCACAACAAATCGCCGCGGAAGCAGATGATAGAAAATCCCACCCTAAAATTAGTTGGTGAGAGCAGCGGGACAGGACAGCAAACTGGACATGATGGCGGAAGCCGTCGATGAAAACACGCACAGTACAAAGCGCGGAAGGGCGAATGACGTTCCCCTGGGCAGCAACTAACGTGGGGCCATCGTAAGGCGTCATTACTTTCCTTAAATGTTCACACAACTCAGCACGTATCACAGACAATGTCGCATCTGTGTCCACCAAAGCATTGACTCACACTCCTTCCACTTCCACAGAAACCATGTTACACGGGCCTAATGGAGGAATTTCAGTTCTAATTCCGAATGCAGTTTTTCCTCCACAAACTGCATCACTTAGTTTTCCGAATGAATATCAGAGGTGAATGTGGCGGGCCGAAGTGGAGAAGTGGAACGGCGGAAGGGCGAAGGCGAGCGGCGTCTCGTGTTTCGGCTGTTTCGTGGTGCAGTCGATGCAGGAGGAGATGGAGACCGGTGCGGGGGAGACAAATAACGCCGACCTTGATAAGACGCCCCGGTGTACAAATCCCGTTCATGCACATCGTTCCGACGCTCATCTTGCTGGCGCTTTCGGCAGAAACGAGATATGTGGCCGCGATAGCCACAGTAGTAGCATACAGGGCGAGACGAGCGCCACGGTGGGGAATAGAAGGCATTCGGGGCACCTGGAGATAGCGCGGTCAGGTGGGCCGAAGGGTGAGGGGGCACGAAATGGTAGTTCACCGGGGTAGCGGCAGCAACTGACGCGTAGGATGGACGTGGCAATGTTGCGTGGGCGTCGCTGGGAGGCACGGCAGCAACTTGAGGGTACGTGGCTATAGGGTGAGAAGCAGGTGGCTGTACGGGCGCAGAGCAAGTCAGGGATGTAAGTTCCTCCCTGATGATGCCACGTAAGGGCATTCCCGAAGGCTGTGTAGGTCGCGGTGTAGGAGGTGTGAAGCCCATGGACCGCAATTCTTCGCGTATAATGTCCCGGATGAGGTCACGCAGATGGCCATCTGACGTGGAGTGGTGGTCGCCGATGTCTGGTTGAAGGCGAACGGAGTCTAGCGCATCAAGGCGCTGGCATGTCGCCACGACATCAGCGATGGTAGCTGGGTTTTTCACAGCGAGGGCATTAAAGGTAACAGGCCCAATGCCTTTCAATATGTGGCGCACTTTGTCCGATTCCGGCATGGATTTATTGACACGCCGGCAGAGCGCGAGGACATCCTCGATGTATGAAGTATACGATTCACCGGGATGTTGTCGGCGAGTATCGAGTGTCCTCTTCGCGACGGCGGATCGAATGTCTGGTGTCCCAAAGACGTGCCGCAACTGCTGCTGGAAGGTAGCCCAGTTTGGTAAGTCAAGTACATGGTTAAAATACCATGTATTCGCGACTCCGACCAGATAAAAAGGCACGTAACGCAGTTTTGCGGCCTTGTCCCACCTATTAGCGGCACTTACGCGGTCGTAGTCATCAAGCCAGTCTTCTACGTCTTCTCCCCGAAGACCACAGAAGAGCGAGGGTTCCCGCTGATGTCCGTGTATGTAAGTAGGAGGGGCAGCTTGCGGTGGTGCGTGGTTGACGACATCAGTGCCGGCAGGCTCGGTCTGGGACATGCTGCCTGACTGTGGGTGCAAGCGGCAGCCTGAACGAAGCTCCAGGGAGTATAGCGGGCTGCGGGAGGTCAGAGGACCGAAAATCCACCTCCACCACGTATGAAGTCTTGGTAGTCTTGGCTGCGACAGCGTTTATTTGAGGAAAGACCTCGCAAAACGAACGGGCAGAGCCAGCACACAGACGATGACGATGATGATGACCCAGAGTGGCAATGAGGCAAAGAGACAAGCGGGATGATGGTGATTGTGATTATGAAGGTATGAGGACGATGTAAGTTA